>OZ018331.1:36485749-36978249 GCA_963969495.1 Ceratothoa steindachneri | reverse complement strand
CGGCTTTCTACCCACGAAAGGGGTGGGTGAGTGATGGTACACAAGCGAGGTGACCTAAGTATGCGTGTATACCCAGCCAGCGGTTAGAACGGGAAGGGTTGTACCCACTTAAGGAGATAACCACGCAACAACGCGCTGCGGTGTGCTCATCTTGGATAAAGTGTTGGCACAGTACCCGAGCGGACACTGGTACTAGTTGCGAGACGTTCAGGGGACAGATAATCCCAGACTGTTTCCCTGCAATTCCTAAATGCTACCCCCCCCCCAAAAAAAAAGAAGGGTGCCAAAAGGACACGGGTACCTAAAATACCCATTAAGCACAACCTTACAGGGGGAAGGACAAACGCGCCTAAGGGTCGGAGAAACTCGGAGGAAAACGACTCCTTCGACTGACAACCCAGGGTTGACTACCCAACAGTGAAACATGAGTACAAAACAGTACAACCCCCCCGAGAGGGACTTGTACCACCCCGAATCAACCCAGGCCTTCATACCCCCATGACTCGGAAAAGGGCACCCGGTAACTTGTTTATCAGGTCTCAAATGGTCAGAATGTACACAAAACACCCAATATAGTCTGGGCATTGGCACGGGTAGGATCGCCCCTCCCCCTAACTAAATGGTCAAAACCTCAACCTCAAGTATGCCCACTGGTCTAGTTTTCCGTCCACTTGAATTCACACTTTTCGTCTGGCCTTTTGACACAAACTTCCCTCTGTATGACGAAATGAACGATTTCGTCCACCTAATTGAAGTCATTTGGAGTTACCAAGTCGTATTATTTTCATTCTTTGGATAATGAGCATTTACAAATTATAACTTGAGATGCAGTGATAGGGGGGAGGGGGGCTATTATTATGTCTCCTACACCACCTCAATTCTTTAAACTCACCCTATTTCACCACTTTACTCGCTCACTATATCTCTTTCTCTGCCTAAATTTCACCACTTTTTAGGTCCAAGTCCAAGGGGCGTAAAGAAAGGACGAGACAAAGGCGCTACCCGAGTCTTAAATTGTCTCGCTTACGAGTATCACTAAATCTCGCCTCCTGTCGCATCAGGGCGCTGGCGGCGGGTGGAGAGGGGAGGGGGAACAACTATTGGCGGGTGCCTGACTAAGAAAACCTCAGCACCAACCCCACAAAGGGTAGTAGACAGGAGCACCTACTGACCATCATATACGGGGTCACTCCATAAACTAGTGACATTCAAAGGACTATACAGGGTGTTCCAAAGGTCGCGATAAATAGTCAATAGTTTCTATGACCTGCGATATTTATAGATCCCTGACCACTTAACTTTACGTTAAAGGATTAAGGACAACAGGGGAAAGGGGGGAGGGCTGTAAATTTTGTCCTACAGTATATTTCGTGACTTTCGAGACACCCTGAGGACCCGTTTAACTGTATATGCTATCCCAAGGTCAGCACGCATCAACACCCAACCCGATCCTGCCCAATCGAGCTCAAAGGTACCCAAAGCTTTCGTCCGTGCCCAAATAGCAATGGGGTATCTCGTCCATTCAGAGGCATTATATAAACAACCATCATTACTACCCCCCCCCCCTCTCCCACACCTAACCGGAGTTGGATTATTATCAGGTCAACCCGTGTGTTCGTCGTTTTGTGCACAAGATATGTGAAAGTTAGTGGCCTCGGGATAAGGAAGTGGATTAGATTCCGGAGCAGATCCAAATCCGGATCACATTTACTTCTTTGACAATGCGAAGATTTTCTAAAAAAAAATCTGAGGTCATCTTCTAGAATGTATAATACCCAAGAATGGTAGATGATCCTATTCTGTGAGATAAAATATGGGGTGGGGGGGATTTTCCACGAGTCACAGTAGACTAATGAGGAGTGTTACAAGGTAAAAGAAAAGTTATATCTGGACGAATATGAGAATAAGGCAGAGGTTATATATGGATGAATATGAGAACAAGGTAAAAGAAGTTATATCTGGACGAATAAGAGAACAAGGTAAAAGAAGTTATATCTGGACGAATATGAGAACAAGGTAAAAGAAGTTATATCTGGACGAATAAGAGAACAAGGTAAAAGAAGTTATATCTGGAAGAATATGAGAACAAGGTAGAAGAAGAATTATATCTGGACGAATATGAGAACAAGGTAGAAGAATTATATCTGGACGAATATGAGAACAAGGTAAAAGAAGTTATATCTGGACGAATATGAGAACAAGGTAAAAGAAGTTATATCTGGAAGAATATGAGAACAAGGTAGAAGAATTATATCTGGACGAATATGAGAACAAGGTAGAAGAATTATATCTGGACGAATATGAGAACAAGGTAAAAGAAGTTATATCTGGAAGAATATGAGAACAAGGTAGAAGAAGAATTATATCTGGACGAATATGAGAACAAGGTAGAAGAATTATATCTGGACGAATATGAGAACAAGGTAAAAGAAGTTATATCTGGAAGAATATGAGAACAAGGTAGAAGAAGAATTATATATGGACGAATATGAGAACAAGGTAAAAGAAGTTATATCTGGACGAATATGAGAACAAGGTAAAAGAAGTTATATCTGGAAGAATATGAGAACAAGGTAGAAGAAGAATTATATCTGGACGAATATGAGAACAAGGTAGAAGAATTATATCTGGACGAATATGAGAACAAGGTAAAAGAAGTTATATCTGGAAGAATATGAGAACAAGGTAGAAGAATTATATCTGGACGAATATGAGAACAAGGTAAAAGAAGTTATATCTGGACGAATATGAGAACAAGGTAAAAGAAGTTATATCTGGAAGAATATGAGAACAAGGTAGAAGAATTATATCTGGACGAATATGAGAACAAGGTAGAAGAATTATATCTGGACGAATATGAGAACAAGGTAAAAGAAGTTATATCTGGAAGAATATGAGAACAAGGTAGAAGAAGAATTATATCTGGACGAATATGAGAACAAGGTAGAAGAATTATATCTGGACGAATATGAGAACAAGGTAAAAGAAGTTATATCTGGAAGAATATGAGAACAAGGTAGAAGAAGAATTATATCTGGACGAATATGAGAACAAGGTAAAAGAAGTTATATCTGGACGAATATGAGAACAAGGTAAAAGAAGTTATATCTGGAAGAATATGAAAACAAGGTAGAAGAAGAATTATATCTGGACGAATGTGAGAACAAGGTAGAAGAATTATTATATCTGGACGAATATGAGAACAAGGTAAAAGAAGTTATATCTGGAAAAATATGAGAACAAGGTAAAAGAAGTTATATCTGGAAGAATATGAGAACAAGGTAGAAGAAGAATTATATCTGGACGAATATGAGAACAAGGTAAATACGAAGAACTAAACTGGATATGCACGCAGCTCTCCCAAACAGACCCCTTTCTGCAACGAAGACTAAATCTTCTTTCGGAGGTCAATACTAATAATGCATAGAAATAGCGCTATTTAGAAGCGAGAACCCTCGTAGAGCGCCTTTTGACGAAGCTTGACTGAACAGATAGAGTAGGAGGCCTTCAAGGCTTTCTTAGAGGTTCCGAGAGGGAGATAGTAGGGGGAAGGGAGAAAGATAGGGATGGAGGATGCGGAGAGAGAGAAAGTGAGAGTGAGTTATAGGGAGCGAGGAAGTGAGAGAAAGAATATATATATATATATATATATATATATATATATATATATATATATATATATATATATATATATATATATATATATATATATATATATATATATATATATATATATAGTTACACAACAGCAAAGTAATCGAAAATTGAACATCTTATGTATTTTTTATCATATTGCAAAAAATAGTAAATTATTACTATGATTAGGCAGAAATATCAAACGAACGTTTCAAAAAGTATCCGATACATCTGAAAACCAGTTAGTATTTGGTGATATGAACTTTCGTCGCTAGTACAGCTTCTAACCGTTTGGGATATTTACTTATGAGGTTCTTACAAATATTTGTACGTATCTTGGCCCATTCTTCTTAAATGTTAGATTTCTTGGGTCCCTTTTCTGAATCTTTAGTTTTAATTCTAGCCACAGGTTCTCGAGGGGATTTAGGCCTGGCGACTGACTTGGCCATCCCATGACCTTTATTTTCTTCTGCTGAAACCACACTGCAGTGCCCTTGGCTGTATGTTTTGGATCGTTGCCCTGCTGGAATGTCCATCCTCTTTGGTAACTTCAAGTCGTCTGCAGACTGTAAGAGATTATCATCCAGAATCTCGCGATACATCTGAGAATTCATTTTCCCTTCAATAATATAGAGTCTTCCAGGGCCTGCAGAGGAGAAGCAGCCCCATACAATTATGCTGCCTCCTCCAAACTTCACTGTTGAGATTGTATTTTTAGAATCATGCGCTGAGTTTTTCTGCCTCCAAACGTGACTAACACTATTCTGCCCAAATAACTCAATCTTCGTCTCGTCAGACCATAGTACAGCATCCCCCAAACTTGCAGGCTTCTCTAAATGAATTGGTTTCAACAAAGGTGTCTTTCTTGGTGTGCGAGAATGAAATCCCTCGTTCCTAAGAAGTGCTGTAATTGTATTTTTGTATACATTTGTCCCAGCTGCTTCCAAATCTTTCTGAAGTTCAGATCTAGTCACTCGAGGATTCTTCTTTACTTTAGCCGCACGATTTGAAATTTTAGATGGACGCCGTGAACGTGGTAGACTTGCAGTGGACTGATATGATTTGAACCGGCAAATCGTGTCACCAATGGTTGAGATTGGTATTTTTAGCATAGATGAAATTTTTCTATAGCCCAAACCACTTTTATGTAACTGAACAATTAGTTCTCTGCTCCTTTATGGCAGCTCTCAGAAAACTGACTGAGGTCCGCTGTTTCACGTGGACCAAGTAGATTATTTTTCTAGAAGGTTCTACAGCATTCCTGTCGCGTAAACGACTCTCGAATGTTCAGAAACTATTTATTATCGCTTTAAAACTAATTTTGTGGATGTGTTGGATACTTTTAGAGGCGATAATCTAACACTTTTGTCGATATATCAATGCTTTACTATTTGTGTATTCTAATACCGAATTTGTATTCACCGTACAAAATACATAAGATGTTCAATTTTCGATTACTTTGCTGTTGTGTAACTATGCTAAATAAACTTTTGACCATGTATCGGATACTTATTACACCCAATGAGGGTATATATATATATATATATATATATATATATATATATATATATATATATTAAGCGAGAGAGGGGGAAAGGGGGGCGGCAGTTGTAAATACCGAGCCTCCCACCCCATAGAGGTAAAAGGTGAGTAAAAGAAAAATGGTCTAAGATAAACAAAGACTGCACAAGAAAGACACCCAGGGGGCTGCTTTCCTAAGGAACAGGTACGTAGATACAGTACGCGTACTAAAAAAATAAATAATACAAACTCTAATAAATCCCCCAGCGGGTTTGGGGGTCAAATGAATGATTACACACCCTCGCCTTCTGCATTTTAATCTTTCTTGTCGGAAGACCCACTAATTCAAACCCCTCAAAACCGGAAATAAGCTGTAGTAAATACGAATCAATTGAGAAGAATATATATATATATATATATATATATATATATATATATATATATATATATATATATATATATATATATATATATATATAAACAATCACAAACTCCACGATTTATGGAAACACTAGTGTTTTTTTTGTGAAAAAACAAAAAACAATAACAAATCTGTCGTTTATTCTTCCTTCTCTAGATTATGTCCGCAAGGTCATTGTGTACAACGGAGAAAAGGCGAGCCAGTGCATTCGAAACATTCGTAAACAAGACGACAAAACAAAAAAACAAAACAACCACGTGTGCACGGGGAAGCGCAAACCGAAATATTCACACATCCTACACAAGTTCGGAGGGAGAAGACTGAATTATGCATCCAAATGCTCTGAATCATCTATTTAACCCTTTAACAAACTACGTTTCCTGAAGAGTTACTCCTAAACGAGGGGGTTTTTTTTTTTTACTAGCAATTAAAATATGTTAACCAAAAGGTATTGTACAAGTTTAGGAGGGAGAGTGAGTAATTATGAACTTATTTTGAAGCATAGGCAGATCCTAAGAGATGGAACGTAAATATACGGGTTTGTTGGTGACACCTAACCTCCGGCCGTATATATACGGGATAATTTGATAATGGAAAAAAAAACCTGAGATGGAACGTAAATATACGGGTTTGTTGGTGACACCTAACCTCCGGCCGTATATATACGGGATAATTTGATAATGGAAAAAAAAACCTGAGATGGAACGTAAATATACGGGATAATTTGCTATGCTGAGAAAATATTCTGAATCTGAGGTGCGAGGTAATAATGATTAACTCATTCGAAAAAAATAACAGTTTTCTTTGAAATATAGTTCACAAATCCTTTGATATAAAATCTGTGATCGTGAATCTCTAACATAAATCTTGGCCACGAATTTACAATCGAATCTACCAACGCGAATTTTGAATCATAATGAGGTAATCTAGTTTGGGGCCCGCGACCCGCAAGTCCGTACTAGATTCGTGTTATTCCTTCCTATCGTCCATTATGGTAGATATTCAGTATGGTTTAGTAAAATAAACTTCCAATCCTTCACTTAAACTTCCTCCCATCCAGTTTCGCTTCCCCATAAACGAGAATCTATTATTATATATTTCTATACATTCTCCCTCGCTTCGCTACATTATAGATCTCTTCTTACAAGCGCCCTCGTCATTGCGCTTTAAATTAGCTTAAAAACATTCTTTCACTTACCCCCCCCCCCTTGGGGTCGTCTTCCCATTTATAACATAACATAACATAATTTAACGGATGACAAAATGATCCTGAACGTCATCTTCCCCCCGGAAAAATATTCCATTTTCGACCAGGGAGGGACAATGAATTGACCGGTCAATTGCAGAAACGCACAAGCAGACGTTAAAAATCGTAGGCCGAAGAGCAAAACAGGACTAGGCGGGGACAATCACTTCCGAGGCTAAGTCTCAGAGTTCCCGTACTCACCAACCTCCCAGAATGAACTCCGGGACTGACCAAGGTCGGTGTGTTGCCCGGCTCGCTCTCGAAGCATTATGTCCTCGTTCACTTTTCACACTATCGCTGTTCTTCCTTTCTACGCCGTTTGGTTGTTTCACCGCGTCTATGCTCACTAAATACGTTAGCTTGAGAAGCGAAACGAGAGTACAAGTTAGCTTTAGAAACGAACCGAGGGGAAAACATAACTACGTCCCGCAAACTAGCTAAACAGGTTAGCTTTAGAAACGAATCGAGAGGACAAGAGAACCACGTCCCACAAACCAGCTAGGAATGTTAGTTTTAGACAAACTGAGAGGACAATAGAACCACGTCCCACAAGCCACCTAGACACGTTAGATTCAGAAACGAACCGAGAGACCTAAAGAACCACGTTCTACCTTAGCTTCCGAAACGAACCGAGTGGACAACAGAACCACGTCCCACGTTTAACTTCCGAAAAGAACCGATAAGACGACAGAATCTGATGCACAAAGTAGCTAGCACCTAACAGACACAGGATCTTAAATATACACACAAGCAAGAAGTCATACACATACCTTAAAGACCTGGCCTGTTGTCCTTGCCTATTCATCCAAGGACAATGATCCGAAATAACTCTCGATAGCGGCGTTTCTCAAGGTTCGATCTTATCCCCCCCCCCCCTGCTTGTAGTCGAGTCGCTTTCCCGCCTTCATCAGGCGATTCAAGCAGAGAACCGAACCTGATTCTCTCAAACCAGAAGATTGCAGGTGAAAGAGGCTACGAACCACCAACGAGAGCACCCCCCCCCCAGAAAGTTTCTAACACATCTGTAAAGTGGTAAAGTTAGGGAAAGTGAAATGTCTGCGGCAGATATATGGCCGTAGAATCTCCTGCAGGCATTGGGGTCGGGAGGGCACGCACCCCTACAGACGCCGGCTGCTGCACTTGACACGTGAAATTCTCGTTTCTCAACCACGATCAAGCGGCATTGCACCTCCCGAAGTAGGCCAGAAGGGAGGTCTGTATTACCTGCCCAGTCTCCTCTCAGGAGAAACCGGGGAATATAGTCTCCTTTCCCCTAACTTAACCACTTTCTGTACTAACAATTCTACACGGGGCTAAATACCTTTCCCTTCTTCACCCATCTTCCACTTGCATCAAGAACCTGGCAGAGAGTTTCCAGCCTCGGTTTTCGATTCTTTTTAAATGAAAAAAAAAAAGCCAAAGAGCCAAGCCGTATTCTGAGAATCACCTCCCCTTTCCATTGATCAATACCTGCTCCCAATTCGCAAGCTGGGTGCCGTCGTGTACACGTTTGTCCACCGCACTGATGCCTTCCCCCCACAGATGCGACAGGAGATATTCGGGATGCGCCCACCGCATAGATACCTTCCCTCCGCAGGTGCGATAGGAGATATTCGGGAGGCGTCCACCGCATAGATACCTTCCCTCCACAGGTGCGATAGGAGATATTCGGGAGGCGTCCACCGCATAGATACCTTCCCTCCACAGGTGCGACAGGAGATATTCGGGAGGCGTCCACCGCATAGATACCTTCCCTCCACAGGTGCGATAGGATATTCGGGAGGCGTCCACCGCATAGATACCTTCCCTCCACAGGTGCGACAGGACATATTCGGGAATGCCCAGCAAAACATGCAAGTGCCCATGGCAGCTACACCACCGTATTTTCAAAATGGCCCAACCTTTTAAGGCACTGTAGTGATGAACTTCGCCTCATTTTATTATTATCTTGCTGTTGTTGTTGTTGTAAACAGGTCTCAATTTGCGGTGACATTTTCGTCAGTTCATTCCTCTAACTTCCGCATCTACTCAGATCTCAACTGGGACCTTGGTGAGCGCCCCCCGCCCCCTAAAACTCCCATCAACCCCAGTCAGCTCTCTTTTTCTCTCTCTACTTGCCCCGTATTTGGACGCCCATTGTAACCCTTATTTTTGCTTCCACCGTAGAATTTTTTTTATATCTTGTTGCCTCTTCCCCACCCCCTCCAAATGCACCCTCTATCGTGTCCTCCCCTTCCTCTACGGAAAAATTGAGCAGGGGATTCACAGAAACCTTACACAGACTGGCTAAGAACCATCAGACAAATATAAACAAAGACTGACCCGATATAAACCTTCCATTAATACTAAACAGCATACAAAATCAAAAGGGGGGTGGGGCACGGACCCTTAATGATGTGAGGGCATAATTCGAGCTCCCCCCTAGCGAAAAACGCCTAAAATATGAGAAAAGTTAAGCCACAGAGGTGGGATGGTCGAGACTTCCATTATTCCTTTCCCTTCAAAAACCCGCGAAAGACTCGAACCCTCTCCCCAAAGCAAATACCAACGGTATTCGATGCCCTTGTCACTCCGGAAAAAGGATTTCCAACCAATGACTCACAATTTCGAAACGAAAATCAACTGTTTCTATGAAGTTAGGTGGTGGGATACGGGGGGGATGGTACTTCACTACCTTCCCCCAATTTAAAAAAAAAAAATCCCCCAGTGACCTTAGAAAAAATCGAGAGCAGCGCGTTCAGTTACTAATGCGCTGAAACGAGTGTCAAAATATCACAAAGAATGAGGTATTTTTTTCCTATACACATACTAGATCCGCGCATTAAATGATTTGGAAGGTGCATGTCCAAGGGATGGGGGGCTTCAAATCAAGAGATGACAGAGGAATTAGAAACAAGCGCCCCATCGGGGAGAACAACGCCGCCATTCTATCCTTGGGCGCTTTCCTCAAATTTACAAGGACTGCGCAAAAACGGCTGCACCAACGAGCTCGATCGAGACTTCCGTAAACTCCAAGACGTCACAGACGAGGACAGTTTTTGAAAGGCCTCACGACACAAGTAACACAGAGTATAACTTTGACGCAGCCACAGTTCCTCAATGGTTCTCTTTCCTTCAGATATTCTTCGACTATCATTCCTGTCATAGGCACACGCTAAGGACCAAGCATTTCCGCAATATGGAAAGAGGCCATTGGGAGGGAGGGAAAAGAACTCACGTCACCAAATCGCTCCCACCTGTGCGTCATACGGGGAGAGAGAGAGAGACCGCCACTTAAGGACCTTGACCTACCTTGATTCTGGTGTTGGCGTCGCGGCATTGCCGGAGGAGGGCCAGAGGGCCCTGTATTTCCTCCATGCGCAGCATCACATTATTCAAGCGTTTTCCAGAGGGGCCCGGCAGCGGCCCTGCAAAGATAACAGGAAGACAACGCTTTGAAATAACTCGAAGGGACAAGGGACCAATAGCGCATCCTAGTTCCACTTCTCCCCGCACTCGAAGGTGCGCGTGAGGCTATTAAGAGAGCGAATGCCGGCGTGGCGGGGCTCGAATCCTTACAAGGCGTGGAAGGACGCCGTCGGTGGTGGATGTCGAAACCTTCAACCAGTACACAAACTCGTTCGTCCCCGACGCCCATCCCGGAAGTGGAAGAAGCAGAGGAATGGAGCAAACTAGATTACAATCCACAAACCCCCATAGTCCAGGTCAGCGTAAAAGATAGGACATACACGCCTCTCTCACACACATGTACACCCCTTCAAGGTAACGCAAAATCAGCCCCGCCTTTCCTTCTCCAATTTTGGATTAATATGGTGTCTGAAGGCGAGGATGAACTAGAGCGACCCAGGAAAAGTCCCGAAACTCCCAACCGACCTTTCCAGAGGCGTTCCACCAACACTTCCATACACAAATCTTCCCAAGTAATAATTCCAACACTCCCAACTCAGGAAAACACACAATACGTCCTGGAAAATAAAATGAACCAAAGCTATTGACATTACAAAAGGAATAGGTGATCATAGCGCTCCATTGGTCCTTACAAGGCGAGCGAAAAGGAACGGGAATGAAGCGAACTTAGTTTCTTAGCGCTGAACTCTTCAAGGCCAACGAAATGGCATTTCACACTGACCGGGAGCAAAGGCAAACAAAGACTCAAATATGCAAACTTCCACCTGTTTTTTTTTTAATCTTCTTGATTGTGTGCGTGGAGGGGGGTAAGAACTTATCTAAAGGACTACATCAACCACCTATTGTTGATGTTGGTGGGGGTGGGGTTAAAGGCCACAAGAACAAATGATCAGTATCCCTACGAATTTTAACCCTTTTACTATAGTAATAGTGGTCAGGTCATTTTCAAGTAGTTATGACACGACCACCTGGATGCAATCTTGGAGTGGTACCACGACACTTGGATGTATTGTGCGAGGTTAAGTTGCACTTGATATTCCACTTCTTGTTGCATGGACCACCAGCACCGGGTGCTATATAATTCCCACAGCATGCAACTGCCTCCCTTCAGTCGAACCTCGTCCCTCAGGACATTCTCACAGAAAAAGTAGCACCACCTAATCGCGATAACGTTGACGGGGATCAACGACATAGGCTGTAGGCTCAAAGCCCCCTTAATACTCCAAGCGGTCGAGGGAGTGGAGGTCAAACTCCCGGGATAGCAATGCAGGAACACACTCCACTGAGGATTGTGGCGGCCTAACCGAGACAGCCCGGGTCTGATTAATGACCCTTGACCGATACTCAAACCCGTCCTAAAAAAACAGCCTCCCCCCTCCCTTTGAGATGTGTCCTTTCTTAAACTCGACACCGTCTGCAGTATATCCTCTTTGCCTCTTCTTTTCCTCCTTACCCGTGATTCCTCTTGTCCCCGGCAATGAGGTTTCGAGTTCATTAGTACCAGCACTCGAACCTGTTCCAAGACGTTTATAACACGCACTCCTCGGTTCAGCCTAACGGATAGACAAGGACTATTTACAGCATCACCTTTACAGGGTTGGCAAAAAAGCCTAATAAAACCCGGGCTTTATTCTGGGTTTTTCCAAATCTCGGGTATTTTGAAAAAACAAACACTACAAGCATCAAAATAACATAGAAAAAGAATAGCTATCTCTATTTTTATATAATATTAATAATTAATTAGTTTAATAATTATATTAAGGTAAGAACAGATCAATGATCGAGAATTGTGGGTACCCATGATAGCCATAACCTGTAGGAGAGATGAAGTAGGAGTCAGTATCAGAGAAGTAACATTAATTTGATACATATTTGTTGAAATTATAAACATAAATATGCATTTTAAATAAAATAATAATAAGTAGCATTCAATTCCTCCCAAAAGAGTGTAATTTTGAAAAAGAAAACCTAGTTTTTTTTCAAATTTCACTTGAAAAGGGCCCAAAAAACCCGGTTTGTTTTATTTGCCAACCCTGTCACTATACCTATTAATGTTCCTCCTTTTTTTTTATCTCTAATGTGAAAATACCTTCCTTGACAACCAATTTCATGACCTCACAAAATCGGTTGCCAAAGCCAGCGTCCATTACCCCTCAAGTTAAATTCAAAGCGATGGATGAGACGTCTCATCTCTTACTTAAGTTGCCCCTGGCAACGGTTTCGACATTTCTATATATTTCTTAAGTTGCCCCTGGCAACGGTTTCGACATTTCTATATATTTCTTAAGTTGCCCCTGGTAACGGTTTCGACATTTCTATATATTTCTTAAGTTGCCCCTGACAACGGCTTCGACGAACCCCGCTAAACCGGATTGGGTTCTGCCCAAGATCGGGCACAGGGAGTATCCCTAGATTTTATCTACGTTGTTCGGGTATCGAAGTGGGTATTTAGTGAGTATAGAACTGAGCTGTGTCTACATTAAAAAAAAATACAGAGGCAAACAAACGCCATTGGTGGCTGGCATCAAACCGCATCAATATCACAGAAAAAAAATCAATTGATTCGATGGTCTGCCCCCCTCCCCCTCCCGACTAGCACTTGTTTTCTAGCCAGGTCTAAGTAGGGGGCGCGCAGTCTAAACAATCGAACCACCAGTCGCATCCTCGAACGATATCAAGACTGCATCCACCGACCAACCACTCACCCTGTGGCTTAACTTCGCTACATCGGTCTTGTTGTGTGTTCGATCAGGGAGATATCCCCAGGGGCCAGCGAGGCAAATGCCACCACCAGGGGTCGGCTAGTGGGGCTACCGTGGACCCTCCCTCTATTTAATGCCCCCCTTTCCTTTGCAGAGAAACGGACGGCGACCGCACAACCATCGCCCGAGTGCCTCCGAACCACGACCAAGTTACGGGTAAGTGAGTGAAGCGACCACGAAAGCTGCTTTCGTGGCACCAACCACTTTGGACTTACGTGGCATTGATGCGTACCGATACCACCTCGAGGTCACGCAACTCTCCTGTAGGTCCCCTTGGGAGTCCAAAGCTAGGACCCTAGACGATCCTATTTCAGGGCATAAGCCAGAGCGAGATGTGAATATTTAAAACGTGTGTAAGCCAACGAGGGAACAGTACGCAGAAAATGACAAAAGCCACAAGGGCGTATCAAACAAAGGTCATCCGCACCTGTCAAAACCCACCCACAAAATGCATCTATACGAGATCAAAGTAGACGGAAGGGAAAATACAAGGTACATAAATAATCGAGCCTCGGTTATCATTATTGCTTTTTTTTAACACTAAGTTAACTTATTAATGTAATATTTATCAATTATCTTCTTAAACATATGGAATGAAATGCTTTGAATGACTTAAGAGGAAAAAGCATTCCATATCTGAGTTATTTTATAAGAGAAAAACAAGTCTGCTATCGGAGTCTTAAATTCTTTGTTAATAGTTCGAATCCGTTGTATCTAGTGGCCGCTCGATTATCTAACTCAAATAACATACTTTAAAGTGATAACTGAAATTAGAAACATACTTTATATTGGCAACTCAAATGATAAATTATACTCTATATTGACAACTCGAATGCTAACGCATATTTTACATATATTGGCTTTTTTTTAAGGAGCACATCTGGCGACTGGCTACTTGGGCCTAAGTCGCTACATACAGATATTGGCAATTCAAATAGCGCTTTATATTGACAACAGAAATAGCAACTCATACTTTATATGGCCAACTCAAATAACAAAGTGCATTCTATAGCGGTAACTCAAATAGTAACGCATATTTTAGTGGCAACTCAAATATTATATAGACAACTCAAATAGCAACTTATACTTTATATTGTTCAAAATAGCAACGCTACTTTCTATTGGTAACTCAAATAGAGACTCCTATTAGTGAACTCGATTAGGATCTTTAGGATCCCCGCAATTAATTCCTCGGATTTAAAGGGTAATAGCAACGAGGCATTTTTCTGCAAGAAGTGGTCGAGTTAGGGGAAGCGAAACTGCGAGGAAGATACACACACACAGCCGCACATGCTATGGAGGGTTTGCTGTTGGGAAGCCATGGAATCCCCTTGATGCCAGCTGGGGCATATTAGTCCATGCCCAGACAAAGGGTTGCCTTGTATAGATTGTAACAGTACCCGGGGGAGCGGCATGCCCTCCCGGCGGTCTAAAACTAGATTAAGATTACCTGGGCTTCATTCCTTCGAAACTCTTTTTGCAATCTCTTCATATTTCCTTGGCCAGCGGCTAATTTTGCAGGCTAGTCGCCGACCAGCCTTCGTCAATTTATTCCTAGTCAGGGCCGGGAGGGAAATGGTGGGGGCGCTGGTTTACTACTCCCTTTGGAGCCCTTTTCTTGCCCCCACACCCATCTTTTCCCTACCTATCGTTTTAGGAAATGGTAAGGTCGGGGGGTGCCGGATGGGAACTTTGCTGCAGCTGACAGCTGAGGTCTCGTGCCCTACCAAACCCAACACCCCAAGGTATGGCCCTCCGAACCCCAGTGGGTACAGGAAATCTTCCACACATTTTCACTCTCCACAGCTTCACTCCTCAAATCGTTTCATTTCCCCAGTTCTGTCACACACTCCTTGCATTACCCACGATCACTTCATCAAACGCGCCACATTTTCATATAATCCCTACGTCCACACTTCCTCTCTCCCTTTCTTTCAAGCATTTTCACATACTCCTCTCTATTCAACAACCTTTCCTGTTTGATTCTCCCTTCCTTTACTCTACACTCATACATCAACCAATTTAACATTACACAGTACAAGTATGCAATCGTACGGTCCTGCACTCACCTCTTGCAGCTCTCACATCTAGTACATCCCGACGTCTGCCCCCCCCCCTCCCCCTCGACATTTAAAGCGCAATAGCATCGAGGCCGCAATGCGCAGAAAGTAAGATGTGTAAAAGGGTTGAAGGTAGACGGAGTGGGGCGGAGGGGGGGAACTACTTGGGGCAATGGGGTCGGAAGGGCGTGTCATTCTTCCATCATTGCCTCTGTTACACCCCCCCTCCAGTAAGAATGGAATATATTTAAGAGGGGGGAGGTACTGGGTATGGAGGGGGAAGCACCCCCTCCTTTACCACTGGGCACAAATCTATCATACGAACAAACAAGAAAAAAAGGAAAATAATGCAAAAAAAGTAAGGAAAAAGAGCGGAGGGACATGGAAAAAAGAAAAGGAAAGGGGGAAATTGAAAAGGAAAAAGAAGAGAACAGGGAAAAAGAGGAAAAAAAAAGATTCGAGCGTTGTCCTCATTATTAATCAACACCCCCTGCCAGGTATGGAGTATTTTATAATAAAAAAGAGTGCTCGGAATCCCCGTTTCCTTTGTCATCTCTTTAGGGAGAATGGAACAAGCTGGCGCCTCTCCCACACTGCCACGGGAAAGAGCGGGCGTGGGACGGGGGGTGCCGCCAAGTGGCACTCACCTTGATCTTGGTGGAAGAGACGAGTGACGGGCTGAGAGCGTTGTCGGAGGGGCTGGGGCGGGAACCCCCCTGAGCCGCCGGGGACCTGCAGCGAAAGGCATTCGCATCAATGTACATCGACTATCGCCAAAAATAAACCCACTAATCAGGGCAGGTGCGGAAAACAGACAGATGAGAAGGGACCATAAAATCAAGGGGCTGATCCGGTTACCTCCACCGACACCGTAACCCAACACAAGCTCAGTGCCACAGACGCAGATGGGCGTCGTCCATTAGCCTTCGAATTCAAACGTATGGAAGCAGACTGGCGGTGAATTTGAGGCAATTCGATGATAGCAAGACACGAGTAAGCAACCCCCCCCCCTCAAGGAAACTGGGGTCAAAATCAAAATTGGGCAGGAATTGGTAACAATGGGAATGATTAGGACGAACAAGGACTACAATAGAGCCTAGTACTTGAAGCCAAATGGGCCAAGAGGGACCAGGGACGTGTATACCTTCATAAACCAGGGATCCATCGGGAAATAAATTATCTTTCAACTTTCCCTAGAGTCCTATGATGCTGAGTTATCCCCCCCCCCACACACACCAGGTAGAGGGGGGTCTAATTTAATATCTTAGTTTCATAATTCTAGCGTAGCCACTAGAGTCTAGTCAAAGCTCTAGCCTTAAATGGGTTGTGCGTTTTTTAATGTGGTACTTAAACAGTCACTATTCTAAACCTCTTATTAATTATTCTTTAACTGTTAATAAATTTCTGCGTTCGATTTAATCATTTCAACCATATAAAATAGTTCCCCTTTCTTATAGTTACTGGTACAAAATGTAGAGCCGAATTAGTCCTTGGTCTCGATTGTCAAAAATATTTGAATGTGGAGGGGAACTTATGATCAGGTTCGACACGGCGCGGGAGATACCCGCGCACATGCAATTTTGGTCTTGGTCCGGTACCTCCCTACCCGAGGTCGCCCAGGGGACGGACGTGATTATCTTAGCTTATTTGCTTGCCGAAACGACAGCGGACCCGTACGTCCCTGTGGCCTCCACGGAAGAAGAGGAACCCTTAGTCCTCTCTCTTTTGGGGGAGGGGAGGGTGGGGAATGAACCCGCTTATCTCCACCGCCGGAAGGAGCGCCTAGGGCAGATGGACCGGCTTGCACAAGATCATCCTCAGAGATGGAGAAGGTCTTGGCTGTCAAAGGAGCACCAGCCGATGGAGGAGGTCCCTCCTACTTGTGAGTCGTCAGGGACCCGTGCCATGCCATACACGGCTAAGATGCTTACATGACTATGTTTATCTCAGGAAGGGCCTCCATGTGGCCATCACCCCCCACCCCCACCAAGGCATCACGGATCCCACTCGTGGTACCTTCAGTCAGACTGAATCGGGAAAGAGAGGGGGGCAGGCACGCCGCCCCCCGCGCAATGTCAAAATTACTGCAAGGGGCACGGCCCGACTGGCCTCACTTTCCATTGCCCCCTAAGGGTGTTGGCCCTATCGAGTCGTTCCCACGGGGAACGGTCGATTTCGGGCCGCCTGTCTACTGTCTTGGCAGCCCCCTGTGAAAGAACAGGGGGGGGAGGGTGGCTGGCATTAGTTCGAAAGAGGGAGTCGTCCATGGGGGACCCTACAGAAGGGGGTGAAGGGATAACACCCCACAGGAGAGGAGTAATCCTCCCTGGTACAAGAAGGTTGGAGTGGCCCGAGAAAGCACAGAGCGGGGGGGTACCTCCTTTTGATAGGCGGAGCCTCCCGAGAGTGGCTCCAAAGATGGTAAAGGGAAAAACCCTTCGCGGCACGCGGATGGTGAGCCCCTCCCCCCGGTCGAAGGGGTGTCTTGTGCTACTTCATCCTCCCCGACACCTAGGGAGGGCGAGGCCGCGCGCTTGGAGGCTGAACACCAGGCGCAGGCCAAGCAGTCCTTTCACTGGTGGCCATAGTAACCAGAGATAAAAAAAATAACCCGTGGAAAATAGATACTGACCCCAAATGGGGGGCCAAGAGAAGTCTCCCTAGGATCGGAAATTCTAGAAGTGATCATTTACACATAATCAGCCACGGTCCAGCGTTGATGGGTTTGGCTAACCGGCTCCACCATTCGGGCGAAATTGTCCTCGAGCTTTAACCATAAAGGATGGTACCTGCGTAGCCACCATATGTGTGTACTGGAAGGAGGGGAGAAGAGTCCCCCCCCCCTCCCACGCACCTAATACTTGCCCTAGTCAACGGGGGGTTTCGGCCCTCGCAACAGGTGGAGACCTCACCGTATACACTGCCACTCGACTAAGGCTCACAAGAGGACGAAAGGTCGTCGGGTAGAGTAAGTTTAAAATGGGTAGGAGGGTATGTAATAAAGAGTACGAGTTAGGAGGGTCCACTAAACAGTAGGTGGGGTGACCACCTATTATTATCATTACCTGGTGCTAGTTGATCACAGGATGGCATGCAGTCCTCCAAGGCTACCAGAATGAACTCTGTCCAGGTGGGAACAGTCCTCAAGGTACAAAGTGAGGGAAAAAAAAAAAGGTTTAGTGGATAGACGTAATAATACACAACAATAATAATAATAATAATACATAAATAATAATTAATACTAATAAATAATAAAAAATACTACTAAATAAGAACAATGCTAATAATAAAAGGTAGTGTTGCGAGGGGGCGAGGGAAAAGCGCACCAACTTGTCCAGCGCCAGCAGAGAGTTTAAGTGAACCCAGTGTCGGGGATTCTCTAATTTACCCTCAGCAACCAGAAGGATGTGCAGCTGATCCGGATAGCAAGTGTAACAGGCTACACCCCTGCGGGGATGTGGCCTTGATTTAACTGGGCATAGGCGGGAAAATCTTCGATTCGAGGGTCTATCTATATGCAAAAGAAGCCGCACCTCCCTCGTTAATATATAATCACTCCCCAGGAGTCAGCACTTGAACATACTCGTACAAGGGGACCCTAAAAACAACCTTCCAGACCACCGGTTAAACTTCCTGAGTGATAACGAGCCAGAAATCCGTCCCGTTTATGGTGTTACATCCTTCACCGCTGATTCTCACCATTGAGGCTGTGGGACCGAACCGATAATGCTTCCGTCGGAAAACATCGGAATTTCTGGCGGAATAATATAAATTCTCCACCCCGAGGATAATCGAAGAAGTATTCTTCGAGCTTTCGGGGCGCGAGCTGTCTCCCCGTTGCTTCCAAGTACCAAACCCGCGCAATACAGAAGGTATTCACGCGGCATCATAAGAGGTCTTTGATATCATTCATTGACGACGCGCAATCCTCGATGGACAAACCCCGGTGCTATTCGGTCTCGCAGCAGGAATCCATATTCGGAACGACGAAAACTACGTTGGAATATCGCGCTTAACCCTCTTACTCGAAGAAATACCTTCCCCGAGTACCCATACTCGTGGTCTTCTCCAGAAAATCGTAAGACTTATATTTTCCTTCATCGTTGAAGAGGCTTGACGCTCTCCGACGAAGTGACTCACCTCGTGATCTCCTCCCAGTCCCTCTCGGGTAATTATTTTAATAATTGTTGAGCCTCGTACAGCCAAGACTTACCTCATAGTCGCCCCCCGCTTTCCCTAGGGTAATTAATGTAATTATCGAGCCTCGTACGGCTAAGACTCACCTAGTAGTCACCTCCTGTCGTCCCCCGGGAAATTAGTGTAATTATTGAGACGTACGGCTGAAACGACGCCTACTTGTTACATCAATTTCATACAATTAATAACGGTGTTAACTAAATCGGTTGTATATTATTCTGTAAATATCTATTGTTGTTTGTATAAGAATAAAAGACTATTTTGTTCTCCTGTTTAAATCTTCCGACCACCAAAGCCTTAGTAAATAATATCAATACTGGCCACGAGTAATTCATTCTCGCCATTTAAATCCCTATCTCACTCTCGGAAAATCTTGTCCCCCCAATTGGGGCTGTTGTCTTCCCTCCCCTACATCATTGGGCGAGGAAGTCAAAAAGAGTTCAGGAGTACCTGAATTCTACGACAGGAGGGATCTCAGAAGGTTTAGGGTTTAAGGTTTAAGGTAAGGAACCAGTGGGTTGGTGCCCAATCCAAGTGGATTCTATATAGCAGCTAGGATAAAACGAGGCAAATCATCTATAAAAGGTGGAGGAGACCACTTTGTGAAAAAAAATTACAAAAACGACCGGCTAAAAGATTTCTCCGCTAATATGAATCGAAGACGGGTGTGTTGAGGAATAGTTAAAAGGGTCGGGAAACGGGACAACCGGAGAATGGCGAAATGGCTACAATCCAATAAAAGGTGGGCAACCGATTGGTCCCCACCGCAAAAACGACAGCAAAGGCTGATTTGAACATCACCCGAAACAAGATGGCCGTGAGTAAGTCTCGTGTGGCCAATGTGAACTCGGCAAAGGGCCACCTCCAACGACCGCATTCTATGACGGCTCGAGGGCCAAGAGCGAATAGAATTTTTAATTTTGTACAGTTTGGATGATGAACAGTCATCCCATTCATTCTGCCACAGTTGAAAAGTATATTTTCTTATTGAAGGAAAGTAGTCTCTAAAAGGCAGAGCCGAGTTCTCAGGGGACACAGAATGTGCTGAGCGGGCCAGCCGATCAGCCTTTTCGTTGTCCAGGACCCCGACATGGCCAGGGACCCAGCAAAAAATAATTCTATATCGGGGCACATTTTGGATCAACCAGTTGCAAAATTCTGTGACTAAGGGATGGGACGCATTAAAAGATCTAATTGGCTGTAAGACACTCCTTGAGTCGGAAAAAAATGACAAAATCATTAAAAGGTAAAATTTGGATGAGTCTAAAGGCTAAAAGGATTGCTGAAAGTCAGCGGTAAAAATGGATGCTGCTGGCGGCAAAGATAGAGTTAGGACTTCTCCTCCTGGGTAGATGGCTGCGGCGCCCACGCCACCGTCCGACTTATAGCCATCCGTGTATACTGGGTAGCATTGTTTGTGTGAGATCGAATGCTCTAAGAACAGGCTCTTAATGATGCGAGGGTCCATGGAGGACTTCTCCAGGCTCCACATGTTGGTACATACTGTGGGGAGAGGAGCACGCCACCTAGGGGTCAGTAAGGATGGAAGGGTATGGACCCTTGGAGCACCCAGGTTAGAGAGATGATCTCCTATGCGAAGGTTCAAGGGGCGGGGTAAAGATGGCAACTTATCATATGCCGCCGTTGATTCGGCAGCATACAGGCATCTGTAGACCTCTGATATAGATGCTTGCTGTACGGCAGATGTATCGCATGCAGATTTGAAGTCTATGGTAGGGCAAGGGGAGTACCCCACTCTCGCAGTAAAGGCTGTTGACAGAAGTACAGAAGGCTCCACTGGAAAAGCGAACTCCGAGGTTTCGAATGGGGTTCAGCATTTTAAGGGCTGCAGGGGAAGCCGATGAGTAAATTTGACAGCCATAATCCAATTTGGATTGGACGAAGGTTGTGTATAATGTCCACAATGTTTGTCGGTCGCTGCCCAACGAAGTGTGTGAGAGGACTTTCAAAATGTCTAGAGCCCGCATACGACCCGTTCGAAGTAGGCGAAGGTGTGGTAACCAGGATAACTTTGGATCGAGAGTTACGCCAAGAAACCGAAACTCGGAGACCAACTCTATATCTTCGCCATGTAGGGAGATAGATGGCGGAACAAGAACCCCTCTGCCGCGGTGGAAATACATTGCTTTGGTTTTGTTCGTGGAAAAGCGGAATCCCTTGAGTTGTGCTCTTTTGGATACAGCATCGACCGCCAGTTGTAGCCGACGCGCTGCTGATGGCAGGCGAGGTGAGGAACAGTATAGTGCTAAATCATCGACAAACAGAGTTGCCGATACACCCTCTGGGAGAGACGAAATAATATCATTGATGGTAATTATAAAACATAAAACACTGCCCTGAGGAACTCCCTCCTCTTGGGGTTGCAGGTCAGAGTATGCGTCTCCAACACGTAACTTGAAGGATCGAGATGCAAAAAAAACTTTGAATAAGTGACGGTAAAAGGCCTCTCATCCCCCAGACGTATAGCTGCTTCAAGATGCCGTATCTCCATGTTGTGTCGTAGGCATTCTCAATATCGAAAAATATGGCCAGGACTCGGTGCTTTAATGAGAAAGCTTTCTGGACTGAGCTTTCTGAAACGTACTAGTATGTCAAGGGTACTATGACCTTTGCCGAAGCCACATTGAAATGGAGAGAGAAAGTGATTGGTTTCTAGGAACCAGTTTAGGCACTCCAACACCATTTTTTCCAGCAACTTACTCAAACAGCTGGTGAGAGCTATAGGGCGGTAGAGATCTGCGTCCAACCCGTCCCTGCCCGGTTTGACAAAGGGAAGGATGATCCCAATGCGCCATGATGACAGGTAAAAACCCTTCACCCATATAAGGTTGTACAAATCAAGTAAGAAGAGAGTACAGTGTGGATGTAGGTGCCGAATCACATCGAAATGGATCTCGTCAAGGCCAGGGAAAGTAGATCTGCAAAGGGACAAAGCGCTACGCAGCTCATGGGTGCTGAATAGAGCGTTATATGGAAGGTTAGATTTTGTTGTGAAGTTGAGAGAATGAGATTCTTCCTTTGATTTGTAGGATTGAAAAGCCTTATCGTAACGGCTGACACTGCTGACGGCGCGGAAATGGTCAGCAAAAGCATTGCTGACCGCCAGGCTGTCATTCTCCAAGGAACCGTGTAAGTTGAGTGTGGAGGTATGATGATCAGCATAAGGCCCCTGATCTTATTAATCCTCTTCCAGATCTTAGCGGTTGGTGTCATAGAGGAAATTGATGAAACGTAACGGCGCCATGAATTTCGGCGAGCCTAATGAAGGGTTCTTTGGCGAAGCGCACCAGCTCGGTTTCGGTCGACCATGTTGCACAAAGTTGGGTTCCTTCGGAATCGGGCATGGGCTAACTTGTAGTTTTTGATAGCTGTTGCACACGCCGAGGTCCACCAGGGCACGGTTGAGCGGCCCGTGGCGGGTCGCCTCCGTGGGATGGTCTGTGTTGCTGCATTGTAGATAGTCGATGTAAAGTATTCTACTGCCGCGTCCACTCCATTGAAGGTCCCCAAGGATGCACTTGTGAAGGACGCCTCTTGGAAACCTTCTCAATCTGCATGATCTAAGTCCCACTTAAGGGGCATGGTTGTATGAGGGCTAACTTGAAGGGCCGACAAGACAATAGGGAAGTTGTCACTCCCATGGAGATCGTCAAGAATTGACCATCGAAATTCCGTGAAGCAATGCGGGGAACAAACAGACAGGTCAACACAGCTAAAAGAGTCCGTCTGGACATGATAAGAGGTAAAATCGCCAGTATTTAAAACACAAAGAAGGTCAGATAATAAAAGAGACTATAAAACACTGCCTTTGGCATTTCGAGTGATGTCACCCCAGTATGGGTGAGGGGCGTTAAAATCTCCTAGTAATAAGAATGGGGAGGGCAAGTGGTCTATAAATTCTAAAAGGTCGGGTCTTGACAATGATAAACAAGGGGGTAGGTAAATAGAGCAAACGGTAAAAAGCTTAGTAAGAAAAACCCTCAAGGCAACAGCTTGGAGGGCAGTATGTAGGGGGATGGGAGAAACATGGTGGGATGAAGATACCATGATTGACCTCCCCCCCCTCATGAGAGAAGCTTCCAGCAGGAGCAATAGAGTTGAAAGTGAGAAAACCGGGTACCGGCGGAAAGGGCCGTATACCCAGTTTATTCTCCTGAAGACAAATAACAGCGGGTTGGATAGTCGTCAAAAGAATTTTGAGTTCTTCCCACTTTGGAGGAACTCCTCGACAGTTCCCTTGTAAAATGGAAGATATTATGTGGGACAATTAGATACCACTGTGGATATCTTTTTCTCTTTTGTGGCCGATATTGTATTTGTGTGAGATTCGTCCCAAAGAGCTTGGGAGACGGAGAACTGATTTTGAGGAGCCTGCTTTTGCAGGGGGAGATCCTAGAGGAAGCAGTAACTGGGGCTTTTTTGGAGGGTTTTGGAGAACCGACCGAGGCCCTTGATTGTAATTCGGGCTCACAACCTGGCGGAAAAGGAAGATCGAGAAGGGATTTTCGGCCGGTAGATCCGGATTCATGGGTCGAGGGTATTTTCGGTGTCTGAGGAATTGGTCCAACCGCCGCGATTGGTAATGTTGGAGTATCAAATGCTTCCATCGGATCATGGGTAGAAGGGGTAGAAGGGTGAGTGGAACGAACAGGCGATCTGAGGGAGGTGTGTGTACGAGGGGGAGTCAAAAAGTTCTCAGATAAATGGCATAAAATTTTTATTTGTAATAATACTGTAATCATTTTTCTACATAAGCTCCATTAACATCTATACACTTTCTTAATCTATGAATCCAACGGTAAAGACCATCTTTGTAGAATTCACGGGGTTGTCTCTGGCACCAAGTAATGACCTGCTTTTTTGCTTCATCTAATGATTGAAACCGGGTTCCTTTTAGGTGTCCCTTTAAATTTGGAAACAGAAAAAAGTCAGAGGGTGCTAAATCAGGGCTATAAGGGGGATGAGCAAGAGTTTCCCATCCAAATTCCCGTAGCTGAGATCTCACAGCTTTGGACGAATGTGCAGGGGCATTGTCATGGTGGAACAAGATTTGCTTGTGGAGCTTTCCTCGTCGTTTTTTGGCTATTGAAGTTTTCAGCTTCCTTAAAACTCCTTCGTAATAGCTGGATGTAACAGTTTTTTGTCCTTCTAAGAAGTCTATTAAAATAATTCCCTCCGAATCCCAAAAAACTGTAGCCATTATCTTCTTAACGGACCTCTCTGTCTTGAACTTGATAGGCCCTGCTGTCCCCCTTGGGTGCCACTCTTTTGATTGATTTTTACTTTCAGGATCAAACTGATACACCCAAGTTTCATCTCCCGTTACGAGGCGCTCAAAAAAACTATCCTCGTTTGCTTCAATCTTGGTCAAAATAGCCAAAGAAAGGTTGGCCCTATGATTCAGCTGGTCTTCTCGCAACGCTTTTGGGACCCAACGTGCTGAAAGCTTGCTCAGGCCAAGATTTTCAGTTAGAATTCCAAATGCTGAGCCATGAGAGATTTCACATGCATTGGCAACTTCATCAATAGTAATACGGCGATCTTTATCCACTAGATTCCTCACAAGCTCGACATTTTCTGGGTTAATGGAGGTGGAGGGTCTCCCTTCACGTGGATCATCTTCAACTTCTTCTCTGCCCCCCTTGAAGCGCTTAATCCAGTCGTAAACTACCGCTCTACATGGCGAAGAGTCACCATAAACCTGTTGTAGAGCGTCAATAATCTTAACAGGCTTCCAATCAAGTTTAGTCAGGAATTTAATGTTCGCTCTTATCTCAAAATTTGCCATTTTATGGGTTCAAAAAAGTAACCTTTTTGAAGCACATCTAATACAAAGAGTCTCGACAAATTGAATGACGAATTTTGTAGGAATTGTTCAGAAAACATGAAAGTCGTGTTTGACCCTGTATTTACTTGTACAAAATCGAACATTTCAATAATCTGGCATTTGTCTGAGAACTTTTTGACTCACCTACGTATATCTGCCTTCGTTTGGATCAGGATGGGGCCTAAGTCCTGTAAAGAGTGGGACGGACTTAAGGGCATAGAATGTTCAACCATAGGGAAAGAGTCCATTGAAGATTCTCGGGATTCAGCCGAGTCAGCTCCAGAGGCTGCCCGCTTATTGGTGGTCGATGACCCAGGTGAGGAATCCTTCCTCTTACCACTGGGCTTTGGGTCTCAGGGCCGGGTGGATGAACCTTCACTGGTCGATGTTGAGGATTCTTTCAAATCGCGTCTGATGTCTTCAAGTGTCTCACCCTGAGCGTCTCTCCCAGCTAGAGCTGCTGGAGAGAGGGTGGCTACATTGGTTATCTCGGTGTGAGAGCGATGCTTCGACTGCATATCCTGCATGTTTCCGACACTGCGAGTAGATGTAGGATGAAGTGCTTCATGCTGGTCGGAACTCGAGCGTGATGGTCGGTTTCGTCCAGCGTCACGTAAAACGTCAGAGAAGAGCCGGGCGAGTGGTGAGGTTTGTGCTCGAGCACGCTGGTGGGCCTCTCTTATATCTAGACGTAGGGAGTCGCGCAAAGCGAGCACCTCCTTTTCATATAAAAATATAGAGCAGAGTTTTGACGCAGCACTGTGGGTACCTCCGCAGTTAGCACAGCGAGGTGTTTTGGTGCATTCGGGGCCATGGTAGTCAGAGCTACAATTCACGCAGGAGTGGCTATGCCGACAGGCACTTCCAACATGTCCAAATTGATTGCAATTGAAGCATGTCTGGGTAGTTCGATGTAGGGACTTACCGGGACACGAAGGTACCCAGCTTTAATATACTGCGGCAGATCTTGTCGTTCGAATGTTAAAATCAGTGTGGCGGTTGGGACTCTAGTGGAGCCTAATGTTTTAGTTACCCTGTGTACGTGTGTGACACGTCGGGTACTGAGCTTACTCTGAAGGTGGGTGGGGTCGTAGTCCCTTAGTTCGTTTGAACGGACGACACCTTTGACAAAATTCAGACACGGATGGGGCGAGACAGTTATTGGAATTTCAGCTATCGAAGATAGATTTCGCACAAGGTTGTGTTGAGAGTGGGATGACACCTCGGCTACGACATCACCACTACCTCTTGACCACATCCGGCGGGGTTCACTACAGTAGGACTCAAAAGATTCATTGACGTCAAACACATAGACTTTTGCAAGTGGGGTGTCGGATGATGACCTCATGACAAGAAATCGAGGATAATCTAGATCTCGGTCTACTTCGTTGGAATAGGGGTCCAGCGAGCGAGGGAAGGCTGAAAGGGGAGCTAAGGAACGTTTGGCACGAGAACCCTTACGAGAAGGAGAGGTTTTTGGTTTATTACTAGCCATTACAAAAAGAAAAAAACTTCGCATTCTCCCTCGGGACTCCCCACCGTGGAGGCCTACAAGGGCCCGGCACTACTGCAACTCTACAATTAGTTACGTCCGGTATGTCCTCTTGGAGAATGGATACGGATCCACCACACCATCTTTAGAAACCTAAGAGGCTGCCCGAGTTCTCCTACGCACGGAGAAAAGGGGCCAACGATGGGTTTTCGGTAGACGAAGGCGGTGGAGATGCCCAGCCTCTTCCACCTTCATGAAAGAACAATTCGGAATCAATCCATAAGACGAGCAGAGGTCGGGTATCTTTAAGGGCCACTAGATAGGTGAAGGAAGAGGGGGAAAATAAAGGGCAGTGGAAGAACGTAATAGGAGAGGAAAGAAAAAGAGGCATGTTAAAAGTCTTGTTGGCAGCACCATGGGACCCCTAAGGGGTCTAGGCTGACCCCCTCGCCACAAGAAGGCCAGAGCCTCTCTGGAAACAACCCCTGAACAAAAGATCCCAGAGAGGGGGAAGGATCTCAGAAGAACTTCTTGCTTCAATTCTCCTTCGATCAAAAAATCCAGTCTCGTCTTTTCTGGCAACCAATTTAATGGTGAATAAAAGCGACCTCAACAAATCGAATACATGGCCGGAGGATGGAATAGTGCTCTTATACAGTCTCATTCAACGGGAAATATGATGAAGAAATTACTACTAAGCAGCTACGGGGTGTAGTGAAGTGTAGCGAACAGGATTAAGAAAAACGAAGAGTATTATTACAAAGTTTGGGAGACTGTTATTAGGCTCAGTCATTTTTTTCTAAATATGGTGAGAAAAAATAAGAGGAAAATGGGTCAGAGAGATTACCTAGAACTGTAGAGCCGGAAGGGCAACTAAATAGCCCTGAGCTTGGTTCTACAATAAGAGGCCCTCTTGCGGGATATACTGAATAAACAAAGCGACTCGACCTAGCAATGTGCCCCACCTAACTTCACGAACGACATTTACAAAAATAACACAAGGGTACTTTCTTCCTTCTTCGCCAACCCCTAAAATAAACAAATATAAAAAAAAGACCGCATTTCTGAGCCATCGAACGGACATCCATGTTAAGATCATATTATGCGAATAAAAACGTCACATCTTCGCTGCATTTGTAGCCTTAAAAATACTAATTCCCATTCATCAGCTCCGGTAAACACTACTAGGAATCAAACAAGGAGAATATATGAACGTGTCTTATGTACTGACGTTCACGATATACCTGGAACGTAAAAAACGACGGTCGCGATATACCAGGAGCGTAAAGAAAAGGAACAAACAGTAAGGTCTCCGTGGTCTTTCATGTGAGAGTTTACCAAAGTTCGGCAAATGCATTGAACTCGACTAAATCTCGTGTTCACACGACTTAAGCGAGGGATTTAGGTATTAAATAACAGGGCGGCACTATGATAATACTCCGCGAAAGACGACGCCTATAGATAAAGATGCAGTTCTCACATATCCCGACGAGCAAACCAAAGGAATCATCAAAGCGTTAACTCACTCGGCTTTTCTAATGTTCCTTTCAAGTTGTGTTAGCGATCCTCGTAAATCGGGGTGTTATATGCTAATGTACACACTTTAAAAACATATATTAATGGATATGTTTAGAAAATACGAAATTCCCCGGTCACTACGAGCGAACATGAAAGAAACGGAACAACCATAATTAAAGTCGTGTTCAAATTCCTCTGTCGAACAGTAACTCAGATATATTCCATAAAAGATAAAGTGGCTTTCGCTAATTATAAGTAGTTACCCCCACAATCAGACCAGTTTTGTAAGTACCGACTCAAATGTAAGTTTTGAGAGAAAATTAGAGTAGTTAGGTTCCGTTAATTGGACCAGCCAGTTATAAGCAGGGTTGGCATTAAAAAAAACAAAAACAGCTTAAGTGGATTTGGGGTTGTTTTGTTTTTTTAATATTTTACATAGAAAAATTGAATTTTATAGCCTATTCATAAATAAGGTAATATGTAGATAAAGTATATAAATGTAAAATCCATAAAGATCTTCCTAAAAAAAATATCAATTTAAGATTAGGCACCTGCAGTGCCTTCAATACAAGATGAGGCACCTAAAGTCACTCATTTGAAGATTACGCACCTGGTTAGATGACAATACAATAAAAGGCAACTATGCTCTATTAACGACTCGCAATTTGACTAGTAAGGGAAAAGAAAAATATTTTAAACGATTATTTAAATATCATATTGTTTAGTTATATGATTACATAAGCTTTGAAATGGGTTAGGTTAGTTTAAGTAAAGGTGAAATTGTTGTTTGAAACACTGATCCTGCCATGATGGTGTCTGGATTGAACTAAAGTTAAGATAAATTACGATAAACGAAAAGAACTTCTAAAGTAAACTAAATTTAAGGTAGATAAGGTAAGATACCTTCCAAATATTTACATATCAAGAATAAGCACCTGCGTTTCGATCAATTTATGATTAGGCAACTTAATCTTAAATTGATCCCCTCAAAATTATAACATCAAACAGGGGTTTACTTTTAATAGTGATGGAAACTTCGTCTCATTTGCTCGTGTTCAAATTATAATCTGGCCAAACTTTTTAATTCTTATATTAAATAAATAAACACTTTTCCTGCATAATTATATAAAGGGGAAGAAATTGCCAGATGGATTTTGTTCATTTTTAGGGTCCATCTGGCAATTTCTTCCCCTTTATATAATTATGGAGGAAAAATGCTTATTTATTTAATATAAAAATTAAAAAGTTTGGCCAGTTAATAAAAAAAGAACCCTTCTTAACTTTTACTCTCACACATCATTTACCATTCTGTATCTTGCTCTTTTTAAGTGTTTGTAGATTTTCACTAGTTTTTCCGCTTTTTCACTCCCCAATCTGTTTCTCATTCTATTCCATATTCGTCCAAATGAGGAGAATAACTTCTCTATTGCAGCTGAACTAGCTGGACATGAATGTACGACAGACCCTACAAATGAACAAAATCCATCTGGCAATTTATTCCCACTTGTTTTTTTCTTCTTTTTCACATTCATTATATGCCACCACTTGTTTGAAGAAAGGTTGGAATTAACTGATTCAGATCACATGTTGTGTGGGAAAATTTGACTAGCTTTGAGCTGAAATTCATACTTTCCAATTGCACAATCAGGATGGATTTCATTGAGCCAATTTTCAGCTTGTTCTTCAGCTTCCATCTCTAAATTTTGTCCTGGAATTTTAAATATAGCAATTTAAAACCGTGGCATTTAGGCATTGGCGACATTCTACTTTCAGTGTCAGAAGGTAAAAATTGCTTTTAGGAGGTAATTCTTCTGCAATACTAAATTACAACTTCTTACCTAAGTAATGAGGATCAGTCATGCAAGCAAAGTAATGAACAGGCTTTACGGCTTCCTTGAACCTATCCTTGATACTTTGATGACCCTGTTGCATATCGGGATTATTCATTAAAGATATCCACATGTGGACAGCATCTGCGAGCCTTGTTCCATCAGCTTGGAGCTGAGTTAAAAACAAAAGTAACACAAATTATGCACTGTATGTACTGTTAGTATTTATTTTATTGATACTTAATTATATTATGATTAATGACACTGACATTGCTGTTATTATTTTCATTATTTCTAATATCATACCTTGTCTAGGGCAGTTCCAAAGTATTTTAGTTGGGTCAGAAGATGCTGAGCTTCCTGATAACATTGTCAATAATTTGGCCAATGTTTGCAGGGAAGCTCTGACCTTGTTGCCCCCTTATTTCAAGGTAGATGTTGTAGTTTACAACGCAGTCAACCTGGAAATTCCAACGGGTTTCATTTTTCTCTAAACTGGACTGAGAAGAGATTGCCTCTAAAGGGTTGACCTCCCATTAAATAATAACTTATTAATGATATATATATATATATATATATATATATATATATATATATATATATATATATATAGTGAATCAGTGACATTATTAGTATTACACATTTTAATATTGAAAGCTTCAAGTATTTAAAAAATACTCTCAATACTTAGTAACTCACCTGCCTTTCTCCTATAATGATCTATCCTCTCGGGGCATTTTTGGATATGGGTTCTTATTCTTTCAATTTTGGCACTAATTATCTGATTGCAGTATTTCCAGGCTGATTTCTGTCTACCAGTTTCTAAAATATCTACTTCATTCCATTCAGCTGCCCTTTTTTCTTCCACCATCAGTTGGCATTTTGACTTTCTTGCTGTGGTCAGCTACTGTTAAATGTTAATGCCGTGGCCGGTGAATGTGATCCCCTCACTCACGCCAAGGAGAGACTGAGGAGTGCTGAATGAGCAGTAATGAAGCCTGACCCGTTCGTTTCCTCTACAGTACAAGTTAACACAGGCTTTGTCCAACCGGACCAAGCTGTATCAACATAACCTAAACAAGTGTCTATCCCCTCAGATAACACACTTCAAACCTTTCGTTTTATTCTAGATTACTTTTTAATTGCTTATATAAACTGATTTACATATAAATACGAGGAATAAACAAAACAAGGTCAGCTGACCAAAGTCGCGTGCTCTCACTTGTTCTGATTTATGACCTTACGACTTTCAAAAATTCCTGGACTAACCTTGGAAGGACTTTGGCAATTATAGCATTAGAAACAAAATGTAAAACAACATAAGGGTTTCAAATTTCGTTAAAATCGGCCGAATAGTTATGATGTTATTGCCAAAATAAAATAAGTTCCGGGCTAACTTTGGCAATTATATAATTCGAAAGACAATGTCAAACAACGTAAGGGTTTCAAATTTCGTTAGAATCGACTGAATAGTTACAATTCTATTATAAAAAAAAGAAAGAAAGCAAAGTGGCGATCGACCGACATATTAAAATATAGAGTCGCACGCAACTAAAAATAAATCCCCCCCCCGAAAAAAAACAGGGGGTTGGGTTTTTTTTCTTTTCAATCGTGGTTATAAGGAGAATAAGTAACGGTTTTAAGCGGAATGCAGTATTTAACTCAATAGGTTTCTGGCATTACGATCATTCTAAGAGTGTAACTTCCTCTCAATAATAATTTAAGGGGCAAAAGATGTTTACAAATAACGGCATCACTCTATGGTCTTACATAAAAAATATATACCGAGGAAATTTACACCCACTAACAAGGCCACAGGCTTCAGGTAGTACATAAAAAAAAATGGAAAACGGGTTATTATTGTCATTTACTTCAAGTTAAGAAGCGAAAACTAACGATGGCATTTCAGTCAGAAAGTTCGCGCAGAGCATAAAAAAGCACGGGAAATCCACATTTCTAGTGGTATTCCCCTACCTCCCTGGGGCACATTCTTGACCCCTCCCTCGGACAGTACAGCCCATTGAAACTGGAAGAAAATATCGGTAGGCAAATATCCCGCGCCAAAACTACGACAGCAGTCGATTGCACCGAAAAACAAATGGCCTTCCGTCCACGACGTCATCTCACACAAATAGAAAGGCATGGTCAAAGAGACCATTACCCAAAGGGATGGTACAACCAACTGACAGATGATAAGAGTGAGCGAATTGAAAAGACAGGAATGGTGAAAAAAGGATCATTTCTGGAGAAATTTGAAACCCAAATATTGACAAGGACAGTTTATAGGGAAATAAGTTCGTACACAGAACATAAAGATTCGAATGTACCAAATCTCCTATTCATAGCCTTTGATACCAAGTTAACTTTCCCCAGCAACGACAAGCGTTTTCATCTAAAACACTGGCCGTAGTTTCGATTCGACGTCGACCTAGCAAATACACCCGTCTTTGCTACAAACGACATACTGTAAAAAAAATGGACCATGCATTCGCCGGGCTATCCCACACGGACAAGTGTGCTGATTTCATTGCCCCGAGTCCCTAGGACGCGGGGGAATGAAGCTTCCCTTCCCCACCCTCCAGGTCCTTTTCAGCTTTAGAGATTGTCCCAGAGACAATTGTGCTTGATCTCACCTCGTAAACACCTCCCTCTTCAAGACTCCCGTGGCTGCGAGTTTGTCCACTTGGACCTACGCAGCATTCGCCTTTTATGTACCTTTCATTCAAGACTCCCGATTCATTCCGTTTCCTCCCTTTCAAAGTACGGTCCAGTGGTTTTCGATGGTAAGTTCTCAATTCCGAAGCTACTGAAGGTAAGTACACAATTTCTTTCCCGGGAGAACGGACGCAGTCCTTCAAATTTGTCCCTCATCTCCTACCCGTTTCATTTAAACTGTGAACCAACGAGGGTTCTCTGAGCTTACATCGCTTAGAGAATCTCCCCCGAAAAGACCACCTTTATCTTTTCAAGAGCCTTACTCTTATTTATCGGTTTCTCTTTCCCCTGGCCTTCAACCATTCCACTTTTGGTTACAACCCTAATACGTTGGTTTCGCGCCTTTCAACCTAGTCGTTGGGACTAACAATACATAGAAAATATAACACCGCCGATTTCGGTGCGTTTACAACACGTTCCACAGACCTAAGTGGTGTGGTCTCATTCTGACTTATGACCTTCAAACCTTTCAATAATTCCCGGAATAACTTTGGGAGAACCTTCGCAGTTATATTATTAGAAAGAGAATGTAAAACAACATAAGGGTGTCAAATTTCGTTAGAATCAGCCAAATAGTTACGATGTTAGTGCCAAATAATTCCCGGACTAACCTTTGGAGGACCTTGACAGTTATATCATTCGAAAGAGAATGTAAAACAACATAAGGGATTCAAATTTCGCTATAATCAGCCGAATAGTTACGATGTTATTGCCAAAAAACTCATTGAAAAGTAAAATGGTTACCATCCGACATGGTAACTTATAAGAGTCGCATGCACGCGACTAAAAAAGGCACCATAAGGGCCTACACATACCGCGTGACCTTCAGTAGCAACTAATTTAACATTTAAATAATAATGAAATTCTGTCATCGCCAAATATCACTGCGCCGTGAACCTTTCCGAGCTCTTTTGACTTCATGATTGGTTTGGAAAATTAATAATAATGTCCCACAGCGATCATGGCGAGACATAAAAAAAAGATAAACAAGAATTTAAATCAATGAAGAGATGAGAAGGCATCGTTAAGATTCATGAATTAAAATATCATTAATGGGGTATAAACATCCAAAATGGAAGGAACATGTCCCAATAAATGAAAACCAAGAGTACTTGTGAAGAATGCGAGCTAATAGACACGCTATCATCAGGAACAAGCTTCTGGAAACAGTGGGTTCGAAGTAGCCAAATTTAGAACTCATTTCAAACCTCCCATGGTATACAATTTTCTTCACCGACCATCTGACGACTGGTTACTAGGGCATAAGTCTTCGTAATCATCTTGAAGCTGAGCTAGGATAGATTAAAAACAAACAGAACAAGAAGGAAGCACGCTCCAGCGTCGAGGGGGAAGCGAGCTTTTCCCGGCACGGCAGCATGTGATCAAACACCAAAGAATCAAATAAAATGAGAGGCCAACCTCCTCCAAAAAGTCAAATAGTCCGATATACAAAAGTAGACTGATTCCTGGAGGACGCGGAGATGGAAGCCATCGACAATAGTTTTCAGTTATCCTTCAATGCGTACATTGGAGGATAAGTGTAGTGCAGATATGGCAAGCGCCTGCAAGTGAGTGAGAACCCCTCGTATCTTGTGATAACAGTGAGTTAAAAGAGCCAAATTGATGGAAATACTGTTACAGGGTGTCTACTTGTTTGGTGATTTTGAATTCAAGGACTTTTTATCAATTAATAAAAGGACTCGTTTTAGCCATTGCTTTATTTTCTTTAAATTATTAGTTACACCACCCTTGTATGTTTTATTACATTTATGAGACATCATTTTTTTAATTAAATAATTTCTATCATCAAAAACTATCCATTTCATGAAAATTTGGTACTTACATTTGGAAATGCTTCCATTTTCAGGTATAAACATATATTTTAAGCATTTATTTTTATTCAGCCACACAATTACCTAAATTATACTTAGCAAAAATATCCATTACACTCCACTCTTCATAACAAAGAATTTTTGTTTCAAACACTGAATCATGAAGCATTTAGGAAAAAATCTGAAATATTTCGATTGAAAATTAAATGTATTACAAAACAGAATAAACATTCATGATTCAAAGGTTACCTTTTAATTTAATTTTTTTTAATCATGATTGATGATGGTTACAATTCCCTTATCAAGAAAACTCATTTTTGCTTCAAAATCCATTCTTAGTTTTTGTTTCTTATCTTCTTTTTCATTGATCGGAGCATCAGTTCATCTTTTCTTGTCTTCCATGTCTGTAAGACTTTTGTCCTGCTTCCTTTTCTTTTCAAGATTTTCTTTGTACAGGCGAGAAGAATTCCTAACTGTAAGCATAAGTGACTTAAGTCACTTTAAACTCGGTTAAAGGCTTCTCAGTGGCAACCAAGGCATCGTGTACAACTCTCTGAGCAATCATAGACTTCTGTTGAAGATTTTCGACTAAGATTTCTTTGTTAGTATTGAAAGACCTGTTCGACAGCTGCTTGTCCATGAGTGAGGCACAATATCTCATAAATAAAGCTCTTGAAGAGGGAGGTTCCCTTGAAATTCGCTACCTGGAATAAGTGCTCAAAATGAGCATCGAGACGAGTTTCTCTGGAGAACTTTTTTTATTTGATTCGCAGACATTATTGTCAGTGACAAATCGCTTTTACTCTGTTTTGATGTCATCAGCAGCTTTTCCGGACAGTTTTTCTATAGACACCAAGTTCTCTCAGAAGGATCGCAATCCTGGACTCGTACTTGGATGCATTCAACATCACATTTGGATTCAAACAGCTGAAGCCTTTAACAACCAAATACTTAAGAAGGCTCCTCTCATTGATTTTCTTTACTACAGCTACGAAGAAGTTCAATGCTTCCTTCCAAAACTGAAGAATGTCAGTGTTGGTCAGTTGTTCTCGAACTTTTCTAATCTCTTCTTTAACAGCGAAGCCGAGATCTACTTTTTCAGCATGTAATTGGTGAGACGGATTGATTAAATCCAGACAACTCAGCTGCTTGAAAGATTTTTCCTCAACTAAATCTTTCTTGATAAAACGTAGCAAGAGAGTCAACAGCATGGCACACAAATCCTCGTAAAGAAATGGCATCATTGGGAGTAGTCAGTTTGATACCAGACCAGAAATCCTTCCAAATCCGATGAAATCTTCAAGAAAAAAGCGATTTTAGCAGATAGAAGCTTATTGCACAGAGCCTCTTTCATTGTGACATATGATGCACTTTTTGGTCCGTCGTGAGTATTCTTGATTGTTTCAACAAACATCTTGACTTTGGGGAGAAGAATAATTTCCCTTTGTGCAACTCTTGTGTTTTCTACCCATCTTGTCGAGCAAAATTTCATAGGGAAATCAGATTGATGAACTTCATTTGCTTGCAAAAACAATGTTCGTCTCATTGGAGAATCTTTGAAAACATAATATAATGTAGACAAAAATTTGCCAATATTCCAAAAAAACGTTTTCATCAGCAAATTTGAGGCTGCCAGAAACTACATGCAATGAGCATGTGTCACAATCAAGTAGAGGAGGAGAATTGACCACTTCTTTCAGCATTCATCAGCCTCGGAAACTTATGGTTAATGTTCGGGCCGTCCATTGATACCTGAATAATTTTTGATTGGTCGAGATTCGATACCCCTTCATTAAAAGCTTCTAGCGAGTCTCCAGCTCTTCCTCTGGTTAGAAAAACTGAAGAATGAAGAGGGGTCTGACAGGACAGCAGAGAGCAGGTGAAATGAAAACAGAAAAAGACCTAGGCTGGGGCCTGAGAGGGCGCCGGTCATCACTACATACAGTTGACCAGAAAGCCAAAATTATGCAACATAGAATAGCAAAAAAATAAAGTGCAATAAACATTACGGGACATTGACGAAGGTGAAGTATTTTAAAGAAAAAATGGGTTATAAACAAAGCATAACCAAAATCAACTCACCAGTCAAAAAAACAAGAACAAGGTATGCAAGCGACAGTCACCGAAGTATAGCGAGCATCCATCATAAAATACAATGCATCCAAAGCATACATACAAGGGGCGGTCAATAAGTTTTGCAATTCGGATATAAGGAAAAGTGTTTTATTATTTTTCAATATAAATACCCTCGACTTCAATGCACTTGCACCACTTGTCCCTGAGCCTTCGAATTCTCGACAATCAGAAATCTCCCGACTGCTGTTCACTCCACTCCTGGACGGCGAGCTGGACATCTTCATCGTCCCCAAGCCGGCGTCCATACAGTGCAGCCTTGAGCTGGCGGAATAAAAAGTAATCGCTAGGGGCCAGATCTGCACTGTAGGGGGGATGGTTGAGCTCCTCAAATCCGCACTCGCGCAGGGCAGCTTGTGCAACTCTGGCCTTGTGGACTTTGACGACGTTGAAGTCTATCATGGAGCGTGAGGTTTCTAGAGACCAAACGGGCAGAGACTTTGGTCATGGCCAAATTGTCGTGGATGATGTTCATAACACGTCTATGTGATATTCCAAGATTTCGCTCGATTTCTTCGACCTTCACCCGTCGATTTTCGAGGATCATCCTCTCCACACGGGCGACATTGTCCTCGTTGGTCACGTCTGACGGGTGCCCTGGACAGGGGTCATCTTCAAGGGACTCACAACCATGGCGGAACTCCCTATTCCAGCGAGCAATGGTTGCATAGGAAGGGGCGGTGTTGGTGTACACTGCAACCATGCGTTCATGGATCTCTTTTGCATTCTTGCCTTCCTTGGTCAAAAATTTTATCACTGCGCGGTGCTCAACCTTCTCCATTGTTGAAAAATTTGTAACTGACAATCTGCGATCAGCTACTGCTTCTTAAAGAGACGAGGCAGGAGCGTGCGGCTGCAGGTCGACTTTTCATAACTTGTCCTAACACCACCACAAACAGCCATCCCCCTTCCTCTCTTTTGCCCTACCGATTCGCAAAACTTATTGACCGCCCTCGTATGTTCACTCACATTAGTGAGTAGATTAACTTAAATATTACTATTTTCCTGATAGACATTAAAAAGTATATAAATAGTGAATTTGAAAAATCAAATTTGAACAATCAGTCAATGATTTATTTTTTAAATTCAAGGTCCATCTACCTTTTTCATCAAATTCAAGGACTTTTCAAGAACTTCAAAGGTAGTAGACACCCTATGTTAGATAGAACAGGTCTAGTGGAGAGTAGTTATTTGCTTGCTGGGATAAAGAGCATACTCGATGCAGCAGTAGCGAAAAAGGTTTGCCCATCATATACAAATCGTAATCAATTGCTCTCAATCGTAGATACAGCATTAGGTCTGCCTAACCCTTTCATTAGTGTTAAGGGGTGGCTCAATAAGTAATTTATTGGACTGGGGACACATGCGTTCCATTGCAAAAGGCATATTTCATTATAAAGTGATCCCTATTTATTCTCAAATTTAGCATTTAAATAATGTTAGATTAAAAAAAAAAATCTTCAAAGTATTAAACAAAAACAAATACCCAAATTACGGATATCAAACCAACGTCCTGGACTGACGAGATAAAAGTAAAAACATTACGGAAACTGGGGTCCTAATAGGATCAATGACCAAGAACTTCAGAGTTGCCAAAACATCCACCAAGTCGTGTTTGGGAAAGAGCTGAAGCTAATACGAATGCCACTTATAGATGTCCCCCCTCTCCGCCGCCAGCCGTTGAACTCCAGAACCTTGGCCATCACAAACGCTAAACGAAAAGCAAACATTATAAGTGAGTCATAAAAAAGCAGAGGCTTGACCTCCAAACACTGCCCCCCCCTCCATCCCAAATTAACTGATGTTCAGTCTTCGAATTTGGCTGTAAAGGGGGCAGTGATCGCTGTGCGCGGATAAACCGTCTCGTTACTTCCGTGGAGACCTTTCTTGATCTCGAAGACCTCCGTTCGCGGGAGCCAAGACACTGAGAGTAAACCCCAGCATGGTTTCCTCGGAGGCTCGATCGACTTCATAAAGGACGCCTACCCCAACAATGGTGACATCCATAAACCGCATTCGTAACCATAGAATTGGCCGACCCTATACAAAAAAAAACCCCGCTTCCGATAGACAAAATCAAATATCTACTGCCATTCACTCTCTCTCTCTCTCATGCCCATAACTGGAAATGAATTGAAAAAGTGAGGAAATAAGGAAGTGTATTGCATCAAGGACAAGTACGCACACAAAAAACAAAACAAAACAAAACAGGAAGTGCAAACGTCAATTTAGAACGAGAGGAACAGAATACCAAGGTACCCCTATTCGCTTTTTGAAAACAAATTTACACTCAAAAAAGAAGCATTTTTAAGAGAGAGAACTTCATCAAAAAAGGAACTCTAATAAAAGTCGGATGGCAATAAGGTTACCAAGCAAAGGAGTTCAACAAGTACCATACCAAGCAAAGGAGTTCAACAAGTACCATTCAGTCAATGTACTTTAAGAATATGAAATAAAAGGTGGGAAGAATTTCGAAATTTCTCCCGTCCTTAAGAATCCAATTATGGTCAGGTTTGTTGAACGGGACCAATGAGAAACCTTCTTGTCCCAATTAAACCCTCCTTTACTTCACCGAAACCTTACTAAGTTACTACCGGTTTTCAAGTCTCAACCCTTGCCATCTTTTCTCCCACCCCAAAACCCTTTACCTCATGTAAGCCCTTGTATGCGCTGCCTCCTCGACCCCCCGAATCTGGCCAAGAAATATCACTCAAACTCCTTCATTATTGACGCAGCATCTCGCCAAGATTGACAGGGGCAGAGGAAACCACTCATTATGGGTACACCTGTACGCTATTGACCTTGGTTCTTCAGGGACTTGGCAGAAGGAGCTTGAATGCAAATTAACCTAGTCATTGAATCGGGTTTTGGTTCAGGCGAGAAAACACGAGGAATCTAAATACCAAACAAAGGTAGCGATTGAGATTACAATTCACTTTGGGGAGGTGATTATACTCGCCAAAAAGGAAAACCCACACCTACGTTCAATACGAACCACGAGAACGACTGTAGGCGCCTAGAGATCAGGCAGGCCTTGGGATGGAAGACGGGCGGCGAATGGAAAGTGTATATACACACCAACGAAAAGATTCAAAATCGAAAAAGACCAGCACCGAATGGCGCAATCCTCCTCAACCTTGATTGCTGAGCGAGTGATGAGTATGCTCGATTTTTTTCAAATTAAGTCCAACTCAAAAATACGAACACGGGGAGGCTCCATAATGAGGACCGAATATTAAACCAGACAAGGACAGTAACATCTGAGGCTGTGCCATCCAGACTCGCGGAGCGGAGAACCCAATTCTTCATCTGTACGAGAATAACAAAAGCTTTTGATGGGGTCCCCAATTGACCCATTTAAACAAGAGGGGCCGCAATTTTGCTATTTGAAAAAGAGGGGGTCTTAGTTTACGCATATGAGATAAATAGGTCTCAAAACAGAGATGAGATTTTTTTTCATCTGGTGACTGCGCCAGCTCCGAGGTAGGAGCATGCGACCATCACCAGATAAAGTGGAGGGTGAGAGAATCAGCTCTATAAAGTGCCATAGATACAAAACCTAAACGAGGGTTACGGACGAGTGGAAACACCACTCCCGATTACAGTTGAGTTAAACCACATCGGTTGTGTCTAGTTAACGGATGGAGTCCTGTTACGGGTCAATTTCACGATAGTTGTCAAAAGCTGAAGATACCCCTGGTTCGGATCTCACGTTAAACAGTAGTCCCCTTACAGGGAAATTGAAAAGGGTACAAACCGAGCACAGATCCTGGGGAACCAAATTTATCTAACCTAAAGAAAGGAAATTCAAACAAAATACGCTAAGAATAAAATACCCACATTATAATTTGAGAAAGTCGGTTCGTGACCCCCACCCCCCTGCGCGATATATATTCAAATCTACCCGTATGAAAAATAGATCCGATTTTGCTCACTTGAAAAATAACGGTCTTTGGGTCAATGAGGACCACCACTACTACAATTCAGAAGATCCGAACCGGCGTGAGTCAAAAGCGGGGGTCGTTATTTGTAACGGTATCGTAGATGGAGAGAAATGACAACCAAATCGACCAGGTAATAACCCTAAACAACCTTACATTTTCGATAGGTACATTCCATACTATTATGCGATTGGCGGCCTAAAACTAACCAACGAGTGCACTATACTACGGGATAACTATCCACCAATGGAACCATTTTACTGGATAACTATTTTTTTTTAAAAGTGCCCACTGGCGACTGCCTTGTAGAAAGGAGAAATGGTAGCGATGGCGATCGTCTCAGTAGCGATAGAGGTAACGTGCGCCAAGATGACCCAAACAGACGGAGACGAGAATGTGCCGAACAGTCAGGAAGGAAGACGCGAGAGGCGACCCGAAGCCGTCGCGGCGTTAGGGGGTAGACCCATGGAAACAGTCGCGGCGTGGATAACTATCCACCAGTGACACTATACTACCGGGAACTATCCACCAATGACACTACACTCCCGGGAACTATCCACCAATGACACTACACTACCGGTAACTATCCACCAATGACACTACACTACCGGGAACTATCCACCAATGGCACTACACGCCCGGGAACTATCCACCAATGACACTACACTCCCGGGAACTATCCACCAATGACTACACTCCCGGGAACTATCCACCAATGGCACTACACTCCCGGGAACTATCCAGCAATGACACTACACTCCCGGGAACTATCCAACCAATGACACTACACTACCGGGAACTATACACCAATGGCACTACACTCCCGGGAACTATCCACCAATGGCACTACACTACCGGGAACTATCTACCAATGGCACTACACTCCCTGGAACTATCCAGCAATGACACTACACTCCCGGGAACTATCCAACCAATGACACTACACTCCCGGGAACTATCCACCAATGACTACACTACCGAGAACTATCCACCAATGGCACTACACTACCGGGAACAATCCAACAATGACACTACACTACCGTGAACTATCCACTAATGAGACTACACTAGCGGGAACTATTCACCAATGACACTACACTACCGGGAACTATCCACCAATGACACTACACTACCGAGAACTATCCACCAATGGCACTATACTACGGGGAACAATCCACCAATGACCACACTATTGGGAACTATCTACTAATGACATTAGACTACTGGGAACTATCCACCAATGATACTACACTACCGGGAACTATCCACCACTGACAATACACTACCGGGAACTATCCACCAATAGCACTACACTACCAGGAACAATCCACCAATGACACCACACTATTGGGAACTATCTACTAACGACACTACCGGGAACTATCCATCAATAACACTACACTACCGGGAAATATCCATCACTGACACTACACTACCAGGAACTATCCACCAATGGCACTACACTCCCGTGAACTATCCATCAATGACACTAGACTACTGGGAACTATCCACCAATGACTACACTACTGGGAACTATCCACCAATGACACTACACTACCAGGAGCAATCCACCAATGGCACTATAGCACGGGATAACTATCCCGGCCGCCGCTACACCAACTATTTCAGTGTTCATTTTTTGTGTCTGTCCATCATACCCGAAGAGATGAGTGATTTACCGATCGATTGGCATATATTTTTTATGATTTGCCGAGCCTTAATACCGATTAATATTTTTGTGATTTGCCGAGCCTTAATGCCTTAATATTTGGGGCCATAAAAAAATATATTCACTGAAGTTTGAAGTTTAATTTCTTCACAGGGGTACTACACTCTACGGTTATGAGATTTGATCATCACTTGCCTACATTTATTTTCATATAACTATAAAAGTTTCATCAACTCTCACTTACTATTTTTTCTATTAAATGTTTTTAGAAGATTGTGGGTGAGAAAAGTGTTAAGAAGAATTTCCAGCAATTAGGATAAAAGCCTTTGAGAAAACTAGATCAACTACTTTTCAGTTGTGGAAGACAGATATTCTTACCCCGGAGGAATAAGTGAGCAGGCTGATATGGGAGAAAAACTTGACTTGCTCCGCATCATGGCACGGTTGCCGAGGCTAATGTTCTTACATTACAATTTGAGAAGTTTAAATTTTAAAAATTAGATTTTGTTTAAATCATTTCTGCCATCTTTGGAGATTTTATTTTTTCAAAAGGAACCTTTTCATTTTTCTTTGCAGAGGAATAATTTTGTTACGCGGAAAAATATTTTATACTTTAAATTTATCGATAAAAATGAAAAACTACTATTTCTTTAGATGTCTTTTACGTTGAAGCCTAAATCTTAAGTAGATTGTATTTAAATGCAGTGGCGACTCTTTAACGCATGCAATAAGATATTATGCTCATTCATTTCAATGGGGAAAATAAGAATTAGATATTTTTTTCTAATTTATCCTTTTCCCATTGAGATGCATGAGCATATGTTATTGCATGTGTTGAGGAGTCGGCAGTGTTTAAATAGTATAATGGTATTAAAAATATTGTTGGCTGACAATCCTGCACTGGTCACTTTGCCATAAGCTTAACCAACCTAAATGAGCATCATTCGGTTGATGCATTATCTACACTAATAGGCAGGCAAGGTTGGAAATCATATTGAGGTGATTAGCTTTAGAGTCTTGAAACTTTGACAGTCCTAAGAGCATTATAAGTGACTATAATAGTTGAGCTTTTCCTAATGAGTTTGAAAATTTACCAAAGTTCAGTACCAGCCTTTTTTTTTTTTTAATAAATCTGCTTCAGCCAAAATGTGTAATTGGTACATCACTAGAAGAGACCAAATTACAGATCAAAAGATGATTTTAAACACATTGAAAAAAAAAACTTCTTAAGAAAAGGAAGACATGCATTTCCTTTCATGTGGGGTTGAATTGAATTAGAAAATCCACCACACTTGGTGAAACATTGCACATCCTATCATGTACAATGAAACAACAAAAAAGCAAACCAGAGAGGGATGAAACAACCTCTCGCAAAATGACTAAATAAGGTAACTTACAATTTCGACGTCAGCCATTTCTTTCAAACTTCTCTTATGAACATCATCTAACAAGCCATATAAATCAGTGTAGACTTTTCCTTCAGTAATTTCTAGATTTGAATTTGCTAGAGCTTGAGTTGGGTCAAATTCTTTAGACTTAAATTTATCCATAACTGCTGGAGGAGGAGTGGTCAATATTTAACAAGTCCTGACACCCCTAGATGGCAAACTGAAATATAACACAACCGTATCAGCAAAAAAGAACCAGACAAGCATTCCTAAAATAGTTCTTGTCACTTGCTTAATATCATCTCCCACAAGTTGGAATTGATATAAAAGATATTCTATTATTTAAATTAATTTCAGAGAAGTTTCTTAAATTAAATAATCTTTATTGGGCTATTAAATTCGCCTCACTACAAGGTCGCTCAAATCACCATCCATATTTAAAACTATTGTTTTTTTGGATTGAGGGTGTCTATTATACACTCGCTGCAGCATGGTCATCCATGCTACACTTGGCACTTCATTGGGGAGAGGGTGCGGAGATGGTACTAATGGAGTCATTAGAAAGCTTAAAATTAAGGGAAGTGAGTATGTGACAAAATGGAAAACCCCTCAGATAGTGTATAGTTACACTGTGTGCAAAGAACACCTGGTGTATTTACACTATGTTCAAGGAACACAGTGAAGTGTTACAGTATGCAAAAGGATCATCTGGGGCAGTGTTACGCTATGTACAAGTAACACCTTGGTGTAGTGTTGCACTATGTGCAAGTAACACCTCGGTGTAGCGTTACACTGTCCAAGGAACACGGTGAAATGTTAAGAGTATGTACAAGGAACACCTGGCATATAGTAACATTGTGGAAATGCAATGTCACACAATGTGTAAAATAAGAGGTTAAAATGGATAAAGCAATAAAAGCATTTCCTACCAAGTTTATCACAGACACTTGCATTCAACCAAACTGTACAGTCAAATAAAGCACTACCATATCTGAAAAAAGTTTCCAAAGTTACCATAACTAGCTAAAATAGTGATATAAAACTTGGCAAATTCTAATTGAATCAGTAATATATAGATGCTGTTTACTTTCTAGACTAAAGCTCCTGAGAGAGCAAAAACTTTGGTACCTTTGCAATAATAAAGAACCATGTGAGATCCAATTATGCACTAACACCATGAATATTTCAGACCTTACTGCAGCAACCCTAACTCAGACCTTACATATTTTGGACTAATAACAACACATGACTCAAACCTAGATAATTCTGGTTCATCAATGACCAGGTCTCTCAAATAAATACCTAAGGTGTATTTTGCTCAAATTGTCTATCCAGGTTATACAAGGTAACCCTGCTGGTCAAAAGTGAGAGATCTGAAAGCAGTGAATGCAGGCAGAGTGAAAATAGTGTAAGGTATAAATGCATGGGGTAGGGAAGGTACACAGCTCTAGGCACCGTAGTCAGGATGGCATTCCAGGGGATGATCCACTACAGGCACTCAAGATAGGAGAATGTTAACAAGTCAAAGGTTGCTGGGTCAATGGGAGTGGGGTACGGTGTTTTGGGAGCGTGGGAGGTATTATGGGAGTTTTTAAGTGGGGTAAGGCTCTCACTGACGAGTTTACGTAAAGAGGATGCGAGACTATAAGATTTGTGTGAAAGACAAGAATTCTTCAATAAGTTCATATAATGAAGTATTTGGTAGGGGACGTAAGGTTTTATGAGGGAAGAGAACATATACATTGTGGGATGGATGGTGGAAGCCATGGTCAGGTTGGGAAAAGGAGCGGGTGTAAGCTTCAACTAAGAAGGGAGCAGCAGAATTCTTGAGAAGTGAGGACTATTTTACACAAGGAATTGGGAATAGATCAGAAAGCTTAAAATATTGGCCTATAGCTAAGTACATTAATGACATTAAAATAACTTAAAAATTGGTAGAGACAAAATGGTAACAGATAAAACAAGAAGCCTGAATAAAGACATGCACAAATAACACAAAGCCCAACAAATTTATTAAAAAAAAGAGACAAGCATAACAAATAAAAAACTACACCAAACCAGACAGTAAACACCAGCACTAGAAAAGCATGCAAACATTTCCTAGGTTTGAGAGATTTTTTTTATTGAGTTGGATGTATAAAAAACACATTTTGTAAATTCTCTAATAATACCAGCTAAAATAACTGACCTTAGGTAAAATATAATTAGATATGAAAAAAAAAGAGAAGGTAAGCTGAATTTAAGAGCAAAGGTTACATTCTGTGTGAATGAGTACAATGTCATATTGATAAGATAGTCAGATTTGTCATTTAGAGCATATTAGCATAGGTACCCGACAAAAAAAATTCAGTGGTCGGTAACTAGACATAATTGTTTTATCCCCCTTCCTAAATAAAGGTATCATATTAATTTTCTTCCATGTTGTTATTTCAATTCTAGTCTCTAACAATTTTCTAAATAAGCATTCTAGGGGCTAGCTTAACACATCTTTACGTTTCTTCAAAATCTGAGGAAAAATCTCTTCAGAGCCCAGTACTTTACTAAATTTAATTCTATCTCTTTTGTGATAATTCATCAGATGTCAAAAGCCACAAAGGCGTATCAAAGGTCATCCGAGTCAACATACCACAGAAACTACTATTGGGGGGGGGGTGGAGCCCCCCCCCCCAGGACAATAGGGCAAATAAATAAGTATTCTTATATAATTCGATGAGCTGAATAACATTGCTTCTAGAACTTTTTTTAATTAGAAGGCTCTAAAACCTTGGAAATGACAGCGCTATCTTCACCTTAAATTACCGTATTAAGTTACAGGATTTAAAAATAACATCAGTGAATATCATTTTTAAAATTAAAAACATTTATGTTTTGGAAAAGTAGAAAATCGCAAATGTGGTCTGGTTCTGAATCTTTTAAATGATTTTAAGTGTTTTTCTTATGCAATTTTATGTATAGTTTTCAGATCCATAACTCATTTTCGCTGGAAATACATACTTATCCTAACATAATAATTTCACCGATGACAAAAGCCACAAAGGCCTATCAAAGGTCATCCGCATCTGTCAAAACACACCCACAAAGTGCATCCATAGGATTGTGCCAGATCATGCATCTACAATATACAATTAGAAGCATACACAGGAATGTGTCAAAAACAAAAAGCACCATCATCAAGACTCATCAAAATCAATCATAATATACAATAATAAAAAATGGCATCCACAGGAATGAATCCAGAATACCCCCCAAAGTTAACCCTCCCTCCCCATATAATCTAATCTGCGTTTAAAAACATTCAAGTTTGGACTGCCTAACATCTCAGATGGCAAACTATTCCAATAATCTACCACTCTATTGATGAAAAAATATTTTCTAACATCTAACCTGCACCTCTGTTTTTTAATTTTTAAGTGGTGACCCCTAGCCCTATTACTACCTTCCAACTCAAATAACTTGGTAAAATCCAACTTATCCATCTCAGAACAGATTTTAAAAAGCTCAATCATATCTCCCCTCACACATCTTCTCTAGTACCCTCAGTCTATCTTCATATTCAAGGTGCTTCGGGAAAGGTATTATTTTTGTTACCCTACATTGTACTGACTCTAGCAGGTTGATGTCATGTCTAAAATGTGGTGACCATGCTTGCATACAGTACTCTAAATGTGGCCTAACATACAAATTGTAGAGTTTAAGGATAACCTCTTTACTCTTGTAGCTAACATTCCTGTGAATGTATCCTAGCACCCTATTTGCTCTATTTTTTGCCTCAATACATTGCTTTGAAAACTTGAGTGACCTATCTACTACTACGCCTAAGTCCTTCTCATCCTCAACTGAATTCAGCCAATGCCTATCCATTTCATAGCTGAATTCCCTATTATCCCTTCCCATGTTAAGAACTGCATTTTTTAAGGTTAAAAGTCATCTACCACTTGTGAGCCCAAGCTAATAACTTATTTAAGTCCCTCTGCACTTTAAAGCTACCCTCAACTTCTTTGACTACAGCTGCCAATTTAGTGTCATCAGCAAAGATTGACACTTTGCTATTTAAGCCTCCCAAGATCATTTATATAAACTATGAATAATAAAGGGCCTAGAACGGATCCCTAAGGTATGCCACTGACAACATCCCTCCACTATGACCTCACCCCATTCAGTACAACTCTGTTTTCTGTCTTTCAGCCATTCAGTTATCTAATTCAAAATTTAACGACATATCCCATGCATTTTTAATTTGTGAACTAATCTCCTATGTGGATGGAACCTTATCAAAAGTTTTGCTAAAATCTAAGTAAATTACATCAACATTCTCTTGAGATCCGATTGGACTTTTTGTCATTGATGTTGTGTCCAGAATACTTTAGCGTAGTTTATAAAATTTTGCAAGTTGCCTCAAATCTTTTAAAAACTGCCACTGTGAGCCTTTCCCAACCAAGATTTGGACGGTATCTTAATGCCACCAGCTGGCTCCCTCTGCTACATGCACCACTGAAAACATGGAATGCTCTACAGCTGCCTCCAAGAGGTCCAGCTCTCCTTCTCCATCCACCAGTGAGGTACCAATTCCGCCGGCTAAATCCAGCAAACCCTGCATGCCTCTCTCTTACACCTTGATAGCTGCTTCTCTTACCTCACCCCATGCTGGAGCTGCACCCACTCCCCGCCCTCAGACCAACAACTGATACTTGCAGGAGGGCAATCGATGATTCATCCACCCAGATAAGGTGGCAAAAGCCCTTTATGCCTCTATATTTGCCAAAAAATTAATACAACAAACCCTCACCATCACTGGAGGGGAATGGGGAATCGAGTTTGAGGTGGCCAACCTTGATAACCTGCCTCAGCCTCCTGAGTCAGTTACCAGGTTGGGGGATTGGTCTGTGAAGTGCTGGGCAGCAACAGACAATGACCCAACCTACACTTTTGGAATGATTTTCCCGGCCTCCCCAGACATGACTAACTGGAACATCCTAGACAAACTGACTGTCCTGGACAGACACTCGACTCAAGTAGTAGATGCCTTCCACCTTCCCAAATTTGTTAGGGATGGAAAAACAACGACCAGCATGGCCCTCCGTCTCAAATTCAGAGGCCCCCACCCTGAAAGGGTTGCTCTGCACTCGGCTGCCTACCAGTGAGACCACACACCCTCCTTGTCCCCCAGTGCACTTGCTGCCTTCTGTTCGGCCATGGAAACATCTCTAATGGGCGATTTTAATGCCCATCATGACTTCTGGGAACCAGCCCTTCCCAGGAGCCAGAGGAACCATTCGGGCTGCTCCCTCTGGGACTTCTTAGCAGACAGTGATTCCTACTTTCTTATCAACCCCCTGGCCTCCCTAAAAGTATTGCTCCAGTTTCAGGGAACCCCTCTACCTTGGACCTATGCCTGGGAAATGGCCCCCTCCTCCACACCACTATCACTACTGGCCCTTACATGGGAAGTGACCATCTTCCAGTAGTCATTTCCTTTCCATCAATGCCACCCCCCCCCTCTCACACAGACCTTGTTGGTCTTTTAAAAAGGGAGACTGGTGCACCTTTCAATTAGAACTAAAATCAGTTACCCCACCCACTTCCCTCTTGTCATAAAACCAAATTCACTATCTCACAGATACCCTGCTGGATGTGGGATCACATCATTTTCACTTTGTCACCTCTCCCTCAACCCACACCTTCAGGGTCTCCTGGTGGTCCCTGCGTGGCAGCTCTTCAGGCCAAACACCATGATTTTAAGGCGTGGCGTAAGAACCCCATCCTGCCCCTTCACACCTGCTTCTGTCTCCTAGAGGCCCAGTGCAAGTGCATTATCCTTGACAAGAAACGTTCTGCTTGGGCTTCATTTTGTACGTCCCTAAGTCTCTTGGGCCTAGTCATTCTTTAGAAAGATGGTCCACTCTCAACCCCCACTCACCTTCCCGCTAACTAATAACAGTGCCCTCACCACAAATGCCCATAAAGCCGAGTGTCTTGCCACATTCACACCACACTTGGCTTCCCCGAACCTGTACCTGCCCCCAACATACCTCCATCACACATGGACCATGCAATCAGCACAGCTATCACACCACAGGAGCTTTCCTCAGCCTTAAACTCACTGTCTGTGGGGAAGGCCACCGGGGTTGACAATGTCCCCAATGAATTCCTCCGATACCTCCCAGACTCTCTGGCTCACCTCCGCCTGAACGTCTTTAATGAGCTGGCTGTCGGGGACATTACCTTCAGTGTAGCAACAAGCAGTCACACTTCCTATCCCCAAACCTGGCAAGGACCCCTCAAAGGCTTCCTCATACAGACCCATTAGCCTCCTTTCCAAACACTAGAACACACAGTACAGAACAGACTGACATGGTGGCTATAACACAAACACCACCTTCACACACACACACATGTATGGGTTTTGTTCCTACAGGGGTACAATGGATGCCCTACCCCACCTGGAACACCACATTCAGGAAGGATTTAATAATAACAATTCACTCTAGGAGCATTCCTCAACCTTAAAGAAGCTTTTGACTCCGCTTCACATAACGCTATTACAACAAAACTTGCCCGCCTGGGACAACACGTTGGAGTCTGACAGTGAATGCTCAGAAATCTAGCCTCCTGTGCTTCACCCGAAGACGCATCCCCAACATCCCAGTGGTCACCATCAATGGGGCCCCAATCCCCTTCAAAACTCACTACAAATTCCTTAAGTTTAATATTAGATGGCCCCTGCCTGACCTGGGGCCACCATATACAATACCTGAAAACCTCATGCCTAAGAGGCATAACCTCATGAAGTCCCTTGCAAGTGTCAAGTGGGGTGTGGACAGGAATACCCTCCTCTACTTTTATTGTTCTTACATCCAGAGCCGTTTGGACTACAGATGTGAGGTCTATGGAGCAGCCTCGCCATCCCTACTAAAAAAATTGGAGGCCTTCAGATCCTCCCCAGTCACAGCCCTTCAGGCAGTCCTCCTTACCCTCACTATCACACCAATGCTCTACCCAACTTGTCCATACCTACACCAAACTTGCAGGCACCCCAAGTGGAGATCCCCTCCACTCACTTCTCCAACTGCGTAGGAAATCACTACATGGCCCCCTACCATATCAAGTCCACACGCCCTTTGTTGACAAAGTCCTCTCCTTCTTTGCCACCCTCCGGACCACCCCACCCTCCTTCCACACACTAGAGAAAACCTCCCCATTGACTCATTGGTTCCCTCTTTCCTCAATAGTCTCTCAGGGATTTCATATGCAGATACCATGGTCCAAGGCTGACTGCCCGGCACAGGGCAGGACCTTATTCCTGAATCTCCTACACGCACAGTACAGACACTCCCTACACATATATACTGATGGTTCACGCCTTCCATCTCCCACATCAGTTGGAGCAGCTATATGCATGCCATCACTCTCCATCGCCACTACCTGGAGGTTGCCCACCACTGCATCTATTCTTACAGCAGAACTCTTCCCCATTAAGGAGGGACTCAAGGCTGTTAAAAGCCACACTCCTTCCACCATAACACTCTTCACAGATTCCCTCACAGCCCTCCAATGCCATTTCCCCAAAACCACAACACTCCATCTGCCTCCAAATACACAACCTACTACATCAACTTCAAATATTGACATCCCCCTTCAGTGGGTCCCCTACCCCATCGGAATTGCTAGCAACGCTGCGGCGGATGGAACAGCAAATAGAGCCCATTCTCATCCCTCTCCCACAGACCAGACAGACCTACTGAGCAACGTATAAAAGGACCGCAACCTTCACTGAAAAAGACACCTGACAGACGCTTTACAATATACGACACTTGGACGCATCAGACAGGACACATGTCACCATTGGTGGACCCACTCTCCCAACCCTGCCCTAGACACTGCCATTACCAGACTCAGGATAGGACACAGCCGCCTCAATCCTCACATGCAAAGGCTGGGCCTGACTGACTCCCCACACCACCAGACACTCCAGACCATCTGCTACTTGACTGTCCCCACCACCACTCACACCGTACTGCTCTCCTCCAATCACTGGCATCACTCCACAGCCGCAGGACAACAGTAGCAGACCTACTTGGAGGCTCCCAAGACCCCAGCCTGGCCCTTAAGATAATTAAGTACACCAGAGTTTTCCTGCAGAGGACTGAACAGATCGATAGAATTTAAATACGCAACTGCCTAATACCGGCACCTTTTGGGCACCAGACTGTGGAACCACAACCAAAGGCCCCAAATCCCAAAGAAGAAGAAGAACATTCTCTCCCTTATCTAATTATTTAGTAACATAATCCATAAAATCTAGTAAATTTGTTAAACACAATCTACCTTTTCTAAACCCCTACTGAGCATCATTTATTAACCTACCACACTCTAGATGGTCAGAAATCCCTTTCTTAACTATCTCTCAAGAATTTTACAAACAATAGAAGTTACCCTTACTGGCCTAAAGTTATTTAGGTCCTCTTTACTTCCCTTTTTAAAAATTGGCACTACATTCGCTAATTTCCAATCATTAGGTATTACTCCAAACTCTAGTATATATCTTCTCAAGAGCTACTGCAATACTATCTACACCTTCTTGAAGTAATCTAGAATGAATGTTGTCTGGGCCAGATGACCTACTAGTATTTAACTCTAATATAAGCCCTTTAATTATTTCCCTGTTCACATTAATGGTATTCAACACTACTTCCCTTGACCTAGAATTATCATCAATTAATCTATCTTGATTCTCTTGTGTAAATATTGAAGAAAAATTATCATTAAGAACCTCTACTATTCAGATTCTTTCAAAACCTCCTTCATATCTAATAGGCCCTGTTTTATCACTTAGATTTGTTATTAATTCTATAATAGGTAAAGAATTTTCTTGGATCTTTATTATTATTTTGAGCTAAATTAATTTCTGCCACCCTTTTGCTTTTCTTAATAATCTTATTTAGCTCATTTCTGGTCAACCTATAATGATTTAAATGGTCAAAAGTACTTTCTCTCTGTAATCTCTGGTATGCCCTTTCTTCTCAGAAATTTTTCAAGCTATCTCCTGATTCCACCACAACAGCTTCCTACATTTCTTCCTAATAGCCTTCATTGGAATACACTGCTCCTGGAGTATGTTTAATATAGTCTTCAAAGTGTCCCACATCTCATAAGTATTCTTCCCTCTGAATTCTATATCCCACCTAATCTGATTTAGCAAGTTGCATAATTTATCATAATCGCCCCTATAAAAAGTTGGAGTTTTTTGATGTTCTACCTTTCAGTATTCCCTTTAAATGGTTATCAAGAGCTCTCTTAAAACCACCTATAGACCAGCAATTCACCACATTTGCTGGCAAATTACTCTAGTCTTGTTGAATTTGTATGTCAAAGAAACCTTTCCTCAGTTCTTTATTAGGTTGTCTAAAGTAGATATAAAATTCATGACCAGTGGTGTTATAACTGTAAACCTCAGTCTTAAGTGTGAAAAATTTACTTGTATCTACATCATCATATCCGTTCATAATCTTATATACTTCAATAAGATCACCTCTACATCTTCTCTCTGCAAGAGTAGTAAGACCAAGCTCTCTCAATCTCACCTCATATGGTTCCTCTTAATTCCGGAACTAGCGCTTGGTGCCCTTAGTTGAACTTTCTCCAGTAGTAAAATATCCTTTTTAAGTTGAGGAGACCAAGCCTGAACTGCATATTCCATATGAGATCGAACTAATCCAGGGTAAATCCTCTTAAAAATGGTTTTATTCTTGAATGTGAAGGTATGTCTAATTCTACCCAACATGGAGTTAGCCTTAGCAGCAACCTTAGCAACATGAGCAGATGATTTCCAATTGGGAGTTACATACACTCCCTAAATCTTTTTCAACCAAGGTTTCTTCCAGCTGAGTATCATTAATAAAATAGTTATACTTGGTATTAGTATTACTGATAGATATATGCATGACCTTACATTTTGATTCGTTAAATTCAAGCAGCCATTTACGACTCCACTCCTGAAGTTTTAATAAATCTCCCTGTAATATATCTTTATCATATTGATTCTTAATTTTCCTAAAGATTTTAGAGTCATCTGCAAATAGTTTTACACTAGAAGAGATACCATCCAATAAGTCATTAATGTAAATCAGAAAAAATAGTAGACCAAGTACACTGCCTTGTGATACTCCAATCCACATCTCTAATGAATCAGAGAGAACTCCTTTAATAATCACTTTTGTGTTCTGTTTGAGAGAAAGCATTTAATCCAATTAAGCAATTTTTCTTGAATACCAATTGCCTCCAATTTTGCTAATAATCTTTTACGTGGAACAGTATCAAATGCCTTTTTACAATCCAAATAAATAGCATCTACTGGGTTACCTTCATCTAACAAATCATGAACTTCTTGAAAATATTCTAATAGTTGAGTCAAGCATGATCTATTTGATCTAAAACCATGTTGATGGCTACTTAGTAACCCATTCTTGTCCAAAAATTCAACTATTTTAGCACGAATGATTCTTTCCAGAACTTTACATACTACAGAAGTCAAACTAACTGGTCTATAATTCACTTGATCACTCTTCCTTCCTTTCTTGTATATTGGAGTAACAAATGCAATTTTCCAAATATCAGGGAGTACGCCAGAGTCTAGTGAATCATGGAAAAGATAATATAATAGCTCAACTAAATTATCATCACATTCAACTAATACTTTAGGATGAAGACTATCAGGACCAGAAGCAGAATTTTCTCTAAGATGAGTCAAAATCTCATGTATATCCTCAATTGAAAAATCAATATCCTCAAGAGGTTCTCCTCAAATTTAAAATTAGGTTCAGGCACCGGGCCATCACCTTCAATAACAAAAGATGATTGGAAAACTAAGTTAATAGTGTCTGCAGTGTCTTTCAAACTACTAGTTAGAGAACCATCTTGCTTTGTAACCCTAGATACTTCTTCCTTAATAGTAGTCTGACTTCTCACATATGCATAAAAAGCCTGATAATCACCCCTTTCAATGTCGTCTGATAAAGACGTTTCAAAATTCATTTTTGGTTCTCTATTTAGTTTAACAATCATTTCTAACTCTAGCATAAAAGCATACCTTTCTGGAGTTCTATTTTTTCTATGTTCCTCCCATTTTACTACTTTATTATTTCTTAGAATACCTGTTTCTCTCATCATCCACTTTTGATTTGGAGATCCACCACCAGACACCATATTGATGGAATAAATTCTTCCGTGAGATTAATGTATAACTCATATAATGTTTCCCACTTCTCTTGAACATTCATAATAATGGTTAGATACCAGGGAAATGATGAAAGAGCTACATTAATAGCCTCATAATTACCTTTAAAATAGCTCTTCCTAGGAAACTCACTCTTCTCAATTTCACAGAAACCTTCTAGTGTGAAGTCAGAAATTAAAACTGCATGGTCACTTTTACCTATAGGTGCTTCATATTCAATATGGTCAATTTCAAATTCATTTTTTGCACAAATTAAATCTAACAGAGAAGGCTCACAATCACATCTTTTCCAATTAAATTCATCCACATGTTGATGGAGGAAATTATCTTGACATACATCATAAAATTTATTCTCTAAACTATCACTAATATTTAAAGAACCATAGTCAACCAGGTGATTAATCCAATCCATCCTCGGAAAATTAAAGTCCCCACATATTAAATATTGATTCACATTTAACAGACACAATCATTAAGAACCAAATTAATTTTATCATTATAATCTTGAGAAGAGTTAGGAGGGCGATATATACAAGCTACAAGAAGTTGTCTTGATCCATACTTAATCATACATGCAATAGCCTCAGTACCATAATAAACATCAGCAACAATTTCAGAAAAAAAGACAATTGTGGACCAAAACAGCAACTCACCCCACCTCAAAATTTAGCCCCTCTATCTTTTTGTAATTTGGTAACCTAAAATAATTTGAAGATAGATCCGATAACAATAACTTTGTTTTAGAAACCAAAATAATATGCGGCTTCTCCTTATTTCTAAAATGACTAAATAAACTATCCTTATTTGAAATGCCATCAATATTAGTATATACACACTTAAAACTACCCAGTTGACTGGTTCTGATTTTAGTACTAGACTTTAGTAAGGAGTTAGCTGTGTTTTCTTGGTCTTGCTCATCCTTCCTCTTACTACCTCCCACTCGTGTGTTAAGTCCCCCCCCCCCCAACTCCACTAATTGCAGGTTCCTTATTTTACAAATTTGTTTCAAATCTCTGATCTAATTTCATTGACATTTGGGTTTATCCTGATAAACTATCAAATCATATAACTTATGTCCAATTGTAAGTTTCTTCAATTTCTCTCTAACATCATTATTTAGAAACTTAAATTTGCAATGCTCATTTATGAAGGTAATTACCATCATATTTCTAGGAGTTGGCAAACCTGAACTGAACACGTACTGGAACCTGCACTTGCTCTTGCAATACTAACTGAAGCATCTGGCTTTACAGTCCATTTTCTAGATTTACTAATCATATTTTAACATACTCTTCAATCCAACATGTATCAGTTATTTCACTGAGAAGTTGCTCTGGTACAAAATCACCGGGAATATAGTCAATCACCATCTTATTTCTACAATCAATAACATCTTTGGTAAATATGTAGATTGGCGGCTTGAACGATGGGACGTAAACTATTTTGTTCTTGTTCCAATATGTTTCACGTTTTTGGAGTAAATTTAAGGGAATGGCTCGTGTGGGGGTAAACACAATGGGTGGACCACCCTACAATGATCCTGAGGTTCAATCAATTGGGGGGTGTCTGGGGGGCACAGCTCCCCAGTATATAATCCTAATTGTTTATAGAATAATGTTCTAACGTTTACAGAAGTGAATGATTTAACCAAATTATTTCTGTACCTTTAATCATTTTGCAAATTATAATGGGGGTTGGAGTGGGGTCCGAAAATGTCAGAAATGACTGAATTGAATATTTATTTTGTTTTTCACTTAATATCTTTTTATTATCCTCATTTTGAGTCATTGAAACAAGCGGCCCGGCCGTAAAAAATTATTTTGTGTATAAATTATCGTTCACCCGTGTCATTTCTGACATCATATCCCACCCCCAACCCCTATTATAATTCGCAAAACGATTAAAGGCGCTGAAATGATATAGTTAAAGCATTCACCTTTGTAAACGTCAGAACATTATAAAAATTAGGATTATATACTGGGGGGCTGTGCCCCCCAGACCCCCCCAAATTTAATGAAACTCAGGATCATCATAGTACTCCAAAAACGTGAAACATTTTGGAACACGAACGAAATAGTACATCTTATCGTCCGGGCCGCTCATCTACATATTTACCATTTTTATGTCAATATATTTGTCCCCATTTTACTATCTTTACCCTTTTTTATACATTTAAATATACTTAGCTAAATCGTTTAAAGGAACTACTTTTTGTTGAGCGCATGAATATTCAGACAGGGGTGAACGAAATATAAACAAACAAAAATCCATTTTTATGGCCGAGCCGCCAATCTACATATTTACCACATCTTTGATATCTACTCTAATATTATGGGTAATATGAGCTTGTTCCTTCATCCTACCTTCTAATCATCTAGTATTTTATTTACAGCCTGGTTCTGGTCTTCTATAAACTTCTTTGCTTCATCCTTGGATTCAAATAATGATTTAGCTTTTATGACTTCCACAATATCATATAAGTTGTTAAAATGTCCACTAAAATTCACTAAATTCGTCTCAACTTGACTTATTCTTGTTGAAAGAAGTCCAATTTCGGCTCGCATTCCTTTTACCTCATATTCAATATTCCATAACTTACTATCAGTACCAGCCAATTTTCTATTAGTATCTAAACAAAGATCCTTAATTTCCTTCATCTGAGCATCCATACTGCTATTTGAAATTAGGGTAAACATGTAGACGAGCGGCCCGGCCAGAAAAAATTATTTTGTGTAAATATTATCGTTCACCCGAATCAATCATTTCATGACATCATACCCCACCCCCAATTATAATTTGCAAAACCATTAAAGGCACTGACATGATGTAGTTAAAGCATTCACCTCTGTAAACGTCAGAACATTATAAAAATTAGGATTATATACTGGGGGGCTGTGCCACCCAGACCCCCCCCCAATTTAATGAAACTCAGGCTCATCATAGTGCAGTCCACGCAGTGTTTACTCCCCCCCCCCATGAGCCGTCCCCTATAAATGTAGGAGGAATTGACCATTCTGTCCAATTGGGCCGAGAAGTGGCAAATGAAGTTTAACATAGACAAATGTAGTGTACTTAGTATAGGTAGAAATAATCCATTGAATAGTTATATATTAAATGGGAGAATTTTAGGGAGGACTGATTGTGAGAGAGACTTGGGTATTTTGGTAAGTTCAGACCTTTGTCCTAGAAAGCAATGCCTAAATGCTAAGAATAAAGCTAATAGGATTCATTAGGAGGAGTGTAAGCAATAAGAGTGCTGAAGTCATTCTAAAACTGTATCTGGCGCTAGTTAGGCCTCATCTAGACTATGCAGTACAATTTTGGTCACCATATTATAGTAAGGATATTGATTTGCTTGAGTCTGTGCAGAGAAGGATGACAAAGATGATTGGTGGGCTAAGGAACTTACCTTATGGTGAAAGGCTCAGAAAACTAAATCTACATACATTGGAAAGGAGAAGAGTCAGAGGGGAATTGATTGAAGTCTTCAAATGGGTAAAAGGATATAATAAAGGGGATCTGGGTAAGGTTCTTATACTTAGTGAACATGACAGGACACGTAGCAATGGGTTTAAGCTTGATAAGTATAGGTTTAGGAAGGAGATTGGGAGGAATTGGTTTACAAATCGTGTGGTAGATGAATGGAATAGGCTCACTAGACATGTGATAGAAGCCTCCTCTCTGGGTAGTTTTAAGAATAGATTAGATAAATATATGAATGAAGCTGCTAGATGGGACTGACTTTTTTTATGTACATATGTATATATTTTTCTAAGGAGTGGGGAGATTATATTTTGCGGTTGCATGAATGGACATAATCCTCTGGATGCATTTTATGTATATTGTAGATTAGATCTGACAAACTCCTGTCAAGGGTGACAATGTTGATGACTTTCCTCTGGTAAGAAATCTTTTGTGTGTCGACTGGAACAGGAGCTGCCAAGTGTAGTCCATGAATGGTCTTTTGCAGTCTCCTTCTTTTCTTATGTTCTAAAAACATGAAACATTTTGGAACACGGACAAAATAGTACATCTTATCGGCCGGGCCGTTCGTCTTACATATTTACCGAAATTAGATTTCTGAGTAGTTTTAGGTGTGACACTAGTTATTCTTCTACAATTAATACAAGAGTATTCTTTTTTTCTTATCACTCATATATTCTTTATGGGCAAAGCATTTCCGGGAAAAATGAATGTCAGAACCAAAAAGTACATATAAAACTACATAGGATAAACCCATTTTTAAATTACTGTGCACATTTGTGTTAAATTGAATCTTTACCTTTTTTTCAGATAAACAAAAGTCTGAAAAAATTAGTACAGCAATTTTTTTAAGACTGCTTTTGCACACACACAAAAAAAAGTGTCATTTAAATGAAATACATCAAATATGCCATTAAAATATTTTCTTTCAAATTATTTGGGACCTTCATAAAATAATTACGTCGATTAAGGTCCTAAAATACCTTATCCTTCTCAGCTAAAGTATTCTTAGAAATGAAAAATTTGAGGATCCTTAGGCAGTCCATCTATTTTTGTTTGATTTTATTTTTAATTTATTTTGACCTTTCAACACGGAAATGCTTTGTTTTTTATTTATCATATTTTAGAAATGAAGCATTTCCGAAAGGGGCAACGATCAGAATCATTGAAATCGGTAAAATATAAGAGAAAAACATTTGGGTGAAGGTTCAGGCCGTTATGCCAACCTTTGTATCGACACCGCATATGACGTATTGATAAAAAGAGTTGCCATATAAATTGTCGGGAAAAAAAACATAAACATAATATAATTTATTTATTTTAGGTAGAGGGCGTTAAAACCGTATAAAATCATGGAATGATGAGATATAAGAACGCGAAAAAGAGTTAAGCAGAGATTAAAACGACTTTTTGAAAAGAGCGGGACCGAATCTTGGAATAAGGAATCAACAAAATATGATGCGAAGACTCAAGGGGCTGATTTAAGGTGTTAGTTTTTGTTTCCCAAACTATTAGGATATTGTGAACTATTTAGCTCTTTTCTCCTAAAGCTATAACGCTAAAATGAAGAAAGCCAGTTCTTTCTGACCATTTTTTTTCAATTTGTCTTGTTTTCAACTGTTCAATGTCATTAAAATACTAAGGTCACTGACTAACTAGTGTATTTAAAACAGTTGTCGTCCACGTATAAACAGGAAGTTGGTCACGTAAGTTTAAGAGGAGAAAAGATATAAAAAGAGACAGACTGGTGAATGAAAATTAAATCTTAAATATGAATTCGAATATAAATTACATATAATGCTAGGAAAAGGGATAAGGTAGTGAGTGACTTCAGTCGAAAGGTCAAATCTTATTTAGTGTAAAACTAAATGACTCCTCTTGCAATTTACACGATCAATGAATATAATACATAACATAAAATAAAGGATGAAAAAAACTCTAATGCCTATTAAAGTCATCCAAGTCAAAGTTTTAAAACCCCCTGTAAAGCCGCCACCAAGATGTACTCCACCCATCGGAGTGCCCTACCAGCCATTAGGCACATGTTATTTTTCTTTTAATACAAGAGCCCCAAAGATACAAGTACTAATCACAATTTTTATGTAATACATATATAAATATAAGCGAGAAAAGCAGGTACTTTATATATGTTCTTTCTCCATATAACATAACATAAATCCACAGATGACAAAAGCCACAAAGGTCTATCAAAGGTCATCCGCATCTGCCAAAACCCAACCACAAAATGGATCCATAGTATTGTGTCAGATCATAAATCTATGATATACAATTTAAACAATCCATAGGATTGTGTCAGATCATGCATCTACAATTAGAACCATCCACAGGAATGCGTCAAAAACAAAAAGCATCATCATCAAGACTCATCAAAATCCAAATCAATCATAATATACAATAATAAAAAACTTAATCCACAAGAATGAGTCCAAAATACCCTCCCCCCCCCTCCCCCAGGGTTAACCCTACCTCCCAATATAATCATCTAATCTGCGTTTGAAAACATTCAAGTTTGAACTGTCTACCGTCTCAGATGACAAAGTATTCCAGTAATCTACCACTCTATTGGTGAAAAAATATTTTCTAACATCCAACTTGCACTTCTGTTTTTAATTTTTAAGTCGTGGCCCCTAGTCCTATTACTACCTTCCAACTCAAATAACTTGTTAAAATCCAACTTATCCATCCCAGAACATATTTTAAAAAGCTCAATCATATCTCCCCTCACACATCTTCTCTCAAATGAGAACATATTTAGTATACCCTCCGTCTATCTTCATATTCAACGTGCTTCAGTGAAGGTATTATTTTCGTTGCCCTCCTTTGTACTGACTCTAGCAGGTTAATGTCATGTCTAAAATGTGGTGACCATGCTTGTATACAGTACTCTACGTGTGGCCTAACATAACATACGAGTTGTAGTTTATGGATAACCTCTTTACTCTTGTAGCTAACATTCCTCTTAATGTATAGCTTTTCATTGCATGATACCAGAGTATAGCTATTTACAACCTCGAGAGGAAATGCATTGCAAGTATCGACAACATATTCGTGAAATAATATTTCAGCAAATCCGGCTTACATCCGGATGCTTTAAATTTCATACACTGACACCTTGTCCTTTCATCGTTCTCCAGCTGGAAAAGTTACCCTCTTTCGAAATTACCAACATCCCTAACCAATTTTAAAAGCTATATCATATTACTCCTTAATCAACTGTTCCCAAAGAAAAACATTTTAAGTGCTCTCAACCCATCAGTATGATCAAACTGCCTTATCTAGACTAACTCCAGAATATTAATATCCTGCCTGTGATGTGGAGACCGTGAGTGAAAACACTATGCTAGGTGAGGCATAACATAAGTGTTATGTAGTTGAAAAATAACATCCTTCCATGTGTAAATAAATATCTTTTGATAAAGTATAATGCCCAATTTGCTTTATTTCAAGAGAAAGTTAGAAAAGACTGTCCTCCTAACCCACCTCTCTCTCTCTCTCTCTCTCTCTCTCTCTCTCTATATATATATATATATATATATATATTAGTGTAGTTGGATAGCAGTCTTTCTTGAATGCAAATTTTGTTGAAGACCATTGTGTATTTTGCCTTAATTAATTTCCTTTGGCAACTTTCTCTTCTTCTAACTATCTTATATATATATATATATATATATATATATATATATATATATATATATATATATATATATATATATATATATATATATATATATATATATATATATATATAAATGTATATATCTCTCAAAGTAGCACGAGAGAATGATGAAAATGAATCCATTAAACCACATTGAAAGAGAAAACGGAATAATTTTTCCTTGCAGTAATATTTTTATTACCTTTTTTTCTAAAAAATCTGTGCAGGAAAGCCTTCTCTCTCATGATCTCTCTCTCTCTCTCTCTCTCTCTCTCTCTCTCTCTCTCTCTCTCTCTCTCTCTCTCTCTCTCTCTTTCTCTATCTATCTCCCTCTTTCTCTATCCATCTCTCTCTTTCCATCATTTCTTTTTCTCTCTCCCTCGTTCTCCATCTTTTTCTTTCTCTCCCTCTCTCTTTCTTTCTCATAGCTTCATATCTCTCTCTTTCTTTCTCTCTCACTCTATTTCTTTATGTTTTCCTTTCTCTCTGCCCGGCAGTTATGACAGATTTAGGGAGTCATAGGAGGGAAAGTTAAAATCCAAAGGCACTTGAATATGATTAATAAATCCGTTATTTTCTCACAATCCGGAAGGGTAGATCTGTAAACGTATCATCACAATTTTGCGGAAGTTAAACAGTTCAATATACGAAAAGTCATTGACCAAATGCGCGGAAATGAAATTTTGAACTCTAATATTTTTTTCCCCCTCTAATAATAGACAAACGAGTAATTAGGTCTTGAACGAACGGACCTTGCAGTGGATACAGTGATCATAATCCTCTTTTCCACAGAGGCAACAAAGAACATGTAAATGGTAAGATTAATGTGTACCTCCTAATATGGCTTAATTCTTGAGATTGTCAGGGTGACGGACATAAACAGTTTGCAGAAGTTTTCAGGAAATTTCAGAATGTTGTGATTTTGACTCTTTTTTTTTTTTTACAAATATGAGGAAATGCCCATAGCTAAATGGCTAAACAATGGGGTAAATTGTACACTACAAATATCTAACAATGTTTATCCTTCATCTTGATTATAGAAAAGGTTTACTTCGTCCCCATGTTTTATTTATATATGTTATCTTTGAATTTGTTTAATAATAAGATCAAGAGGGTAGTTTAACTGCTATAATTCAAAGAGGAAAACATTTCTCACATCAAATCCATTTCTTGTCCAGATACTTCTACACGAGAACCCATAATGTCCATGGCATTAGGCTGACACCCACAGAGAAGTAGCCTTATTATTAAAGTCTATAAAATAATCCTTAAAATGTTCTAAAATTTAGAATTCAATTTTCAGGCAGGAGTAATTCAATCAAGCAATGGGCCAGTACAAGGTGTTACCTGGTTCATAATATCTAAAGACCCATGCATGCAACGTCGGGCCTAAGTCTTCAGGGTACTTAGACTTAAATTTAATTTGGCATTGTCACCACTCAGTGAGTAAAACCAGAACTACAACAGTCCTGGTTCTTCGAGGTGGAATAGCCAAATGGACACAGGAATAAAACAATTGCAAAGAGAAGGCTCATGAGGTTTAGATGTTTTCTCCTTCCTTCCATTTACACACTCCACAAAACCAGCTGGACCTTACTCTTGAACATGTGCAATTGAAACAGAATCACGTTTACTAAAATCTATTTGGAGAGTATTTTTATAGATTTCATCCCATTCAAAAGTAAAAGTTCTATTTTCTCCATTCAAAATTAAAAGTTCTATTTTCTCCATTCAAAAGTAAAAGTTCTATTTTCTCCATTCAAAAGTAAAAGTTCTATTTTCTCCATTCAAAAGTAAAAGTTCTATTTTCTCCATTCCAAAACCTCTGAAGCAAAATCCTCGGCCGACAGAAGAAACAATTTTTTCCCTAACAAATATCTGTTCAGAGATCGAAAAGCACCACAAAGTCACGAAATAATTGTAGCATCGGCTGCTGTAGCTACTAGATGGCTGCTGTAGTTTTTAAAAGAGTACTGGTATGAAGTTTCAAACATAGGAATTGTCCTTGTTCAATCTGCGCCTCCTTTTCTTCTCCCTCGTGAGATCGGTACTTTTCTTTCAGTTCTTCCTATTTTTTCCTTTTGTTCTTCATAATTTCCTTGTTTTTCCTACTTTTAATTCTGTTCTTCCTATTTTTTCCTCTGTTTTCCTAATTTCCTGTTTTTTCCTACTCTTCTTTCAGTTCTTCCTATTTTTCGTTTTGTTCTTCATAATTTCCTTGTTTTTCCTACTTTTAATTCTGTTCTTCCTATTTTTTCCTCTGTTTTCCTAATTTCCTGTTTTTTCCTACTTTTCTTTCAGTTCTTCCTATTTTTCCTTTTGTTCTTCATAATTTCCTTGTTTTTCCTACTTTTAATTCTGTTCTTCCTATTTTTTCTTCTGTTTTCCTAATTTCCTTGTTTTTCCTACTTTTAATTCTGTTCTTCTTATTTTTTCTTCTGTTTTCCTAATTTCCTGTTTTTTCCTACTTTTCTTTCAGTTCTTCCTATTTTTCATTTTGTTCTTCATAATTTCCTTGTTTTTCCTACTTTTAATTCTGTTTTTCCTATTTTTTCTTCTGTTTTCCTAATTTCCTTGTTTTTCCTACTTTTAATTCTGTTCTTCCTATTTTTTCTTCTGTTTTCCTAATTTCCTGGTTTTTCCTACTTTTCCTTCTGTTCTTCTTACTTTCATTCTCCTCTCCCTACTTTTCATTCTCCTCTTCCTACTTTTCATTCTCCTCTTCCTACTTTTCATTCTCCTCTTCTTACCTTTCGTACCTCGGTTCTTTTACTCTCTTGCGTTCATGTCTCTTACCATTTTCGAGTGCGTTCTTGGAAGAACTTGTAACCTAGGGCTAACGTATGCCCTTCAGCCACAACATATAACCTTAACGTTTGCCATTACAGGCTTCATCCAACTTAATCTTACTCACAGTTGCTTCTATCCACTCTTCCCCGTCTTCAGTTTATTCATTCCTTCATTCAATCTTCAGTGAATGAAAAATGCCTTGTTAATGATACAGTTTTTTCTCTTTTCTTGATTTAACAAATTTAACACGTCAAGGGCCAATGGCGGCACTTCGAAAGACACATCTTACAGACGTCAAGACAAGCGTTATTTATGGTCAAAATAGTAAACAGCTTTTGTTTATTGACCTTTACGAGGGCAAAAGAAAGAAAAAGATTTAAAGAGAAAAGGACAAGGGAGTGTAGTAAGAATTCACTCACACATAACTAATTTGTTTTCGTAAATCTTTTCTTCCACCGCAAATCCAACGTTTACCCTGATCAGTTCAGAGCCTCCGCAGGTACAGGAGAGTTGCGGGTCATTGCCTCCCTAGCATCGTAACTTACTCGTGCCCCGCAGGGGATATCAGTAACTTAGGCCATAATGCTGCAGCTGACATCTCGAGGATTGCTCATTCTCCAATTACAGGACGAAGATCATCTATATATTTTTCACTATTTCCATCTTCACCTCTTCACAGATCTCTTCTTACAAATCTACCGGTAGAGAAGCCCTTGTTGAGTTTTGCTATAAAATAAAAATTCTCTGGTGGTATTTATTTGCCACACACTTTCATTTTTCATAACTTTACCACCCTTTTAGTGAATAGCTAGATTCTGCTTTCGTGAGCCACCCGTAACTCATATCTTTCCAACCACTCTTCCTTCTATTGATATATAAAATACCTTTGTAGTAAAAAAAAATTAAGAGACTCACTTATGACTGGTTAAACTGGTTAATAATGTGAAAATAAGTCTTATTGTATGCTTTATAAGTCTTGATAAAATATCGGACGTCTTCTGAACATCTGCATTTCCATAACTCTTAAATTAAAGAAACTTACCTCTCATGTTCAGGCTCAAACGAGAAAACAACACTCTATTACCACGTGCCCCACCCGACATCCACCCCTTGGAAACCAACCTTAAGCGCCGAACCAGAGTTTTCTGGCCCACCTACAATCAAGACCCCACCCTCACTAGATGTATACAAAAACATACTAAACCTTCACCCCCTCCCTTGACTGACCCGCAGCAACCACGAAATGACAGACGACACCACTCATTTGATCCTCACTCGCCCTTCCCAGGAACACCTCGGAGCCTACTACCCCCTCATTCGAAGACCTCTAGAGAAAACCACTCGTAGTTGCGGTATTTCGGACTTCTGCCGGGTTTAAATGAAGAGAAAACCACAGGGGCCACAAAGTAAATAAATAAGCTCATCCGAAAACATCTGGGGGTCTTAAGTGAAGTTGGATCACCTTTGTACAGGTTTTATTTTACACGTTACAGGCTTTGTTTTCACTAGATATATACAAAAAGAGACTAAGTTCTGACCCCCCCCCCCTGACTGACCTAACTGACTGCAACCGCCAACTGGCAGACACCACTCATCTGATCCTCGCCTGACCTTCCTTTGACCACATCGAAGCCTACTATCCCCTCACTCAGAGACCTCTGGAGAAGACCGCTCGCCGTGGCAGCATTTCGGATTGCTGCGGGTTGGAATGAGAGAAACCCCCATGGGCTACAAAGTTAATAAGTGAGCTCAAACGAAAACATTTGAAAGTATTAATTGAAGTTGAGACACTTTTTTACAAGTTTTCTTTTACATATTATTAAAAAAATTAATTTTACCTAAATAAACAATACAAACATCCATACCAGGCTTTATGTTGGGTATTGGAACGCGTTTGTACCACTCATTTGTACGTATTTTAGGTCTTTATTAATGTGGACCTTGAATTTAATATAGAAATCACGGGTATTTATAATTCAGCCCGTTCGGAGCTTCATCTAAAGCCTAACCACATCCAATGTAGCTTAACCTCGCTACGACATGGTGTTATCACGAAGCAACGCCGTATTCCCATATCAAATCAATTTCGTAGCTGAGAAGTGAAATTTGGTCGCACAATTCCTCTCGAAACACCTTTAATATTACTTGTTTCTATTTCTTTGAGATTCTTCCAGACCTCTCAATAAAGAGGATTGTTACTTAGGCTTTCCATCGAGGCATTTCTGCAATTAGTCCCTCCTTTGCACTGTTTTGTAAGTTCAACATAGCATTGAACAGAGTTGTCGCTGTTGCTAGTGACGTGTAACTAAGAAGGGAAAGTTAGCAAAGGCATTTACCTTTTAGCTAGACGTACGTCAGAGGGGCAATCCCTTCGACAGCAGATCATAAACGCAAGCGCGCTGTGGTGATCGGTGAATCCATTCTCCTTTTGGACGCAGGCGGCCCCAGACACTTAATAAATGAACCATATCAGATTGTTTCTAAATCCTTAGCAAGTAACTGAGTTAGACTTGTAACATAATTATATTTTAAATAGAACTTGGAGGGAAACTGTAATATGTGAATTTAAATTTAGAATTATAAAACCGCACTTTTTGTAGAATCAGATTATTACAGAACTATTTTTTTAGTATGTATCTTTTTATCGTTTCATTATACATCTTATACCGAAACTAGTTTTATAATAAATGATCCTAAAAAAAGTGATTTTTAAAATTAAATAATTGCTAAATGAAATAAAATTCAATTTTCATATATTTTATGCAGTTTTTGCTATGTGAACAAAATGGAAACAAATTGAATGAGATGCTAATAGAAATCGCGTCGTAAGAATATAGTTAGATTAGGTTCTCGACCATAGTATATATTCGTCTTTGACAAATATAAACTAGATTATGGTTTGAAACCTTTAATTAGATAAAATTTGAACTATCGAAGACAAAAGTGAGTGAGAAATTATAAAAAGCTAGAAAAATGACAATATTAGCCCGAATGACAAAGCTTAAACTAAACCAGCCCACCCGAGAAATTTTCAAATGCCAGAAAACAGAAAAAAAAGAGCAGAGTGATACTCAACCGTCGGTGAAATCTTTACCCGATAAGTTTTATCTTAAATTAAGTAAAGTTTCTAAATAATTTATAGAGAATTTATAGTTTTCTCTGACTATTTATCTTAAATTTAATTCCCTGCCTATAATTCCGTTATTATGATTCCGTAATTAAAAGAAATAAAGAAAACGGAATATTTCAGGCGGGTTTATCATAAATTAGATTGTCTGTATTGAATCGTTTGATCTCTATTAGTTCAATGCTTCTGACCAATCTATAGGGCCTACCTGCGAAATTGAGACAAATCAGATATAGTTTTACATAAGGACATTTAAAATTAATTGCATAAAAGAATTAGGAGAATGTTTAATATGTGATTAGGTGTACAGTTGTGAGTTGAAAATCGATACTCTCAATTGATTCCATGATGTATTAACTCGGTGCGAAAGTCACGCGTAGAATGGCTGGTTGAAAGGAGGTTCCCAGTTCATGTTTCTCTGGCGCTGCTTGAAGCACCAAACGAAGCAAGACCCCCCCCCCTCCCCCTGTCACGTGTATTTTGCATTCACGTGCAAGGACGCGAGATACTCCGTGATTGCTCTCTGCGGGCTTCAGCATGTCCCTTAAGAAGAGGAAGCCATGTTGCAGGAGAGAGTTTGAGAGAAGGTGGGTGTGGGTGAGCCCACCACGCTGGAGAAGAGAGAACGGATGAACCTGCCACGCTGAAGAAATAGCACAAAGGAAAGCAGCAGATACACACATAGGGAGAGTAGCGATATCATCACATAGAAAAGAGAAGTTACAAGGAACCACCAGAATCGACAAACTTCATTCATCGAATAGGGCAACTTTGTACAAACAGTCGTTAAGTCGGAGCAACGGAAGTCTTTTGACAGGCCTGGATCAAAGGGGTGTTAAGGGGCTAAAACTCTCCCAGATTTCCGATCTATTTATGTTTATATATTTTTTTTTAAGTCATACATGTATTCTGTTATTCAGAAAGAGTTATGTAATAATATAAAATATATAAAAAGTTTTTTTAAACCATTGCGATCGAATGTATCATATATGATACATGTCAAAAATAGAGTTAAATATCAAAATTAATGATTAAATTCAGTATTTTGCCTTAGCTGGCTCCCAAAACTACAATAAACTACAATTCATAATTTTCTGATTTGTGGAAAAAATTCGGATGTGAGAGAGTTAGTGTTCCCTCCTCTATGAGATGTTATATATTATCAATGCTGTCTATTATAACCCTTATTCATCATCAATGCCCTTTTTTTAGACTCCGCAGAGGAGAGTTCAGGTTTTCTCCCCGCCATTTTTTTATCCTTGATCCGCCACTGACTTTTGAGCAAACTGCTTGCAATCCATTCCTGTTGTTGACGTGTTATCAGTTCACTCTTTTTTCGTTTCACAGCCACCATATCTGCATGGCGTGTTGGGCTGTGTACTTGTAAACAACGTAGTAAACATTAAGAATGATGGGAGAAAAGAATGCGAACACAGAATATATAGGTTTGTTGTTTTTACGACTTTATAAACGACCATAAACGCTCATCTTTGAACAATGTTAAACTTAAGAGTTGATTGAAAGTTAAAGAACAACAATTCTCTATCCTACTCACAATATATATTATCCTATACACCTTTGTACCTAACCTTTCATTGTATTTCAGGCTGCGTTATATGTACCAAATTGTATCAAACCTGCCCTAACTTTCCTTCTTGTTACACCTCTTATACCGTCCACATCATTTATTATAGAATATTTGAAAATAATTTTCTCATATCCCCATCTTCTATATACTCACATTTCATATTCTTCTGTTGACTATCAATACATCTCCTCATTATAGCCTACATCCATTATCCTTCCATTTTATAGGCTCTTCCCAGAGACGCAAATTTAATATATTTGGAGTTAAATTGTTAATTTTAAATTAAGGTAAAATTCAAATCCATATATCTAGATACTTATTTATATTCTTGTCACTATCATGTAATTTTAACCTTTCATTTGCCTCAGGCGGGAAATAGGACGGATCTAGTCTAAATGACGACTAGCCCCAAATACCAGAGCCTTAAACGTCCAGATACGAGTCCTCTTATATAAAATACATCTGACCTTGACCCATAATTTCTGATTACTAATGCACACGGTCTAATTGTTTGTACAATATCTATCTATCTAGTATCCCCGCCCCCAGCAAACTGGGTTCAGGAGAACTGCCTATCTTCCGGTATCTGGCACATCAAATATTCTCCCTTTCCACCACTTAGATTTCACATCGTCCTCATAATTTCACTCGTCCCAAATGCACTACTCTCAATACAAATTTTTCAACTTTATGATGACGAGGCCCTCGTGGATTTTTGTTTTTTCTTTAAAATCACCGTTCTCCTAAACATGTTTTAACGCTTGCCTTTATTAATTCATTTCCTCTATCCTTTATTATAATTCTTTTTTGCTATAGATTTTTCTTTGTTTTGTTACTTCTTATTTGAGGCCTTCGGTTGTTTCTAACTTCGCCTCATCTCGTGGCTTTGTCTTCTATCACTCTCTATTCCACTCTTTTTGAAAAAAGGATAAAAGAATAAATGAAAAGCACGTGACTTCTCTCTCACATTCGCTCTCCATCATCATCTCTCTCTCTCTCTCTCTCTCTCTCTCTCTCTCTCTCTCTCTCTCTCTCTTGCTTTTCCTCTCACTCTTTCACGTGGGAAGTTCACGTGCTACCTAGCATAATATGTGGAAACCATAGACTTTTCTTCACTACATTCCATCTTTTTGTTTTGGTGTTGATGAATTTTGTTCAGATAGATTTAACTGCATAAAATCCTTCCATATATTTGCAGACATGTGCCATTTTCTCAAAATAAATGAAGTACACAGATGAAAACGCAGTCGTTATAGGGTAATTTTAGGCTAATGTAGTTTAAAAAATGCAAAGCAAACCAGATTTATAGGTAATTTACACTTATAAATGTTTATTAGCTTTGTTTGAAATTTGACTTATGCATTTGTACCAAATTATAACTCCCTTTGAATTTATTAATAAGCATTGCTTTATTTTGCTATATATTCATCATAGACCATTTTTTTCTATATTCTGTTTTTGCGTTGTTAAAAAAATAATTAATTGGCTTAAATGACTCAAAGCAAATGAGAAAGTAAACAAAAGTCGGGATAGTAGGATATTTATAAGTTATTCTGGTAATTTATTGACATATGAAAAAATAAAGCGAAATATTCACCTAATCAAGTTTTAAAAAGAGTTTTAGGTGCGGGAATCAAGGATTAATGATTACTTTCAAGCACGTTTCATCCGTATAAATCTGAGAATATAGACTAACTGGCAACCCTTTGGCACTGGCTCGCGAGACTCAATTTGTTGTGAACGCTTCTTGTATTACGGCCACTCAGTGTCACATTAGCGGGGTGAATGTGTGGTTGTACGTTCTTCGCTCCGTGCCTTTTCTTCCAATGCGGCTTCCCAGACATATTAGAAACATTTATTTAATTACAATACAAAGATAAATATTGAAAGGTCTCTTATATTTCGCTGGCTATTGTTTGCAGCTTTAATTTGTTTTATCATTAGGAATATAAGAGACTTTACTGTTAATATAATTACGTGAAATTGCATATATCAGCACTGAGTGTAATTTCTAAGTAATTTGAGTTAGAAAAAAATACAATAATAAAATATAATTTTGAAACCAAACTTGACGGAGAGAAATTATAAATTTTCTGTCATCTCAAAGAATTTAAATGTGTTCAGTGAGTTTCAAAAATGCTTTGATTGGTGTAGTGAAATTCAATTTATCTTTGAAGCAAGATATTTTTATTTAAAGTGAAATTAATTGAATCAACCAGTGGTTTAAAAGTTCTCAAAATCTGGACATTTAGAAAAAAAAATATTACTGTCTGCGGTATGTTACTTTTATCTTTAAATGGTTATTTTTACACGATTTTATCTTATTAATGCCTTAGTCTAAGTCCTTTCCAACCCATTACTTTTCTAATAAAAAACAAAAACTTTGGAATTAGAGTTAAATTTTTGTTTTTAAAAATGGGTTGCGGGGCCCGTAGAGTGTTTTCCCATGTTCTCCTAGGTTTCAAATTCCAATATATATACCATGTTTACCACCTAACTTTTATCATTAACGTTCTATTTATGAAGACATTGCACATCCCTTTATTATTCTAACGACATATTTCACTGTGGTACCTTCTTGTGGTAAATGTATTGGTTCTTGACTTTAAATGGCATATACAACGTACCGGGGAACGTCGCTCATCACAAAGCTTGGCTTCTAACATTTCTAGCCATGTCTTTTCAGGCTTTTTCTTTAATCTATTGACTTCGTGTTTATTCTCCTGCTTTACTATGATATAGTCATGCATATTTTTTTTTCATTCACTCTTCTTTTCCTCTCCTCTCCTTTCCATTCCTCCGGTAATTTTTCCATCTAATTTAAAACCAGGCTGTAGCACGGAGAAAGATGGAAAGGTTGATGTACAATTAAGTGCTGAAGGTAGAAGAATGGCAAATGTGTGGAAAATCTGTAAAAGTAAATCTCTTGCCAGTTACTGTGACTGAGATGTGGGGGCCGTGCTTACAAGCCTCTAGATATCCTATGACATCCTCTTACCGATTTCTCGTCCGATGAATAAAGCAAATAGGGTTGGTCAGTCTTGGCTGAGTAAGAGAGAAAACTCAAGCATTTGAAGCTACGGTAATCTTAATCTATTCGATACATCGGCAAACTTTTGGGGGCATTACCCCCAAATATTTAGGTACAGCGAACTTAGCCCCCAATGCATGAAAGTCCGCAGAATCTAGGTAACACAAATCATTCAAAATCAAAATGGTGTAATGAATTTATTCTTATGGAGAATACAGTCGTACAAGATGAAAACTGTTCATTATACTCGATAAAACCATCTCTAAAAATAAAATACGATATTAACATAAAATAAAAAATAAAATAGTTCAATAAGAAAATAGTATTAGACAAATTTAATAAAAATAATTTAGGAACTAAAGAATTTCATTGAAGACATTTTCATTTGAGGGTTTGGAGAAGTGGTTTCATTAGTTTTACAAGATCAAAATTAGGGTCGGTGTTGCCAGCCTTTGGAATCCTTGACGATGAACATTATTAACATCTTAAGAAATGCTCTCCACAATATTCGATCATATTAATATTAATAAACTAAAAATTAATAATTTGAAAAAATATAACTCATAATTTGCCTAGCTTATTGAATAATAGTTTTTAGATTTTTCTGTAATTTTATTTATGAAACTTCATTAACCCTGAAATTTTAATTTTTACCCCATTTAGGGTAATTTAGCACCGTTCGTCGACCTCGGATCTATTCTTACTAGGGTTAATGGGATTATTCTCAGGTGTACCTCCATCTGGGTTCCAGATCCGGGTTCTAAAACGAGTACTTAGACGTCCCTGATGTATCTTTGCGTCTTTCTTTCTTTCTCTTTTTCTCGTTCACATTTATTATCTTGCAAAGTTCTATTTCCGTTCGAACTTTTGATGGGTAGGCTAATTGGCACCACACAGATTGTTTGGCAATAATCAGATGATGTTAGGTTTTAGTAGGAAAGTTCCATGAGGTATGCTGGTATGTTGTATTGGAGATATGTGGTTATGTGGATCTGTATTATGCAGATATCTTGATAAGCTGATGCTTTTCTGTGACTGTAAGTATATTCGTTTTTGTTCTGGGGTTATGTTGATATGTTTTCTCTAGGTGTGTAGAACGGTTCATTAATAGGTTTAATGGTATGTGGCATGTATGTGGGTATGTTGTTCGATAGATATGTGTGCAAGATGTTCAAAGGATATGTGGTATGCAGCTAAGTAAGTAGTTAGATATTGTATTTTTTCTCAATCTGTATGATGCTATGTTTTTCTCTAGGGAACTGTATATGTCGGTCAATTAATATATGTGGTTTCTGCTTTCTTGGCCGGGTGGCCTGTTGCTCGTTAGGTATGTGAAAGTATATGTAGATTTCTATGTGGGTGATTTACTCATCCTGTGGTGAGGAGTTTATTATATAGATATGTTGCTGAATCGAAATGTCTGTCTTTTGCTTTGCAGAAAGGTGAATAACCCTTTGGTATGTATATAGATATGTTGCTTTGTATGTGGGTCTGTTCATACATATGAGTCTCTGTGTATATCTTAGTACTCATCATTAATCATAACTCGTTTGCTTCGATTCCGTTTTCTTTTCTTGACCTTCCTCTTCCTCTCTTTTAAGCATGTACCCTTCCCACCCTATCAGTTGATTGGAACGTGTAAAGTAATACATTTCATGCGCATGGCAGGGATGAGAACATACATCAGAAGAAAAAAGAGTTAAAGGTGGCGACGGGAATTTTAATACCTAAAAATGGCAGTAACCAGCCTGGGTATTTGTGGGCAAGAATCTAAATGGTGAGCATAAGAACTTTTAAGAACCACCTTAATTACTCGAAAGGCCGCACTTAGTCCTCCTGGAGGGGGGCATAGTACTCCTCCAAGGGAGATATCAAGTGGAGCAGAGTGTTTTGGGATTTCCGAGGCAATTTAACTCCACCTATCTACGTAACAACATGCCCGTATAGAGTGGCATGACTACATACCTACAGAACAACCTACCTAGATAGTAACATACCTACAGGAAAACATATTTGTACAGGGTAGGCCGTAAGTTTCCATACATAGGAAAAATAAAACTTTTATTATGGACAACCATTTTTATTTATATAATATGCTCTACATGGTTGCCATTGTTTTGAAAACACATTTTAATACGTGCTTCTCACTGTTGATGAACACGCATTAGCACAGTTGAAGTTATGCTTGTAATGGCATTGGTGATACGTTCCTTTAGATGATTTAAATCTCGTACCTTCACCTGATACACCATGGCCTTTAAGTGCCTCCAAAGATAGAAATCAAGGGGGGAGAGATCTGGGGATCTGGGAGGCCACTGTACAGGATCACGTTGACCAATCCAAGCATCCGGAAACTGCTGATCCAAATACCGACGCACGTGAAGACCATTATGAGGTGGAGCTCCCTCTTGCTAGAAGTAAACTGGAAAGTTACCTTTCTCGTTTAGCAGGGATGGAAAAATTTCTTCTTGCAACAAGTTAAGATACCTTTCGGCATTAAGATTTCCATTGACAAATATTGGTCCAATTATTCTGTCACCCTATATCTCGACCCACACCATCACTTTACCGGCACCTTGCATCTTCGTAGGACTCGGCCAGCTTGGGTTAGGATTACTCCAATAACGTATGTTTTGCCGATTAACCTCTTCATTGACGTAAAAGTTTGCTTCAACAGTAAACAAGATTTTAGTTGAAAAGTTTGCATCTTCGTTCACTTTGGTTATTGCCCATTCATAGACTTCCATCCGTCTATCCATGTCGTCTTCAATCAAATTGCTGTGGCATATGCAATTTGTATGGATGCCATTTGGTTGCTTTCAAAATGCGCCTCATACTGGATCTGCTGACAACCGTCGTGTACTTTTTCTGGGACTCCGTGTAAGTGCTGTAAGTATCGTAGCTGTTGTGCCTTCATCGGCGTCTCTACATCTTGGACCACTTAGCGGTTGATCTGCAACATTTCCAGTTTTATGAAACTTGTTTATAAGTTTTGCCAGTGTCCTGTGTGATGTTTGTTCCATGTTTTCTGTTAAAGTTCATTGCAACCATGCGACTGCTTCCCGACCCAGCCATCAGAGTATGATTTCAAATCGTTGCTCGTTCGTCAAACGCATATTCTATGGTATTCGAAACATAAAAAATATAAATTTTCCTATGTATGGAAACTTACGGCCCACCCTGCAGATATAGCAACATAACAATATAACTAGTGAAGGAAATAGGCACCGGGTATCATATTACATATATAATCAGCAACATACTGGCCTATTGATTGAGCAAGATAGCCACATATCGGTTTTCGCTTTTATATCCCTCGGTACGGCAGCGATCGATAAGCTTCCCACTTTGTGCCAATCCGTATCCGGATTTGTATCTCCTCACTTGGTTGCTGATCACTTATCTCTACGGAGAACGGGGAAGGAAAGGAGATAAAAATAAGGGAATAAAGAAGATAAGAAGAGAGATAGGGAGATGGAGAATAAATAAGAGGCGAATAAAGAAGAGAATAGAATAAGAAAGAGCAATGAAAATAAATAAGAGATAGAGAATATATAAGAGGAAAATAGATAAGAGAAGTACAAGGAATGAGATTGAGAAGGAAAATAAATGCTAGGAAAAAGATATCAGAGAAGAAGAAAAAAAGAGAGAAAGATATTAAAGAAAGAGAAGAAAGTGGATAAAAAAGAGAAGAAAGGGAGTGATTAGATAAGAGAAAGAGATGAAAGGGTAGGGAAAAGAAATAAGAGAAAAAGTGATGCGAGAAGAAGAAAGAATACGAAAATTAGATAAGCGAATGAGAAGAAAGGAGAAGGAAAGAGAGAGAAAAGGGGAAAGTAAGGTTAGGCAAAGGAGATGAGAGAAGGAGAAGAAAGAAGATGAAAAATAAAATAAAAAAGAACAAAGTGGAGATGTATAAAGAAAGCAGATGAAAAAAATAAGAGAAGTGGAAGAAAGGAGCCAAAATAAAGGAAAGAAAAGAGACAAAATGAGGATAAGAAATGAGAGAATAAAATGATAAAATAAGGAGAAAACAAGTAGAATAAGAGAAGGAGTAGAAAGGAGAAAGGATAGCAAATAAAGAGAAGTTGTGGAGGCAAGCAACGTGGGAGGGGCTTATCATTTCATATTCTTAGGGGGAAGATTTTCCCAAGGGGATGGCCCTTCCCCCCGACCCTTAGCCTCCCAATTTAGCCGGGCTTACGTATCGACACGTGACCTGAACGAACATAGAAGATACGAGTATGTATATGTATTAGCATACCCAGAGCTGCCCTAAGACAACTCCTGCACCTCGGAAGCCCCGTTCTATGGTCCCCAAGGAGATATGTACCGTCAAGTAGACGGAGTTGCTATGGCTCTCCTCTTGGAGCCCTATTCCTAAATTTCATAGCTACTGCAGTTACATAGACGCCTTTTTCATAAATGTACAATCGGAAAAAGAAATACAAACACTCCAACGAGTATTTAAAGAATGTTCCACCCTCAATTATACAGTTGAACGGAGCCGAGACAACCAACATTCATTTCTCGACACTTTAATCGCTTAAAAGAATGACAAAATTACGACAAAAGTATACGTTTAAACTACCAATCTTGGCCTTTGCATGAATGCAGAAAGTGAATGCCCAAAACGATAGAAGAGAAGTTTAATTAACGCTTACATCAACCGTGCCTTCATCCACAGCCAAACTTGGAAAGATACACACAATGAGGTTGAGAGAGCGACACAAGAACTCTTCAACGATGGATTCACCAACCACGATGTACAGGTATCCATCAAGGAGGAAATGGTCGAATTTTACTACAAAGATCATCATAGCAACAGAAATAATAACATAGAAAATAACATAAAACTGTTCTACAAGAACAGACGAAAGAGTAATTAAGGAAATTATTAACCAATCTATACAGCCTACAAATACAGAACTAGAAATATCGTAAACGATATATTAGCAAACTAGACGCATCGCCAACCTCATCATGAGAAAACATCAAAAGCCAATACCTGAACCTAAACAAAGGACCCATCTGCTAAATGAGTATAAAAGCAACCTAGGGGACTGTCAGCTCCTCCCTCACTCATATATTGGAATGATGGAAACTAAATTATCAAGAAGAATGACATACCACCTAAGCAACTGAGCAAAAAAAAAAACACACACACACAAAACCATAGAACTATTCTCAACGCAAAAATGCAAGAAGAAAACACCAAAATGATTTACTTTGCACCAGATCGCCGACAACTACTTTTCCTAGAAGCCATCCATATAAAAGAAAAATAACCTAAGCTTAACATTCAATTCAATTCGAACGGAATACTGCCAAGCGTTCTAATTAGGGGCCGAACTACGAGGGATACTTAATCTTCCCCAAGGAAGGTCCATCACCTCTTTGGATGTTACCGCGATACTTAATCTTCCCCTAGGAAGGTCCATCACCTCTTTGGATGTTACCGCGATACTTAATCTTCCCCTAGGAAGGTCCATCACCTCTTTGGATGTTACCGCGATACTTAATCTTCCCCTAGGAAGGTCCATCACCTCTTTGGATGTTACCGCGATACTTAATCTTCCCCTAGGAAGGTCCATCACCTCTTTGGATGTTACCGCGATACTTAATCTTCCCCTAGGAAGGTCCATCACCTCTTTGGATGTTACCGCGATACTTAATCTTCCCCTAGGAAGGTCCATCACCTCTTTGGATGTTACCGCGAATTTGAACTTCGTTCCTACGCTTACCCCTTTCGACTTTGTCTTAACATGCTCACAAATTTTCCGTGTGTTCGCACTTGCTGATCTCTTGTTTGTTTTTATATAAGTCTGTTCATTCATTAATAATAAACCAAGGTTCTACTCTTTTTTGTTTGTATTTTTACTTTATCTCTGAAGATGATACAAGCATATCGAAACGCGTCATGTATATAAAGTGTTTGACTAAAGAAACCTTTTCTTATCTTCCCCTTTCACTTTAAAATTCGAGTTTTAATGAATTTTGGAAAAATTATCAACTGCTTCAACCCAGACGTAAAGGCAAATAAATAAACGACAAATTGAAAGATGTGAAGAGAAAATCGGAAAGGCGAAATTACCCGTCACTTTTAAGAAAAATTGCTACGATGAAAATATATATATATATATATATATATATATATATATATATATATATATATATATATATATATATATATATCAAATTAATATATAGGAATGAAAGCTGATATTAAATGCCTAGACAGTGACTATCGTAAACGAGAGTTTCAAACAACGTTAACCATCCCCTCCTTCATTTGGTCCACCAAAAAGCTGGTCACAGAAGGAGGTCAAGTAGAGAGCTTTCACGAGTATGCTTCAAGCAAGTGCTGGCGATTCCTGTAAATCCTCTTTGGGGAAGATCAATTGCTACATCACACTATACCACCACAACAACGTTAATAAGAATATTGACTGATACAAAGATTGTAAGTTACCCACAGGAAAATGGAAAACACAATTGTAATTTTTTTTTTAGCTTTATTTCAATAGATAGGTGTCTTTGTTTTAAAGGGGAGATTGTTTGAAATAGCGATGACAATTGGACCCATATTAATATTTTTTCGACCATTTTCAATTTTGGGGGTGAAAAATTTTGTGAATTTTTATTTCCGAGCCTTTACTGCATCCGTCATTTGTGTTTGTGTTCTAATCAAAGTGTTTTTTCGTTCTGTTGTATTGAGTGCGTAGAGCATTTTTCCTGTAAATTATTCTCAATTTCCGTGGATTTTCTCTATTCCATCTCCGTTTTTTACGGTTTTATGCATTTTCCGTCAAAATATGAACTATAAACAAATAGGCAACAAAGTGCAAGAATCTAATGTTTATTTTTGAATTATCTATTTCTAAACAAACATTTTCTCGCTCTATTTGAAATTATTTCAAATACAACCTGTAGTAATTAAGGATCAAGGGGTCTGATGCGCAATACCTGTCATTCTCAATCATTGTTATCTCTTAAATATACCTATTCATTTTTCATTCAAGGCCTTTACGTTAACCCTCTAGCCGCGAGTATTTTAGCCATTTCCTAGAGTTTATTACTAAATAAAATAATTTAAATTGATTAACCCAATGAAAAAATAAAGAAAGTTATGAAAGATATTCCTCAAAATAATGGTGAAACGAGAGGAAGGATTGCCAGTTATCCATGTGCGATTGGATCAAATGAAAATTATTTAAGGGATTGAGGTGGTCCGAAATGATGCGATGATAAATAACAAAAAAAAGAGTTCTGGTAAAGGTGGCAGGTATCTTGAAAGGGCTAAGCATGAAAGACAAATAAGATTGGAATCAACAAATAGTAAAAATATGTTATTATATTTTACAACGTAATGTTATCCATGAAGATTTGAAGTTTAGAATTTATTTTATAATTATACATATATTGTTAGTTTATCGCTTTAGTTGCTAATTGGGTTTTGCTCTGGTTGAGATGTGAACGAGTGAACGGTGAAGTATATGGCTGGAAGAAGTGGCGTTATTAGGTGTTTATAGATCGTTGCAGGATTGGTGTAGTTTGAATAGTTTCTTGCCCTACAATATCCTTTTCGCCTCAAATATTTCCTTTAGCGACCTGTGATAAGCGTCATCAACATATTTTCACTTCTCCTAACTCACCAGTTTCTTTTACCAATCGCTATGTAAAATATATCGGAGCATTACCTCATCGTTTTTGTTGGATGTAAAAAAAAAGTGCTCTTCGCTTCTCTCTTTGATAGATGTAGTTCACTTACGTAAAGCTCTCCCTAATCTAATATTGCTAACTCCTTTCTATTGTGGAAGATGTTAATTTATTTTCAATCTTCATATTGAAATATTTATTTTTAGTTAAGGAGAAAATTGAAAGTGTCCTTTAGTAAAAAAAAAAATTCCTTTTCTTTCCTTTCCAATTCCACGGATCTGTAACTTGGTATACGACTCCAGACCCCAGAGATAACAACCTTTAATAATCCATCGTTGATACTCTCGCATATGTAGTCAACTCATAAAGAATAGTGGGCAAGATTTCTCATTCTGGACTGTTTATGTTTTGAGTGAGAATGATTGTATCTTTCAGATGTTTGAAGCTTTTATAGAAATAGAGATGGCGTGGTGGCAGATATTGCTAGATACTTAATGCTCAAATAAGCGATCTAATTTTCTAATGTTTTTCATATTGGTATCATATAGGTAACAATAGTTAGTAGCTTTCGAATTAAAGATTATCTCTAAAATATTATAGAAAAGGGTAAAAATGTTTAACCGTAGTTTATTTTATACTAAAGTTATAAAAGTTAAAGAGATAAAATTAAATTAGAAATATTATTTGAGATGACATATTTCTTTACCAATATAATTAAAGATAGGGGAGTGTTACGAGTTTTTTATCCATTTAACTTATGAAAATTTGATTACAATCTAGACAGCTATTCGGCAAGTAACCACAATTAGTGTGGCTTAATTTTGCGACGTGAGAACTGGTCTAGCTTGCTTGCTAGAAACTGTTTTGATGTTACAATTGTTGCCAGTGCTAGAATAACATCTTTCACTTTAATATTGGAAACACGATTTGGATTCCAAATCGTATCATCTTCTGGTTGTTCACGATGACAGACTGATTACTGAAGACGTTCGTAGTGTTGTGAAAATAGACTGAAAGAGACCAAAATGTTTTAAAATGCGAAGGTAAATTATCTGAGAAACGCGCAAAAGTAAGAGTTTACATAGCAAATTATATGTTTAGCATTCCTAAAACATGTTCTTTGAGGTTCATGTCAGAGGACTGACTCGGCCAAGGAAGTCGTTTGTTGCTGCTTTGGTCCTTCCCTTTTTTTTTCTCTTCTGATACATGACACAGAGCGCCATCTTCCATGAATTAACTTTCTTTTTCAAGATGGCTATTTGAAAAGACTTGTAGAAGTCCCTATTCAATAATGGGAATCTATTTTTCCTGAGTTGATATTGCTAACACATTCAACTAACTCTGACCTCCTCCATTCAAAATTACTCCAAACACCATAACAAAAAATTCCCAACGTTTCAACGGTGTTTTTGCCTGTTTTTGTTTAACCTCTGAGGAGGTAATCTCTCAACCCATAACCGTCCACGATCTAAAAATAGAGCAATCCTTGATTCGTCAGAATTAATTATGCTGCTCCAAATATTCCTAAGCCTTGTCGTTCATTTCTTCAGCCCACTCATTCCTGTTATTAATAATGGTCATAGTTAAAACAGGCTTCCTCCTCGCTGTACTTCCATGATATCCAAGACTGCGTCAGTAGGTTACCGATGTTCTTAGACTGATTTAGAATATTTCTGCCACTTCAGAAGCTTGTAACTAAAGGATGTTCTCAATGGATCGTCGAATATAACAAGACATCTTTCAAATGGATCAAGACGACCAGGTTCTCTCTTTGTTGTTTTATTCTTTTTCTTTAAATAAAATTATACTTGTTATCAGAAGTCAGGGGTATGTCAAGAGTCTTAACAATTATTCTCTGGAACATTTTCCCCTGGGTTGACCATCAATCCGACCTCTTTTAAAATCTCAAATTTCCTTAGAATTTTGTTTTCTAACCATGTTTAATAATTACAATATTAAACCCCGAAAAGATGGAAACAAATACTAATAATAATGAAAAAAAAATATCATAAAACTGTAGGTGTTTATTTAATTCTTAAATATTTTTGTAAATCCTAAGGAAATGAAGTCTTCACAAGTGTTCTCATCCTTGGAGTGATTTCATACTTGGAGTTACCTCATCCTTGGAGTGATTTCATCCTTGGAGTTACCTCATCCTTGGAGTGTTTTTATCCTTGGAAGTACCTCATCCTTGGAGGTACCTCATCCTTGGAGTGATTTAATCCTTGTAGTTACCTCGCCCTTGGAGTGATTTCATCCTTGGAGTGATATCATATTGGGTGTTGTTGCCTCATCAATGAAGGCACACCATCCTTGGAGTGAAAATTTAGGTGTGACATTAAACTAGGAGTGAATTCATCATTGAATTGACCTCATCCTGGGAGTGACGTCCTAAAAGTGACCTCATACTGTGTGTTGCCTCCTGCTGAGAGTGGCCTCATCTTTAAAGTGACCTTATTCTGGAAGTGACCTCACCTGAAGGATGACATCCTAAGACTGACCACCTCATACTTGGCGTTACCTCATGCTGGGAGTGGCCTCATCCTTGAAGTGAGCTCATCCTTGGAGTTATCTCATCCGGAGTGTGAACTCACTTGGAAGTGACTTCATTCTGGTTGTGGCCTCATCCTAAGAGCGGCCTCATCTTTGAAGTGATCTAACCTTTGGAGTGACATCATCCTGGTATTGAAATCACCCTGAGAGTGACATCATCATGGACTGATCTTTCCCTGGGTGTGATATCATCTTTGCCATGACATCATCTTGGATGTAATTTTACCATTGGCTTGACATCATCCCAGGAGTGGTCTTTTCTCGGGTGTGACATCGTGATATCATCCTTACTATAACACTATCCTGGTAGTAATTTCATCCTTGACTTGACCTCACCCTATGAATTATCTCATCCCGACTGTGACATCCTTGGACTGACTCATCCTGGGACACAAAATTCTTTCCCTCGATCGTCATAAGAATTGATTACCTCCCCTCTGCTATTAGTCATCCAAGGATGGAAAGGATACGAACCCATCTTTGTTTTCTCAGTATTCTCTGCCCAAGGGCAGGTCATCCATGCTGAGGTTGGTGGGGCACGATGAATTGTCCTTTTCTAGAACTGTTTTCCTTGATCGGATACACAAGACACGAGCCTTAGATCTTAAGGGTCTCCTCAGGAACCCCCTCTTCACGAAATCCTCTTTTCCACTCTCTCCTTCTCCCTCCATTATCTCTCTTTTCCACTCTCTTCTTCTCTCTCCATTATCTCTCTTTTCCCCTCTCTTCATTCTGTCTTTTTCCCATTCTCTTTTCCTAATCTGACTTGGCCATCGATACCATAGGCCAAAAATAGACTGAAGTGGTCCAAATTGAACCAAAAGGGAAATACATAAATGCAAGAGACGCTAAGAAATAAAAATAAAAATGAATAGTAACAAAAATATGGCAGATAACGTGTGTTACTTCATAGGGTTACAATCGAAGGAGTGACAGTTCAAAGAAGTGACACTTTGTGTTGTGATAAGTTTCAATACATTTGGTGGCTCAGTATCAGAGGGTAAAGCATACAATCATGGTCCGATGACATAGGAAAAGTAAGTTGTACTGGTTGTCGATGCTTTCAAAATTAGGGCAAAAATTAACTTCAACTTTAATAATAATAATAAAATTTTAATGATTATACTTTGTAACTGTACTTTTTTCCGAGTTATTCCTGTAAAAACGTATTTATGAAACTCTTTTAGTATTTTCGATCGACCTAACGAAGCGTACCTTAAAAGCTTCTCTATTCGAGAGAAGTTTTATTTTCCCGCGTAGCCGAGTTGTCTAAGGGGTTGCTTTAATTGAAATCAAAACTGTTCCTCGTTGCCTCAGTCGGCTTGGTACGCTCCCCATTTCTTCACGGATTTCTTACCCCGAAAAGAAATTATTCCGTATATATATATATATATATATATATATATATATATATATATATATATATATATATATATATATATATATTTTATATATATATATATATATATATATATATCCGTGTTTGTCTTTAATCACTTACTGGATAGAGTACCGATTTGGGTATACATAATAGTAGCTACACCTTGTAGTGGCTTGTAGTTTGGAATCCTAGGTTAAACAGTGGGTTCCCAAGAGTAATGGAAATGTGGGGGCACGTAGCTGGAGGGCGGCCCCCTACTTTTAAGTTTCAAATTTATGTCCAATTTCTCTTTTTTTGTAGTAGTAGAAAGTCAGTGACGTTTACTAAATATCCTTTACCAGGTTTCTAGCAATTGAAAATAACTTACTATAACATATACACTGCCCCCTCTTTTTCTATCCTCATCCTCACGAACCTTAGCATACCACTAGGTCGTAAAACCCATATTCTTCACTGGTCATTACTGATATATGAGCAAACAGTAGTCAAATCCATGTATCTCTTACTCACCTCTAGATTTATACTAAGCCATTTTCCTCTGTTGCGTGGAGGTGATTAAAATAAAATGATACATTGGTAGCAAAAAAGATCAACTTCGAACTCAATGAAGTTTTAAAGTGTTTACCAAAACCGGAGGTTAAAATCTATGAAAATGATAGAAACTTTGTTGAAGTTTGTTTGTGATGTTGCAAACAAAACATAAATTTAGGAATGGATCAAGTTTTTTTTAAAAGAAGAATGTGAAAATCTGAAAGGTGAGGAGGATTCAAAGGACCAGTAATATTAACAAATGACGAATCTGTCAGAAAACTGGTGGACCAATAGGGTGGCGTTCCTTTTTATATGACAGCTACATAAGTTCATATCTCCGATTGTTCACTTTACTCAATTCCTTAATTAGAATACTAAATACTTATACATATACACGGAGTTATACTTATAACCATTGTGCACAGAATTTAAATAGGCGTTTGTGTTTCAATATACAATTAAATTAATTACCTCTTACAATATAAACTTAATAACTTCCATTTAATCAAATTTACGTTAAAAATTTTGATAGTTTTGCTGGCGATTTCCCACAATTTTGCACATTTCAATACAAAAATAAACTGAAACAAATCAACACAAGATTAAATAAAGAAAAAAGTTAGTTGCAGCCATTTTGATTACTTCACTTCCTTCAAGTTGCTAAAATTTATAAAGAGAAGTGATAACGCTCCTTACTATTTAAGACATTGTCTGTCCTGACCTATGTTATTCCATGAAGAGGTCTTTTAGAATAAAGACGAAAGCGCTCGGAATCGTTTTTACATTTTCCTTGTGGGTGTTATTTATCATATATATATATATATATATATATATATATATATATATATATATATATATATATATATATATATATATATATATATATATATATATATATATATATATATATATATATATATTCTTACTCTATCTATATCTCACACACTTTATTTCTTACTTCTCTTACTCTCTAACTCTCTCTCTCTCTCTCTAACTCTCTCTCTCTCTCTCTCTAACTCTCTCTCTCTCTCTCTCTCTCTCTCTCTCTCTCTCTCTCTCTCTCTCTCTCTTACTCACTTGCACCCTCTTTCAATCTAGTACTCTCTCTGACTAGAAAAATTCCTTCGTTAAACCTTCAGGAACATAAAAAAGCTACGAAGGAAACAACTCTTAGGGACTACTCTCAACTAATAGTAAGCTGTATTGAGAAATTTGGACCAAATTATTAAATTTATTTATCAGTGTTGATCCCTCTCTCAGACCAGAGCCTTGTATGAACCTTCTTAAATATAAAAAAACTCACTAAGAAAACAATTCAGAACTCTTCCTTTCAACTAAGTAATTATTCCCTTTTCTGGAAATCTGGTCTAAATTATTAAACTTCTTTTGGGAGTTTGATCAATCTCCTTCAGAGCAGAAACCTTGGAAAAAGCCTTCAGGTATGATATCAAAACATAAAAAGGAAACAAGAATCCAAGGTCTTCCTTTTCACTAGATAATTAACTGGTGTTTGCAAATTTGGTCCAAATTATTAAACTTCTTTTGTAAGTATGATCACAATCCTTGGAACAAGAAGCCTTCTAAAAGCCTTCAGGTATAATATCAAAATGTACAAAGGAAACAGGGATCGAAGGTGTTCCTCTTAACTAAGTAATTAACTAGTCTGCAAATTTGAGCCAAATTATTAAACTTCTTTTGGGAGTTTGATCGATTTCCTTCAGAGCAGAAGCCTTGGAAAAAGTCTTCAGGTATAATATTAAAACGTACAAAGGAAACAGGAATCGAGGGTTTTCTTTTCAACTAAGAAATTAACTGGTCTTTATAAATTTGCACCAAATTATTAAACCTCTGCGAAGATGTAGAACGTTCTCTTTCTCCCTTGCAATTGCCTTAAATAGGAATAAGAACGCAAACCATTTTACCTGAAAGCAATCAACTAAATCCATCGTTTTGTTCTATCATAAGAAACGTAAGGAAGAAAGTTACTAATCAACTACTTAATCCCCATACTACCATTACGAGAGTGTTTTAAGCAAGTTGCTAGCTGAGTGAATACGGCGTTGGCCTCCCAACGTCGCGGTACCGGGTTCGATTCCGAATCCCGGCATGACGGACACAAACGTCAGCGCCCGTAGAGATTTGGTGGACGCGCTGTGCTCACCCCTGTTTTCGGGTGGGTAGATCTGACACCTCTCACTTCACACATAGCCAATCACAACACTGCTTTCTTTCCTCTCCCGCCTTCACAACACAACACACACACACACTCTGCTCCAAGGAATCCTGCCAATGGGTATCAATATCCACGTACCTCTGACGCGGAACACGTCCCTCTTCCCCGAGTTGACGAAGGTTTCCACCTGAATGCTGTTTGGTGTCAAAACATAATACTTCCTGGCACCTCTCTCCCAAAGAGGACCGGCCCCTGGGGCCCTCGGGCCGACCAGCGATTGTCATACTGACCTTATATAAATTTCATTATCCGGTCGGGGATCCCCCCAATACCATGGAAGGAGTGGCGCTGACTAACTAACTAAACTATACTGAAGAAACAAATGGAAATGGCAACTGTTCGCTCAAAAGGTAATAAACTTCCTTTGGACAAAATGTAAATAAACGTAAAACAAACACCTAAAAATAGAATAAAAAAGGATAAAGATAGCTAGGACTTTGATTTGAGATTTTTATCTGTTATTCATTTAACTTTTTGTACACTTTTATATGTAGTGAAATATTTGAACGAATTCTCTCGACACCAGTTTTTATTGCTAAAACATAATTTATGATCTTTAGACGCTTTTGTGTTTGTGCGTGTGTGTCCAAGTTCGTTATAATTCATAATCTGACCCTTATGATATGAGTTCAAGAAGATTATTTCCATTTGCGTTGTCCTGCACGAACATGTCTTCGTTCAATCGCTCGAGGCTACCTTCTTTCTAGTAACCAGCCAATCTTCCATTTTATTCTCGTTCGAGGGAATAAATTACTCTGTTTTTCTCTTAATCATCTCCACATCGTGGGTGATCTTGATTCTCCCTTTTTTTTTAGGTAGAAACGATTTAATGATGACCGAATATCTGTCTCTTTCTCACGACCAGAAAGAGTCACGACGCTAATGTGACTGTCAAGTTGAATTCACGCATGATTTCCCAAAGTGCATTGAATAAAATGTTGAATTAATTATTCTTCTTAAACTACGATTAAATACACTGTATGGTAGCTCATCAAAGTATTGTTTGACTTTTAGGTGGTTTCAAATGGAGCAATTGTTTAAGATGGATAGAACAGATGGTTGAACGTGTGAGAAAAATCGCCGTAAACATGTCTTCTCTGTCAGTTCTTTGACGTCGTTAATGTTCATTCCGTGGGCCGATGCGCCTTTAGCTTTGACTCATACTGAGACATAATATGTTCCTCGATTAATGGAAGGAAAAAAAAAATCCTTGGTATATTTAGGGAGTTTTTCATCAATCCTTTGGATAGAGATTTGTCAGTTGTTGTAAGTTGGTGTATGCGGTTCTATCTCCTCGTCTCAGAAAGCTTAGAATCATGGTTGAAGATTAGATGTAGCCATTTGTTACTTAAAATATCTCCTCTATGCAAATACAATGGCTATTATCAACACATAGATGAATTTTATATAGTTTCGGTGTGGTCCAGAGACATCTCACTGAGTCCAATTGGAAGCCACATTCTGTTGGGGGAAATGGTTCTTTATTCATGAGTCTCTAAATGAAGCTACAAAATTAAAATAGAGTCAAGACAAAGAAATAGGTGCCAACTAATCTAGTACTATAACAATGCTTAAAGAAAATGCTTACTCTGATAAGAAATTTGTAATAATCCCAGCTAGAGGGTTGGGAGCTTTTAAGTTTACCCTTGCTGCTTTGCATCGTTGCATTTTCCTTGGCCTTTACTATTGGGTACTCTCCTATTCATTCACTTTAAGGCTTAATTAACGTTGTTAGAGGTGATATAGCTATTCCAATGGCGTGTTCAGACTTGTAGGAGCAATAACAAAGGTTCCTAGTATCTCTTACTAAATAAGAGATATTCTATATTTTATTTTACGGGGTTTTGTATTTTCATGGCATTTGGGTAGGCCTCTTTACTTTTTTTCTCCTTTTATACCTCTTTAAAATATTTTCCATTTAGTGGGCACCGGGTTTCATTAGGCTTAGAATAATGGCTGACTAACTGCTACAAACAAGTGGCACGCCACTAGCAAAATCTACCTCACCAGTTTATGAACCTCTATTTCCAATTCAGATTCCTAAAACATCAAATGACGTAATTTTACTCATTAATAAACAGTAACTCTTTTATTTTATCTTTAATTGTCTTTGCGTAAGCTTCTTTGACTGTTTGACTTCTTTTCTCTACCTCCTCTAATAAAAAAAAATCTACCCTGCTATTTTACGAAACTCAAATTCCAATTCAGGTCTCTTAAACATCAAATGACGTAATTTTACTCATAAATAAATGCACAGTAACTTTATATAATTGAATTCCTTCCTCTTTGATGCAACCACCTCTCCATTAAATGAGTTTAGCTATTCATTATAATTCAAAGTGGATAATGAAGGCGTTGCCTTTATTGATTACACGTTAATTAAATTATTTAATTTCCCCAATTACTCCGAACCATTAAATGGAAGCGACTATAAAGTTAAATAATTAACGTAAGAACACGGTGCCATACTCGTGGCAAATGATTGTTTACATCTGTTAAATGATGACTTTAATTAAAGGCTTGGAAATAAACTTTAATGTTCTTTTACCCTTAAGATTTTAAAGGGCGCCACCTTTAACGAAGCTTGTCTTTTTGTTTGTTAAAGTGCAAATATTCTCGTCCATTTTGAGAAATCACGTCCTGCCATTGAATCCAAATTAGAGTTCGTGAAATTCCTTTGCGTTCTTCCCCCGAATAGAGTTCCGGTTTTCTATTTAAGCATAACTCGAATTTTCTAGTTATGGAATACAGAGCCATTGAGGCGTTTTTATTCCTTTAGAATCCTTAATTATCCTCAAAACTTTATGAATTTATACTCCACCCTGTCTCACTTTTAACTCTCCCCCACCCAATTTGACACCTCCTCCTTACCCCTGCTTTGGAATATAAAATAAACAAACGAAAGTTAATGGTGGAGGGGACCCAGCATTTGATGTTGGATATTAGATGCGGCAAAGAATATTTACAAATACTTAAACAAGAGCTTGGTCACAAAGGACGCAGACACAAGCTACAACGTTAAGGCCTCCTACACGGGTTAGGACTTTTACATAGGAGACACCAGCAGTCATAAATATTTAAAATGTTGCAGAAATCGTGAGGTAAATAAAAAAAATGTTTTTTAAACGCATTAGTTCTTATTTAAACCGTCTCTCCCAAATACTAAAGAAACCAGGCAATGGTTCCCCCCCCCTAAGGGGGAGCTTGCGCTTCACTACTAAGATTAAAATTTAAAATCTAAAAAAAAGCAGCCATGGTTAAATTTTTATAAATTTTCTGAACTTTAAAAAGAAACTAAACTAAATTTCCCCCCTTTCAAAATATCACGTTGCTAAAATATAGTTATAGAAGATATATAAAAATCAATTTTCTGAACTTCACCATTTGTAATAGTTTGGGTTTTAAAAATTTCACAAAATTTCGATACTTATATTTATTTCTGAACTTCACCATTTTGTTTTTTGATATTATAAAATATATTATTAGAAATAACTAAAAAAAATTCCTTTCTTAAATTATAGAGTTAGTGATGATGATGATGATAAAGTAGTGATGATTTGAAAATTTAAGCAACGTAGGAGTGAATTTAGATATGTAAGGTCAATTTGTCGCAAGAAAATGAACGTAATGACAAGCCTTCGCGCTATTATTTACAAAACCCTCTTTTAGAAAATCTTTAATCCCTGAACTATTTCCTTGTAAAGGTGTAAGAGACGTGAGAAAGGCACCTAACACAGCCCCTGGAGAGTAAATTCCAGAAGGAAAGATACAACACAAAAGACCCCCCTATTACTAGTATTTAGGGGAATAAATACCACCCAATACTAGTATTAGACAGATGAGTTCTGCAAATAATCAGACAACCAAGAAAACATCCCTTCTATAGACGTAGAGGGGTTGGTTGATTCCGGCGACTTATGCCCAAGTGGGTAGTCGCCAAATAGGCTCCTAAAATTAAAAAAAAAATTCCTTCTGTCTCTCTATATATTGGCGCTTATCTGTCTCTGTTTTTTCTCCTTTACCCGCGTTAGTCTCCGTCACTGTCATTTTTGCACCTTTACATCCTCTCTTTCCCGCGTCCATGCAGCTCAGCAAGAAACGGCTGACCTCATTTTGGCGAAACTGTCGTACGTTTCTCTTGTTTTATCTTCCGCCTCACTGAAAAAAAATCCCACCACGTTGAGGAAGGTCACGATCCCCGCTGACCTCTACTTACCTATATCCTCCATTCGAGACAAGGCCTCCGGACCCTCCCAAATGCCAACGACAATGTGAGATCGAGGGAGGCTTAAATTAAAGGACAAAAGGGTGGCGGTCCCCGTTTAAAGAAAGCGGAGGACGCAATAAGAGAAGCAGGAAATTAAACCTTACACGAGTTGCCAGAGAAACGCTTCCGAGCCCAATGTAGATCAGTATCCAAGTGAAAAAAAAACCACCTCACTTAAATCAGTAACCAGGTAAAAAATATACTTGATCAGTTACCGGGTACAACAGTTTACAACTAAGTGTGAGTGAAGACTTGCTGATGAAGAGTCATTTGGTTTAATGGTTTGTAACCATGAAGAAAAACGGTCCATTAAGACGTTAATGACCGTCGAATAAATAGTGATGGAGAAGACGATCCGTGTGAGTCTAGCTACTGACCTTAATGAGCCTTCATCTCTCATGAAGGTCTAGTTCCTAATGACCATTTCTCTCTCTCTCTTTCTCTACCTATCTATCTCTCTGTTGGTAAAACAAAATAAACAAACGTTTGGTCTTTAATTAGGTTAGAGTATTTGAAAAACCCTGACCTTCTCCAAGGCCAGGCTTCGACTTTATAAGTGAATATTTCCACACTTTACAATACAATACACGCAGACACAAACGCACACGTCCCTTCCCATAAATATAAACGCGTACATATAAGTCAACACAGCAAAAACTTTGGAATCTGGCAGATTTGAGTTTGACTAAGCGTCACAACAAATGAAACAAATATAAAGAAAAGAAAAAATATAAATAACAAGGTTCATTACCATAATCATCAAAAGCCTTGTTTACTTCGCTGGAAACCACAGGAACCTACAGGAACTCACGAGCAAAGGAAAGTCATTACTTGTGCTATTATTAGCACGAAACTTCCTTGACCCTTACCGTCAACTTTAGGAACTTCAAACCTCCTGGAGGAATAGCAAGAGGTCCTTATAACAGCATATCTATATAGTCGAGGAAAGAAGATAGAGAAAACAAGATATAAAAAAGATATAAAGGTCACTGTAAAAGCAACAGCTCCAAAAGACAAGAGTTGAACAGGGGTAGTCTAAAAGGTTAAGCTAACTCTGTAATCCTAAGGGCTTGTCTACAAACTCCTAAGAAACAGCACCTAACCAGTACATCCTTTGGAAGGTACAGATTCAAACCAGTTACCGGAGATTTACCTTCCCTTTTGAGGGAAGATAAATCCATGGAATTAATTACCAGAAACTCTCTTTTCGATTATCTGATTAATTCTGATTATGTATTAATTGCGATTAATTAATTTTGAATTATCTATTTTTTAATTAACTGACTAATCTATTTTAGCGTTGCAAGAGAATTATGCTGCATTAGATTATTCAGCAATCATCAATAGACAGATTAAGCCTCCGATGTCCATAGGCTAGAATATGGTAATGAACTCATGTTAATTACATAAAAGGAATCATGAAAATTACCGACAGAAAAAGAAAACAAGATTCTTATCGATCTCCTAAGCGAAAGTGATTTAAACAAGACAATGAGTGTATATGGAAAAATTGATGTCATTTTATTTAGGAAAATGATCAAAATTGGCATTTGCATATTATGAAATAAAATTAATTACTGTCTGTAAACCATTGGAATTTCATTAATAAACATTATAAATAAACTTGCCGTATTTAAGGGCATTCATAAGTTTCAATTATGCATAATATAGATGCGATGAAAAGTTTCTTTTACATATATCTCTCTCTCTCTCTCCCTTTCTATCTATTTATCTATCTATCTTCTCTATATCTCCACAAAAATGATGGCTTACAAAGAATGCTACAACCGATGGTTCATCGCGAATAATTTTGTTGTAAATTTCTTTTGCACTCATGTTGACTGTGTGAAATGAGAGCTAAGATTATTTTTTTTTAGATAAGGTTAGCTCCCTTATGTCCAAAATAAGGTTATCTCACACTGTTGCAATCATTATAAGAAGCTTTGTATCTTTTGACATCTTAATCTATCTTAAAAACTTTATTTTTTTTATATTTTCGAAAAATTGATCTTAACCTAAAGGGGAATCGTGCTTTCAGATCACAGGGTAGACAGTTACTGAAGTTATAATTCAAATGAAGAATGAAGGGAGGTACAAATAAACAAAAAAAGTAGTTAGGAACGAAGGGGTTTTTTAAAAAAAGTGGAATAAGTAGAGACAAAGAATGAAGCAGACATCCCGCAGCATCTGTAAGCCGTATTCAGATTTTCAAATCTTCATCATTATCCCTCTAAAATGGAAATCAGCGGTCACGACCGCCGAAACGCGTTGATAAATGTCGCAAAAGAAGTTTTAAGGAAGGTAGCTTCTTAAACCAGTGCCCCATATCCAGGTTTAGCTGCCTTTACGCCCTTCGCTAAATGAAGGCACGGTTCTACTCCAGCTCCAAATACAGGATTTCTTCGATTCTGAAATCCAAGACAAATTTGTTTAAATCATATTCTAATGAAGAGTAAGATACTAAATATTTTGGTAGATGATGGAAGGAACCTTTCACCCTCGCGCATGCTACGTCTGCTCTATACCCCCCCCCCCATCTCCCATCTTGGTATTTTCTAGACATATGGTGATAAATAAGATGTTTAAAACCGTCGTAAGAAAAGCTAAATCCCCCTGGAACTTTTAAAAAACTTCTTGTAACGTTCTCTGCCATACAGATACAATGCTCACCTTTCCAACTCACTTTCACTTAACTTGGGATTGTTTTGGTGTATCTCTGCCATACAGATACAATGCTCACCCCCAGCCCCCATTACATTTAAGCAAAAGTTGTTCTGTTGTATCCACAAAGAGTTCGAGCAGTTTGTAGGATTGTTTGTGTGAACCTCTCTTCTGGGTACTTTAAATTCCACCCTTTCACCATCTGTACTTTTTTCTACTTCTCAGTTTTATCACCCGATTAACCATCTCTTGTTGGATTCTTGCCCTCTTACATCTCTCTTTCACTCATGAATATCCTGAGATGTCTCTCGGTATTTTTAATTATGTTTTGTTGACCGCGATTATGTTGGCCCCAGGATCCTATCTTGCAAATCCCTGGTTCTTTCAGCTCCATTTTGCGAGAAGTTATTTCTAATATATATATATATATATATATATATATATATATATATATATATATATATATATATATATATATATATATATATATATATATATATATATATATGAAATGAATAACTCACAACGTAGCACGTGAGGTTCTCAATGAATGCAATCCGTTAATCGTGTTAACCCTTTTGGCTCTGTTCTTGACTCTATCTTGCCTCTCGGTTTGACCTTGCTACCTGTTATAGCTAAATCTTAATGTGAATTTACCAATCCCTCTCCTCCTTCCCTATTGGTGATTTCTTGTCTTAGAGGCGGTCCTTTATCTTTCACTAGCTTATATATATATATATATATATATATATATATATATATATATATATATATATATATATATATATATATATATATCCTTATTATATTATTTTCTTTTGTAGTTATCCTTGAGAATTAACTGAATAAAGTTCGAAAGTGCTTGGAAGCAACTTTTTCATTTTTCCTGCGGGAAATTGCATTTATATATATATATATATATATATATATATATATATATATATATATATATATATATTGGATACTTTCCAAATTTACTAAGTCTTTGACCTCCAACTTCTTTCTCACAGGGTCAAATCGAGTTAAACCTGGATGCTTGGGATCAGCCATCAACTACGGCACCAATTTCCTGGTAAGTAACCGCTATTTTCATACTATTCATTTTCATTTTCATCATAATCATAATCACCTGATTTATTTCCATCCTATTCATTTTCATCGTATTCATTAGTACCTTATTCATTTTCATCATATTCATTATTGACCCTATTCATTTTCATCATATTCATTTTCATTATTTTTTTTTCAACCTAATTATTTTTATCTTATTTATTTTAGTGTTATTTGTTTTCATCATATTTATCTTCACACTATTCATTTTCATCCCATTTATTTCCATATCCTATTCATTTTCATCATTTATATTTTTATCCGTTATATTTTCATCCTAATCATATTCATCTTATTTATTCCAGTCCTATTAATTTTTATCATATTCATTTTTACACTATTCATTTCTATCCTATACATTTATGCCGTTCATTTTGATCCTATTTATTTACATCATAATATTTTTCATCTTATTCATTTACGTCGTATTCAATTCTATCCTACTCATTTATTCATTTTCGTCCTATTCATTTTATCCCGTTCATTTTCCTCCTATTTATTTACATCCCAATCCTTTTCATCTCATTAATTTACGTCGTATTCAATTCTATCCTATTCATTTATTCATTTTCATTTTATCCCGTTCATTTTCCTCCTATTTATTTACATTCCAATCCTTTTCATCTCATTAATTTACGTCGTATTCAATTCTATCCTATTCATTTATTCATTTTCATCCTATTGCTGTATCGCGTCCACTGGGAATGGATCACCGGTCTGGGGTTACCCGCTTGATGGAACACCGCTACATTCACACTCGCTCGGCGCCAACGAGGAGCGCCTCGAAGGCTTGCCCGATGCAGTGTATATGTAATGGATAACCATCACTCAAAATGTTGTGCTTTTCCCTCCCATTACAGTGAAATTTACCCCTTGAATCATTTCCCCAAAATATTGACACAACTCTAAACGAAATATTTTAGATTTTTTTTCTTTATTTCTGTATACTATGATTTCCTGTAGATTATGTATAAGCTGTAGTATTGTATTTACCCCCCCCCCCCAAAAAAAAAATGAATAGTCAAGCATTTTAAGTGAATCTGAGGGGGTCAATGCCTCTTTAAAGCCGATACAAAATTCCCCCTATAGGGTCTCGCCCCGCCGCCTGTTAAGAACTCCCTCTCCCCGTCCCACGCCAGAATAATGGGGGTGTGATTGTGTTTGAAAGATTGTTGTGTTTTTAAGTTTGAACACACGCATGCACGCAAGGGATTGAAGGGGTGGGGGGTTCGAATTCAAGACCCAACTAAAAAACACTTTTTAAAAAACTGTGGTCCTCGCACATCAAAGCCACCATGGGTAAACCAACCCCATTTATTGCTTATTAACTATATGAAAGCCCATTATTTTGTCCACGCTCAATAGTCCTTCAGAGTACTATTGTAGTACTCTTGAAGATTATTTATTTTCTGTTTTTCTCTCTGCTCATCTCTCATTATTCACGAGTTAGGTGACTACATTGGATTATAACTATGGCCTGTTCATTGAAGGTGTTTAAGTGCTTCTCATTCCGTCTTCTTCCTTTCTTCGTTTGATTTTTCCCATTACCCCTTTATTTCAATTTTCACCTTATTTATCAGTCTTTAGAGTATAAAGATCATGTTGGTTTTTGATTTATTTCCAAAATTATGTTTCTTTTATCCCCTTTAGCGAACATCCATTTGCCTTCTATTTCCTTTTCGTCAATTTCTAGAGCAGAAAAGGGAAAATGAACGAAATCTGATCAACTGGTCAATTGAACGCAAAGTCCAGTTCACCAGATGGTTGGTGTACCAGAATATTTGTGCAGAAAGTGGAAATGGACGAAATCCGGCCAACTGGTCAATTGAACATAAAGTCCAGTTGACCAGATGATTTGCATGCCAGGATATTTGTACCATTCATACATTTACACATCCTTCACTACACCTCTTTAACCAGAGATCTCTTATCAAAAGTTTCTAGCTGTTATGTGCTTGTTAATGTTGGCTTTTGTAATGATTACTAAAAACGAGTGAGGATGAACTAGTACGTTTGGTAACAAGGAAAACCCACGATGGAGATCTTCCGGCTTGATCTCCGACACCCCAAAATAAGGAGCAATTTAATGTTTCGATTAAAATTATATCGCTCTTATCACCATTGGTCAATCCACCCCGAAAGCTCTCTGACACCCTGTAATGTGTGATTAATCGAGATTCGTATGATGGATAGGAACCCTTCCTCACGCACGACGTCAGTAGGTAGTCAACATCCACAATGAAGTAACTGATCTTGGTTGTCACACCGATGGGCTCCCCCCTCCCTTCAATAAAATTAATATTCCTCATAATGACACATCAAGGTGCCAAAACAAACCAAATTTATCTCTTATATATGCATACACACATACGTAAATAGGTACATATCTATGTAGTTTGAGATTTTGTGTGATGACAAGCTCTTGCCTGCATTTGTGCCTCAAAGACCCTTCAGCTACCTTAGTTGATGGGATTCTTTTAATAACCATTTTCATATTAATTAGGTTGTTTCTACCAATCTATTTTTAGTCGCATGCACGAGACTCTATAAGTTACTATGTCGGTCAGTCGGTTTGTCTGTAGATAGGTAACCGTTTTACTGTTTAATGAGTTATTCGGCAATAACATCGTATCTATTCAGCCGTTTCTAACAAATTTTGAAACTTTTATGTTGTTTTACATTCTATTTTAAAGGATATATTTACCAAGGTCCCACCAAGGTTAGCCCAAGAATTATTTTGTTTTGGCAATAACATCATAACTATTCGGCCGATTCAAACAAATTTTAAAACCCTTATGTTGTTTTACATTCTCTTTTGAAATTATATACTTACCAAGGTCCTACCAAGGTCCTACCAAGGTTATTCCGAGAATTATTAAAATAAAACTACCTGTGGGTCAGATTGCCCTACTTGTTAAAAGTTTTGAAGGTCGAAAGATCATGAGGTCATAAAGTCATAAGTTAGAACTTCCACCCCTTGGGTGGAGTTCCGACCAAATTGCCTAAATGGACCTACACTATTAGATGACAATGAAATTCCCCCCTTGATATGGTGGTCCTGGAGTTTATTAGGCATCTTTAAACTTTTGGAAGCATTACCTAAAGCAGACAAATTTGAGAATAATTGAGAACACGCGACATAGTGACCTTGTTTTATTTTATTAACAATTGGGGACTTATGCAGTCTTGTGAATGCTCCGTGATCAACAAGAAAGGCCAATCCAAGGCCATTAGGGATGTCAATTTGTCTTTGAGGGAAACATTGTATGTGAAAAATAGTTTTAAAGTAGAAGAACTTAAATGGATGAAGTGGTTTTACCAGTGAGAGTGAAACATGCCAAAATCCCACAATAAGGGGTGAGAGTCTGTAAAAGAATGGTAATAAGTGAGTTTCTGTGAGAAGGCGGGAGATTAGTGTTTAGTAATCAGGCTGTTTCGATTAATAACTATAGCGAAAATGTTAAAACTATTACTAGGATTAAGGGTAAAATTTGGAACTACAGTTTGAAAACCAGAGGGTAGCAATTTCTGCGATTGCATGGTAGCTTATGCAACAGAAAAGTTCCACCAAAGTGAAAACTATGAAAAATGAAAATGAATGACAGCAACGGTAAGCTACAGAGCAAATATTGATGGGAAAATACCACCAAATAACCATGTAAATAAATAGGATTCAGACTTCAGAAGAATTAATTGGGTCGTAGGAAATAGGTCGTTACAAAAGAAGAGAAATTATCCCTTATTTTGGGGGGTATGTGAAAATTTCCAACCATAAATTCAGATACCAAAAAGCTTCTTTTTTAAAATCAAAAATTACCTTTTCGATTTTTTCTGCTTTAAATTTTGATGTATTTTAATCACTTATTTTTCGCTTCGCATCATTTTAAACGTTGATTTTTTATATATTCTCTCGAATAAATCATTATAACATGACGATTTATTATCCATGTTTTTGCATGGACTTTCTCTAGCTTTAGACCTCCATTAAAGATACAAATTATAATGAAAATTTATAGAAGACACCCATTTATCTCAAATCTGATAATAGATAGCCTTTTTATAAACTTTAATCTCATAATTAAATAAAAAATGTTTTAGTGAGTAAATCAACATCGACATATAACTTTCCACAAATTTTTAGTAAGCTTAAAGGTCTGTTAAATAGAATTACTTCGAGTAATCGCTTATTTTTATCTTCTTTGTAGCGTGCCGAAAAGTGCTAGCGAGCGACGAATACACTGCGCCATTCTGAGTCTCAAAAGAGACTCATTTAACCGAAGCTTTCAAACCCCTCTTTTGCACTTCTCAGCGCATTACACAGTAGATCGTCAATACAAATAATATATGCATCTGATCTGTCTGAAAAGATCTAATTACCTTAGTATGCTGAGGTATAAATTGGCGCGTATATGGACGCCGATCGATAGTTTTGAATATTTTACCTTATATTCTTGTTGATATGTCACTTGATTTGGCACCATTCAAATTGAAACAAAAAGCTTACTCTTATTTTCTTACGGTAATTAAGTTAACATTCAAATTGACTTGATTATTTTGTGATATTTTAAACGCTATTTGTCGGTACTTCTACCATCCTTTTTATGTTCTTCTGAACATTCCAGAGAAGATGCTATCAGCATCGCATGAACTGGAATGCGGAGTATCAACTACCTCCTGTTCACAAAGGTCTTCAAGAAAATTTGCTCCTGATTCTACTTACACAGAGAAAAGCTTACCCGGGAGTCTTCTAGGGGCAATCCCAGAAAGGTATTCCAAAATGAACTTCCGAGTGGCATTTGGCTTATTCTGCTTTGTTCTAGTTTCTGGAGAAATTCCGCTGATTTATCAGTTTCTAATTTTTTTTTTCAACTTGTTCTATCATTTATTATAATTATTACACTCAAAATTAGGTGTTCCGTTTAATTTAGCTGCATATCAATGAAGTTTCGAGTAGCTGTTTGTGAATGTGCAAAAATAAGGAAATTTCCGAATTTAAGCAAACAAATAATGGTTTTATTTTTATTTTTATTTTGGGGGGGGGAGCTCGAATTTCATTGAAAAATTCCTCACTCGTTTGTTCCATTTTTTCAAGTGTTTAACATTATTATTCATTTCTTTTCGTCAATATATCATCAATTCGTTTACTATTTTTCTGCAACCGGCTGCAATTTTCGATACTAACTTATTATTCTAACATTATTTGCATTTCAAGATGTTTATTTTATTTTATAATCAATTTCTCTAAAGTATTTTTCCTTTGGGACTGAATCCATGGCATGGAATTAATATTTACAGCCGTTAATTTAATATTTCGAATTATTTCTTTGGAAAACGAGATCCTTCATATGATGCCTATTGCCGAAGTTTAAATAAGGCGATCTTATTTGGTGTCCACTAAATATAAGGTTAACAAAAACAACTAAATAACTTCTAAAGATTTAAGTTAACTGAAAAACTCATATATTACTAGAAAGTAGGGAAATTCAGGTTTCATATAGATTCGTAATTTTACATATAAGATCATTTAAATGCTACAAAAGGTCTAGAAGTTTCCCATACTCTTGTCTGTTTCCTATCATAGCCCACAGGTAGGACGTGAGATAAGATTAATTCATGAGTACAGCTCTTAATTCATCTACGGTCAGTTTAGCATATGTTGTAACATCATCTCCGGTCACTTTAGCATATTTTGTACCATAAATATACCTAAATCACATACACCAAAACATTTTAGTCGTTCTAATACGAGTATGTATCTTTACGATTAAACATTTACAAATTACTGGCTTTCGTCCCATTTTAAATGTCACCCTTAAATAAATTTACATTTTCTTTTTAAATGAAACACTATTTTATTTTTTAAACTAAGATTATAATTCACGTTAAATTTCGCTTAGAGGAACACGTTTATTTACTGGTAATTTACTTTTAACTTAGAAATCAACAATAGTAGTATATGGGTATCCTTGGGTAGTTGAGTGGAAACATTATTTCCTATTTGATAGAGGTTAAGGTACATCGGGTATGATAAATCGTTGGATGGAGCCACAGTGGGTGTAATAAATTGTAGTGATATGTAGTTTGGATCCTTCGTTAATCAGTGGGCCTCAAACAAACGCAGATTTGTGATAAAACGCAATTTTTTCCTTTTTAGTCGCGTACACGCGACTTTATAGTTACCATGTCGGTTCGTAGGTCGGATGGTAACCAATTTACTTTTCAATTAGTTTTTTAGCAATAACATCATAACTATTCGGCAGATTCTAACGAAATTTGAAACCCTTATGTCGTTTTACATTCTCTTTTGAGTGATATAATTGCCAAGGTCTTCGCAAGGTTAGTCCGGGAACTATTTGGCAATAACATCATAACTATTCTGCCGATTCTAAGGAATTTTGAAACCATTTTGTTATTTTACTTTCCCTTTCGAATTCTATAATTGCCAATGTCCTCCCAAGTTTAGTCTGGGAATTAGTAATGAAAAACTAACTATGGTTCGGATTGCCCCACTTGTTAAAAATTTTGAAAGTCATAATTCAGAATAATTGAGAGCACGCGACTTCGTTGTGTTGACCTTGTTTATATAGGATTTATCACAAGAAATAGAGGAAAAATGGGGGTTAAACACGAATGATTGGTAATGATTCGTGGCAATGGTAGAGGAAGAGTTTATGTTCAAATCGGTATTTCACATACATCCAGCCCTATAAAGGGATCGCCCCCCCCCCTCCCTATGATTTACGATCCTTAATGAGGAAGTTGGCTTCTTTCTCTCTGCCTTCCAGGTGCGTAGGTGTTAGGGTAGATTGTGGTCGAGAAACGAGCAGTCAGACCATTCCTTGCGGTCAAGGTCAGAGTGGTTCTCAAAATTGCAATTTTAAAGTTTGGGTGAATTTTTTTTTTTTTTAATATTCCTTCTTCTTTACCATCAACTAAAACAGTTGAGAAAATTAAAAACCCCAAAACCGGCAACAATTAATAAAAAGATAGAAATAAAGAGCAATAAAAATAACCAATAGAATAACAAACAAAAGAAATAATACAAAATTAGACAAAGACTCTAATATCCGATCCTCTCAAGCTTTAATATTAGGATTTGGGGAAAGTTTCCTGAGTCTCAGAGAACCTGCGCAGAGACTCAAATAGAGACTGGAATTGCCTTCTCAAAGAACCTGCGCAGAGACTCAAATAGAGACTGGAATTGCCTTCTCAAAGAACCTGCGCAGAGACTCAAATAGAGACTGGAATTCCCTTCTCAAAGAACCTGCGCAAAGACTCAAATAGAGACTGGAATTGCCTTCTCAAAGAATCTGCGCAGAGACTCAAATAGAGACTAAAATTCCCTTCTCAAAGAACCTGCGCTGAGACTCAAATAGAGACTGGAATTGCCTTCTCAAAGAACCTGCGCAGAGACTCAAATAGAGACTGGAATTGCCTTCTCAAAGAACCTGCGCAGAGACTCAAATAGAGACTGGAATTTCCTTCTCAAAGAACCTGCACAGAGACTCAAATAGAGACTGGAATTTCCTTCTCAAAGAACCTGCGCAGAGACTCAAATAGAGACTGGAATTGCCTTCTCAAAGAACCTGCGCAGAGACTCAAATAGAGACTGGAATTCCCTTCTAAAAGAACCTGCGCAAAGACTCAAATAGAGACTGGAATTGCCTTCTCAAAGAATCTGCGCAGAGACTCAAATAGAGACTGGAATTCCCTTCTCAAAGAACCTGCGCAGAGACTCAAATAGAGACTGGAATTGCCTTCTCAAAGAACCTGCGCAGAGACTCAAATAGAGACTGGAATTGCCTTCTTGGAAGATCTCTAAGATAGATCGTAATTCTAGATCGGAGATCAGCTCTTAATAACTGAAAGAGAGACAATTCTCTGAGTGCTCACCTCTCCCTAACTCCCTGCCATTCTTTGCTTCCCTACCCCCACTTACACCCCTCTCCATAACAACCTTCCATTCTTCGCTTCCCCACCCACTTCCCTTCCTCTCATTACGTCATCTCTTGTCACGTGGCATTCCTAATTGTTTATCTCGCCTCCATCGACCTGAAGGAGAGGGATGAGGTAATTATCCAGTCGACCCTTCTCAGTAAGTGTTCACCCTGTAGATTCAATCTTAGGTGAGCTATCTCAAAAAACACTTAACTGCACATTAGTTTGAGGAGCTGTTTACCACCTTTTTTACTGTCAGGCTCTCTTCTATAAAAACCTATATTTGTATATCTAAGTTTAGACTTTTGTGTGCGAACATGCTACCAGAGACTACGTAGTGGTCCTTCTCGGTTCCAAAACTTGAAATGGATTGATGTAACACCAGTGCTTAACAACCTCGCTTCTCTTTCAGTTCCCCAAAATAGATTCTTATTTTTTCATTGTGTTCTATTTTACTATTTTATATTATTGGTTCTTTATAGTGATGATAGTATTCCAGTTTTAATGTTTCCCAAAAGAAATCTAATCCTATCTTTCAAGTGCAGAGATTGAACAAGGTCAACTAACCTAAGTCACCTGTCCTCAATTATTCTGACTAAAGACCTTATGACCATATGACCTTACGATCCTCAAAACTTTCAATAACTCCCGGCTTAACCTTGGGAGGGCCTTGGAAATTATATCACTCGAAAGAGAATGTAAAACAACATAGGGGTTTCAAATTTTGTAAGAATCAACCAAATAGTTACGAAGTTATTGCCAAATACCCTTCGGATTAACCTTGGGAGGACCTTGGTAATTATATCATTCGAAAGAGAATTTAAAACAACATAAGGGTTTCAATTTTCGTTAGAATTGGCCAAATAGTTACGATGTTATTGCCAAAATAAACTCATTGAAAAGTAAACTGTTTACCATCCGACCGATGACCTACCAACCGACATAGTAACTTATAGAGTCGCATCCACGCGACTAAAAATTCGGGGTGGAATAAGAATACCCTTACAATTTAATGAGTTTGTTCTTGAATTATTATTTTAGTTTGTAGATTACCAAAGACAATTCTTAGTACAACCAAATTTCTAAAAAAGGACACCTGTGGATAAGATTATAGAGAGTTTCACATGTTTAGGATATTCTCTAGTAATCTTGCAGCTGTGAATTGACCTCTCAGATGTACCTTGGCCATCATTTATTAAAAGAGACTTGCTTACTTCCTGTGCCCAATAAATTAATTATAAACAAGATCCACTAATGAGATATTTGGTCCTACCAGACACATCAAATGATTATATACTCGAAGAAAATCAGATCAAAACAAATTAGAAAATAATGAAAATCGTTTGGTAGCGGACAAAGACCTTTAGAAGAGCCCTCAACTTCTAGTACTCCGGATATAAAAGTGTGTATAGAACCTAAATGAATTATACTAGAATATTATACCACACTGAGCTTAACCTGTTAAACCAATTCCATGATTTCAATTCTCTGAAAATCTATTCAATTAATACAATTTAGTCTGATTTTTTTTTAGTTATTTTAATTAAATTTCGCTTTGCAAAGAAAATTAAATTTATATAAAGGAAACCTTTAAGGGATTAGATTGGCTATTGCTTGGTTGGGTTTCATTAATCTGCATATGAAACTTATATCACAACCCTTAAGCTTCCATTAATTGTTGTCGGTCTTATTAAATCTACTGGTTACCAGCATAAAACTATAAAATTATTATCAGGTTTGTTTATTTCTCGTGTTCATTAAAACGTACTTGAAGATTTCTAAATGTGCCTTCGAGACGCCTAAGAGGTAGAATTGAATTATTCTCACGTCGCTTTGTTATCTTTTTTCTTTGTCACTATTCTTTGTTCCATCTGTCATATTTTCCCTAGCTTTGAATGCTAAATCTCATGTCTTCAATAGTAACGTCTTCAATTCATTGAAATTCGATTTCTAATATGCGAAAAAAACGCATTACAAATGTTACAGAGTTTCAGAATACGGACATATCTTGTCAATGATGCCTAATGCGTCATAAAGGAGCAAGGAGTTTCATAACGCAAATTCAATGTCAATTTCTCAATTTTAATAAGAACCTAAAAATAAAAGATACTAGAAAAAATGACAGGTTCTTGTCCTTCCCAGGATAGAGCCGATACTTTCAGCTACTGAATGAAGGTCATTTTGCGCTTTTTCATCCGTTGAATTTTTTGGCATCTCCACTGTAGTACATCAACAATATTTCGAGATTTGAGTCGCTGAAAAGCTTGGCAGAAATATTTAATTTTAAAAAAACGTAAAAGAAGACCATTTATAATTTAAAAAGAAAATTTAATCTCGTTTAATTATCTTGACAAAAACTCTCGACATTTACCAAAAATAAGCCAGCATTTCAACCGCAAGGTTCGTGTTTTCTTTTATTTTCTTTCTTGTAAGAAGCCTTTGTGTAATTTAATTTGCAGCTTTGAGAATTACATACCTTTTCCCCACTAAAATTGCGATATTTTATTTAAATGATCAACTCAAGATTTAGAGTAAGAAATAACATAATTTTTGGCCAAATAGAAGGTTGCAAAGTTATAATACGAAGATAATACTAAATAATTATTAATATAAATGGTAATTAACGTGAAAAAAAGATTTAAAAAATAATATTTACCCACTCTATGAGAAGCTAGGTCTGTGGCATCGTGGGCTGCCTGAAGACTGAGGGCAGAAGTAAACAAAAGAAAGAAAAGAACTAGAATTTTAGGTAATTTTCTTCCCAAGCTCAGGGAGAAATAAATTAGGTCTCTCAAAAGAATAGGAGAAATAAATTAGGTCTTTCAAATGAACAGGAAACTACGTCCAGTGGAGATAAACAAGAAAATGGTAAAATTCATCTCGCTAATTTCATTAACTCTACAAATATAACCAAAGGCTTGGGCAAATACAAAACTTTGCGTTTGTAAAGTTTACCACTTCAGTTATTATAGCAATGATTAGCCACCATAACACTACATCGGGAACGCTCTGAGGAACGCCCTTCATCTATACCAAGAAAGTAACTGTATCCATAGATACAGTCACCTAGCGTGTATGAAGAGCCCCACCCAGGTATACCCAATACAGTATGAAGGTGGCTAATCGTGGCTATACTAAGCATACCATCACTGCTTTCAATGTAGTTTTCCTTACTATTACCAATTCAGATTATTTAACTATTGCTTTCAGATGGTTCAGTTATACCATACAGGTAATTAAAATGATATACCTAAGAGTTATTATATTTTTATTCCAAAGAGAATTAATTACCATTTACATTGTCGATCATTCTTGATCGGGGATTCCGGTATTCTGGTATTCCTAATAACAAATTAAGAAGCAAAATTTAAGCGATGATATTTGAAATTCCTAAATTCCTGCCGTAATGAGATTGAGAATTTTGAAATTTGTGAATTTTAGTTTGATCACTTATTTTCTGAAGATCACTTCCAAGCTTTCAGGTTGAGGCTGGTGATCTTCAAAGGCTCAGATATTTTACTGCGTTAATCTCTGTCCACATTTCTGCCTCACGACATGGTTTTCTATTATCGCTACGTGTCATCAGCACATTTCCTTCTTATCCTTCATTGGTGTGACTGCCGGGGCACATTTTAATATTATTCTTCTATCACAAGGGTATTCGTACTCCTAGATCAGAGGCCATTGCCAAAAAGTAATGATAACTGCACGATTCTCTTCGGCTATTATGATTGTTAACAAAATATGTCAATAATAGCAAAGTTCCTGTTCCAATTCTTTATCATTTAAAGCATAAATTTTCACTAAATTAATTAAAAGTCAACCATTTTCCCTCAGCTATGGGTTGTCATACCAACGCTAAAATAACTAAATCTCATATTCATCTGTTATTTCATGCACTGATATGAGATATTTAAGTGTTAATACAGGTTTTGGGAACAAATATTTCTATATATTAAAATTGGTTTCTGTCAAAACCTTTGACCATTGTAGAATATTGGATATTGGCCTATGGCCTTCTTTTTTTGACCGGCAATCAGTAGAACCCTTCCACTTAAGAAAATTTAATTACTTACTTTTGATTCTAGATGATTGTATTAACTTACTTCTAGAAAATTGAACATCGCCCCACTCTCCTTACCCCAATGTTTAAGATGACATCATTTTCTAAAAATAGGGTCCAAATATCTACTGTTCCTAACCATCTTTGCTTCTATTGAACTCTTTAATAATAATAATAATAATAATGGATTTTTTTTCTCTACTGCTGCATTTGTTTTTATTTCTTTTCCTTATATTTTCTCTTTTTTCCATCGGGGCAATTTATTTCAAGAGAGCATTTGATTCACTCAACACTCATTCATCTCTAACAGCATTAAGAAAACATGGAGTCATATGACCAAAAGTGAGATACTCTTTTACCAATACAGTAAGGCTCCATCAAAATTTAGGCTGCTCTCAGTCGAATTTTTTTTTTTTAAATGGATGGACAGGTAGACCCCATCTCCCTAAAACTATTTATGGCAGTGCTCAGGAGTTTTTCCGTTCTTAGGACTTAGAATAAAATGGAATTACAAATAATTGACAATATTTAAGCCCCCTTAGCTATTTTGACGATATCGTATTATTTTCTTTAAGTTAAGTCAAATTTCAGTCACTGATGAGAGAATTGTCACAAGCCTCACTCGCATACTAACACAAAATTAATTATTCAAAGGCATACTAATGAACAATAATATTAATGGTTAGAATAAATTGAATTGAAGAGGAGAGTTTAGAACAATGGGAGAAATTATTTTTATTTACGTGCTTGCGACTGAAGACAACTAAAAGAAACATAAACAATAAATTTTAGTAAGCCCATAGGGATCGTGACAATACAATAGAATTGGGTATGAACCCAACAGAAGTAAAAGATATAATATAATAAATGAAAGTTGTGAAAATGGGACTAGTTAAGACGCATGGGGATACCAGAAGAAACTATGAAATTAGCTCATTAGAAGAAGTAGTGTGCCAAACTCATTGAGGTTGGGGAGCCTTCGCCTAGCAGTGGGATGAGACAGGCTGCTGAAATATGTATATATTTTTTCTGCGTCATAAATATCAGAAAATTACTCATTTTCAAAGAAAAGCACTGACTCATCGCCTTTTAAAAAAATGAATTAGTTACCTTATAAAATAAAAGAAAACTATGAATCAGTACCTTTATAATTTCAGGTACAACATTTTAAAAGTTATTTTAGCATACCTAATTGTGTGTGGGTGCTTTGGCTTTAGTCAGTGTGTGAATGCGCGCACATTTGAGGCTTTATTTAGAGTATTACAAAGTTCATTGAACATGCAAATATTTATGAGAGGAAAATTAAAAGATTGTGCGAAAGGAAAAGCGTCGAAACGGGTCTGTTTAATGAGGAATATTGCTAATTTGTATCATTCGAGGCATTTTATTACCAAGAAAAACTAAATTAAGAAAACACTTTTTATGAGTTACGATGGTATCTATTCAAGGGATGAAGTGAAATATATTAGTAGTAGTCACGCAGACGCATTCGCATGCACACACTAGTAAAACAGGGTGTGAGAGAAGGAAAAAAAACAAGTAATTTTTTCCCCTCCAATTGAGTGTAATGCCAACAATGACGTATCCCTCATGAAGTTTGTAAGGGAGATCTGTAATGAAAGTGATGAAGATGAGAGCGAGAATGTATGGAAGAAATACAATCGCAGGTCCTCATACAGACATTGGGGTAAGTAGGGAACACTGAGGGGGGGGGGCACACAATACTCCACAATACCAAGTAAATGAGAGAACGAATTATTATAATATTTTTTGTCCCCTCTGCTCTGTTGGAGGTTTGGTGACTCCCCCATAGAGGGCCCCCTGCCTCACAATGGGTCTCTTGCGTGAGACTAGCGCATCTTTGTCCGTCTTTAGACCCAAATTCTCAAGAACCAAATTATAAACAAAAAATTAGAATTCTAAAACACGAGTTTGAACTTTCCTACTAAAAGACTTGGCCCTTTCCATCCGGAGATAGGAAGAGACTGATAGACTGACAGACCGATAGACAAACAGACTGAAACATCAAGTTGGATCCGAAATTCATTAAATTATCTAAATAGGTGATAAATAGGACGAACTCGTAAAGTACCCCGGGAACAATGGAGCTAAAAATACCCCCATAGGAAAGAGAAAAAAGGTTCAAGAGAAAATAAAAAATGAAAAAGACTCTTATTTAATACCTATAATTCGCATTTTCACTCTCCTGCAGGGGTAGGGGGGGCCTCTGACCATCCTAATTGTTCATGCATTTCAACCCCTCCCCCTCCTTTCCTCCGAAGGACGATTCAAATTCGTACTTTGAATTGTCTTTGGTCCTTTTGTAGGAATCCGGTACTGTAGATCTAAATGAACTCTCCCTTGGTGCCTTCACCTATGCCTTGGAAACCCATCTCTTCTCTCAAGCATTTTGTTATTTAGTAGAAAGGCGCCATGTAAAGATTACTATTACTTTTTTAAATCAGTAGTATTAGTATAATTATTACTAATAATATTATTAATAGCATTATTATTTTTAATATTATTCTGTGGCATTAATCATCCTTAATTTTTTTTACACTCATCTGTTCTGTTTCTATACTCATCTTTCATAACAATGGCTCTGATGTTGCTGGATTTGTTGAATAATGAGTTTTTTTATTCATTATTAATGATTATAAATTAAAATTCCTCCTAACTCCTTTATTGTGTCGCTGCTCCATACTAATTATGCTTTTTCAGCCGAGTGAATGTGTCAGTCTAAGAATAAGTGAATGTTCTACTGCAGAACTCGAGGTAGTGTATTTGCCATTGCACCTCAGGTCCTTTAGCTCTATTGATGAAGGGAGGAATTCCTGGGCACCAGAAAAATAGTTATTTAAATGCCATCAAAAGAGGGTTTTAACAAATAGAAAATGAAATAGAAATTTAATTCTCCCCAAGGTTAAACTAGTGTCATTTCTTCTCTCTCCTCTACTTACACAGCACCATCCAGATAACTTCAATAAACAGCTGCGTGTTGGCAGCGGTTACGCTATTTTCATGCTACACGCCCCGGTTTGTTCATGACCCCTCCCCCTCAGAGACTTCATTGTCATAACAACGAGGGTGTTTTGCTGTCTCTTCCTGTCAAGAGATCGTCTCTCTTAGCCATAAGCCTCTAAGCACCCCGCCTCCCCTACAATTCGTCTCCAAGCGCGCATACCATACACGATTCAACCTGCTACACAAATTCTCTCACAGATTCGAATAATATTTTTCTCTGCCAGCATACTTCTGCCACTATCTACATTATTATCCAGTATTTTTTAACTGGGGTGAAGCAAGCAGCTCTATGGGCCATGCAAATCTCGTGTTGTGTTCATCTTCTGTCCACAACGAGTCGCTGGCTCAATGTAACCAGCTAAAGCCAATGCTACCAAAGATAATTGAGGCCACTGAGTTCAAATATGATATAAGTTTACCACCATGTGCTAAATCGGTCTTTTTTAGAGATATGAAGGTCAAACCAATGTCACAAAAGGAAATTTTGGTTTCTGAGTCCAAATCTGATTGATTGTCGCCGCAGGCCCACTAATTAGATCATGTCCTACTAGTTTTCCAACAACGCTAGATTGATTCGTTCAAGATGCTCCTATTATCTCATCATTTCCATTAATTACCTCACTACTATCATCTTCCCCTTCACACATTTCTCTTTGCCCAATGCTTCCATTCCACCTGCACCAATTATACTCTTTAAATTATTCATTTAATCCTCTAAGCATCATTCTTCTTGTAATTCCTTTTATCATGTCCTTTTTTCGTCTTGAGGCTCACAAACCACACGTACCTGACATCTTGTGACGCCTGTCCCTACTGGAAAAATCCTTCGTCTCAACTTACACATACGCCTGTTTCTTACAACACACTTATTCACTTCATGACGTTTACAAATTTGACCACACCTCATAACTAGGTTTCGTCTGAGTCCATATTTGATACAGCTCGCCATGAAAGTCCATTATTTTACACAGGTCCAAATAATAACTAACCTAACCTAACCTAACCCATCTCAAACCTCATCATAAGCAAAAAAAAACAAATTTATCTTTAATATGAATTTAGATTAATGTTTGTATCAGAATTTTGTGTTGAAATCTTTATCCTAAATTGGATCTTATATCAAATAATGACCCACATTTGTTTAAAAACTAAACATGGAGTCCTTAACTAGGAACACATGAATTCTAAAAGACTAGTTACAGTGTGATTGTAATATGCCGGAAAACACAAAAACATAGACATACTATAGTTCTTTGACTCTATAAATGAATGCATTCACATAGATTCACATGGCGGATGGTGGATCGATCCGTACGCAGCTAACCTGGTCCTTGTCCAATCAAAAGTTTTTCCTTGGTCAACTAAAGGTTTTTCTTTTTCCACTCAAAGGTTTTTCCTTGTCCAATCAAAGGTTTTCCCTTATCCAATCATTTTTTTTCTTGTCCAATCGAAGGTTTCACTTGTCCAATCAAAGGTTTAGTCTTATCCAATCAAAGATTTATTTTTCCTTGTCTAATCAAAGGTTTTTGTTCTCTAATCACAGAATTTTGCTTGTCCAATCAAAAGTTTTTCCATGTCCAATCAAAGATTTTCTTTTGTCCAATCAAAGGTTTTATTTTTCCAATCAAAGGTTTTTTTATCCAATCAAAGGTTTTCCTTGTCCAATCAAAAGTTTTTCTTTCTCTAATCAAAGATTTTTCCTTTTCCAATCAAAGGTTTTTCTTTGTCCAATCAAAAATTTTTCTTATCCAATCAAAGGTTTTGCTTGCCCAATCAAAGGCTTTGTCTTAACCAATCAAAGGTTTTTCCTTGTCCAATCAAAAGATTTTACTTTTCCAATCCATTGTCTTTACTCGTCTAATCCAAGGTTTTTCCTTGTCGAAATAAAGTTTTTTTTCTTGCCCAATCAAAGGTTTTACTCGTCCAATGAAAAGCTTTCATTCTCCAATCACAGATTTTTATTTGTCCAATCAAAGGTTTTACCTTTCCAATCGAAGGTTTTTTCTTATCCAATCAAAGGTTTTCCTTGTCCAATCAAAGGTTTTCCTTGTCCAATCAAAGGTTTTCCTTGTCCAATCAAAAGTTTTTCTTTCTCTAATCACAAGTTTTACCTTTCCAATCGAAGGTTTTTTCTTATCCAATCAAAGGTTTTCCTTGTCCAATCAAAGGTTTTTCCTTGTCCAATCAAAGATTTTCCTTGGCCAATCCAAATGTTTTTACTCGTAACAACTGAGTACAACGCCAATCTCTTGATAAGTTCTTGAAATGAAAGATTTAACTGCCTAGTTTTTCAGATCTAAAAGAAAATTTAGTGTAATTAAGGCGAGAATTTTCTCTAGGATAAAATAATGAGAGGAAAAGAATAACCAGGTGAAAGAAAAAGGTGGATGAAAAGAAATAAAACAAATGAATATTAAAAAAGAATAATGCCAAAAGTAACACAAAAAGCTCATAAAATTCCTGAAAAGAGGTTCATATAGAAAGTAGTGTAGTTAGAGAAAGTAAATATAAATTGAAGAGACATAATTCGAGTAAGAGGACAACAATAGGCCCTCGGGTAAATAGTAGACACGACGCAGTATCCCGAGCCTATAAATCTGAACTTATTTGCGGGCCTTTCGGGTCAAACATGGCTTCATTATACAGCAGAAAGCGGATAGAACTTCAATTCCAAACAACAAATGGGCTAATTAATTTTCAATCCCTCTTCCCCAATTACTGGCATCTATCTATCAGTCATTACCCCCCCTCCCTCCTTCTTCAACCTTAAACAAACCAAAGTTAATTAAACAAACCCATTTATCTCCCACTTATCGTACCATTCACCGACACTAGTCTCTATTCTCCGGCACGGCTTTATATATAGAGGTAAAAAAGGCCAAAGTAAAAGAACTTAATATAATTTATATATATATATATATATATAAATATATATATATATATATATATATATATATATATATATATATATATATATATATATATATATATATATATATATGCGGTCAAAAAGGCAATGTAGCTAACTAAGCTCTTTATGCGATATCCTCTCGTAACTGTAAGAAGAGCTTCTTCCAAGGGTTTGAGGAAGAGCTTAGTTAGCTACCACGTTGCCTTTTTAACCGCATAATTATAATTGCGCCATAGCAAATAATTCTCTCTCTCTCTCTCTCTCTCTCTCTCTCTCTCTCTCTCTATATATATATATATATATATATATATATATATATATATATATATATATATATATATATATATATATATATATATATATATATGCTGCACCTGCTTACAAATGTCCACATCCAAACTTTTCGAAATATAAAATAGATGGCGGCCGCCCGGAGCGCTACTTCTGCGGTAAACATCATAGTCTGTAGTTTGGGGAATATATCAAGCTGAAAAGGGGAAAAAGTGGTAGCGCGCATAATACCGTTGATTTTTCATTAGCTTTAATTTTAGCTCGCGCTTTGATCTTCTTCAGAATTATTTTTTACTTTCTCGAAACTTTATCTGTTGCGTCGACAACTTATGAGCCAAAAAGGCATTCAATGTAATCTCTGGCGTATTTACTTTGACAAAAAGGTTATGATGGGGAGAATAAACAAGCGAAATAGGTGTTCTCAATGTTCTTCTAATTCTTGTTTGATAGCCGGGGTCGACGACGGGGGGAGAGATTGCCCTCTCTGAATATAATTAGTTTGCATTCTTTGCTAGAATGGGCGAAATATACTAGGTAATCGGGGTGGATTTACAAAGAAACTGATTAAATTTTATTATAACGTTCTTCTCGATTTTATTTTAATTATTCTTTGAGATTTTTCTAATCTTCAGCTAAATTTATTTAAGATATTTTGGGAATAAATTTCAAGGATTTCAGATTTTATTAGTCAAAACTTAATTGGATTAATGATTAACAACCAAATAGAATGGTATTATACCGTGTTATCTTGATTCTGACGAGAATCAAGAGAACAAGAAAATATGCCGAAGGAGAGGAACTGACATCCAATATCGTGTTTCTTTTCGGTGAACATTTTAGGGGTAATAATAATATTATTATTATTATTATTATTATTATTATTATTATTATTATTATTATTAGAAAACCAAAGGGGAGCTCTTCGCTGCAAAAAAAATGGATAAATTAAGAAGTGACAATATTAGGAAGATATGCAGAGTTATCAGAAGTAGATACTACTTGGTGCGTCATAAAGCTCCAGCTCTCCGGAGAAGGCAGACTAACCTATTGGGTGTAGTTGTAGTAGTAGTTCGCAAATCTGCCTTTATCTAGGCGGGTCCTGACCGGATAATGAAATAGACATAAAGGTCAGTATGACAATCGCAGGTGAGCCCGAGGACACCAGGAGCCAGTCCTTTTGGGGAGAGGTGCCAGTAAGTATTATGTGTTAGGCACCAAACAGCGTTCAGGTGGAAGTCTTTGTCACCTCGGGGGAGAGGGTTCTGTTCCGCGTCAGAGGTATGTGGATATAAATACCCATCGGCAGGATTCCTTGGAACAGAGAGTGTGTGTGTGTTGTGCTGTGAAGGCAGGAGAGGAAAGAAAGCAGTGTTGTGATTGGTTATGTGTGAGGTGAGAGGTGTAAGATCTACCCATCCGAAAACAGGGGTGAGCACGGCGCGTCCACTAATCGGTAGCCAGATCTCGACGGGCGTTAACTTTTGTGTCCGTTCATGTCGGGATCGAACCCGGTATGGCGACGTTAGAAGGCCAACGCCCTAATAAGTGGGCTCTCATAGTCGCTTCAAAGATGGGCCGAACTGAAATCGCCCATCCGTGAAAATTCACGAGAAAGTGATTCGCCCCGTATCCCCCCCCCCCCCCCCTAGCTCAAATTTGGGGGCGTTGGGGTTATCTTGATTGTCTCCGAGTCATAAAGGCAAGAATAAAATGTTCTAACGACCTTTTCATTGAGTCACGAGCGGAGTCATTTTTAAACCGTTGTTCTGTAAAGCCCCGTGTGTGATGGTAGATACGGTAGTGACAGTCTACGTAGAAGGAGGATGGGGGTGCGGATTATTCGGTCATTCATGACTATTAAAAAAAAAATATTGTCATAATTCCTAGAATAAACTCTTTTAAACGGCATTTTGCGAGTAAGTAGGCTGCCACAAGTCGTTTAAATGCAAGGTTCCTCCTCGATTTGTCTATAGTCTGCGTGTCTGTAGACAAAAGCTTCAAGGAAAAAATGCCGGCTTAAATAATTGTTTGTATTTTATTTTCAAGCGAGTTAAATTACACGAACTAACTCCCAGTTCTGTCTTTAGTCTAAGAGAAGTCATCTTCGTACCACAAAGCTCCAGTTCTGTTTTAAGATAAGTTCTTTCTTAACATCCTTAGCTATCATTGTTTATTCCTAGATTGCTCTTGACAGAAAATAGGGAGTAGCACGTGTTGAGCTCATTTTAGATCTTGAATTAAATTTGCTTCTCTTTTAACATTCCCTGCTTCGTAGGTTCTACGATCGAACTTGCTGAATCGAGTGGATTGTATCTTTAAATCTGGTTCCTTGTATCATTTCTATTTTTAATTATTTAATAGAATATAATAGATTTGGTCCGGAAATCATAGATAATCTGGGTTTTATCAAAAATGTACCATGTCTCTAAGCGCATAATATTGAGGGACTGAAGGATCGTATTTAAAAACCTTACCTCTGAATCAAAAGTGTAGATGGATTTGAATATCATAAAATTTATTAGTTAAGGTCATTTTTATTTCATTAAGTCAAGAAGAAGCGTTTCCTCGTAGGGACTTCCTTTGCGGGATAATAGCAGACCAGGCCGTGTTTTTAGTCGGGTGCAGGCGACTCTATACGTTATATGTCTGTTTGTAGGCCAGTCGGTCGGAGCGTAGCGGTTTTACTTTTCAATGAGTTTTTTGGCAATAACATCGTAACTATTCGGCCAATTCTAACGAAATTTGAAACGCTTATGTTGTTTTACATTCTCTTTCGAATGATATAATTGCTAAGGTCCTCCCAAGGTCCCCTCAAGGTTAATTCGAGAATTATTTGACAATAACATCATAACTATTCGGTCGATTCTAACGAAATTTGAAACCCTTATGTTGTTTCAGATCTTTCTTTCCTTCCTAACTCACAGGCTTCTCCTACCTTCATACTATTCTTCCTTCCTTCCTCACTTCCAGCTGATTTCCTACCTTCCTACCATCCTTCTTAGCTCTCAACCGATTTCCTACCACCCTTCATTCCTAACTCCCAGTCGATTTCCTACCTTTCTACCTTCCGACCCATTATTCGCTCCTTGTAAAGTAGATCTTTGGCAACTTTTCCAAAACATCAAAGTAGGGTGATTAATTAACCACTATTTCTGACAACCATATCTTCCAACACGGTCTCCTACACAACTTATAACACGCATTCCCGTTCATACAACAACAATCTCAGTTGGAAAGAACTCGAAAGATAGGATCTGAAGACGACCAATATTGCAATCGGAAATGTATGGGGGATCGTACCCTCTACTTATTGATCTCTAGACAACCACGCTTCCATTTATTCGCTCTTGTCTGCCATGCTTTGTACAGTGGAGTAAAATAAGTGGAACTCGAGTTAATTGTGACACAGAAGACCGAGCCTCGGTTAAGTCTTTTCAGATGTTATTATATACAAGTCACAACGACAGACAACAATACCAAGCATACATATCCGAATGACTTCTTTGAACTTTCTTTAAATCTGATATTTATTTATGTGCAAATGCAGAAGTATTCCCTAAATATAATTTAATATTTTAATAACTTAATAAACCCTCATGCCATGCGAATACACCCTACGTTCATTCATGATGTTCCAATATTTTTATTTTCGAGATGCCTATACTACGAGTTGATTAAAAAATAGTAGGGGAGTAGAACTCCCCCCAAAAAACTGGTAATTGGAAAATTAAACAAAAAAAGGTGTTAAAAAATAAACAAAAAGTGAGGCATAAACAAAAAGAAAAGACGATCGAAAAAGCAAGTCACATGATGTATGACTTCGTAAATAGAGGAATTTTAAGCAGGGGGAAAACGTAATAAATTTGTTGTTATGCAAAAAAATATAAATTTAAAATAAATAAAAAAATTAAAAATTAATGAGTTTCCCACAAGTTTGTACGTAAAATGTAAATATTCATGTAATAAAATTAGTAACAAAAACATCTTAAACGAATTTTTTTGTGTTTTCTTATCATGTATTAGCATAATTTGACTCAAATGCCATTTATCACTTTTTAAACATTAAAATTGCCGATATCGGAAATCTTACGAGACAGAAAACATAATAAAACTCAGCTTTAAATAATATGGTGTATAAAATCAAATACAACATTGCAAACTTTCATTCATAAACACAAAAGTCGCTTCTCTCTTTTGTTTCACTTTCTTCCGTGTATTTTAGAATATTAAATTATAATTTTGATCCACTTTATATTAACATTTGATAAAGCTTGATAAATAGTAGAAAATTAATCAAATCTCAGATAATGCAATTTGGGTCGCCAAAACAATATTTACCAGATATTAGTTATCGATTATTTCGTACTCTTCACAAGAAACTCACTCCTGAAAGACAAACAAACAAAGGGTTACATTAATACACAAAATTATTACAAAAGAAAGTCCTAATTAAATATTTAAATAAAAGCTTCATTGGTCTATGATTACAGTTATGTTTAAATAACAACAATGTGATTAACTTTAAATCAAAGAAATACAATAGCTTACATAGTCTAATTAGAATTATTTGGATGAAGCCTTTTGATTGCCTTCCCCAAATTTCTTAACAATAGTAAATTTTTAGTCATGAACAATAAACGAAACCGACGAGGTATTTCTCTTTAACTCTTTAATATATCTTGTATTGTTAAATTATTCATATATATATATATATATATATATATATATATATAATTCCCTGATTAACCTTAGGAAGACTTTGGCAATTATATCATTCGGAATAGAATGTAAAACAACATAAGGGTTTCAAATTTCGTTAGAATCGAACGAATAGTTACGATGTTATTACCCCAAACTCATTGAGAAGTAAAACGGTTACCATCTGCCCGCGACCTACGGATCGACATAGAAACTTATAGAATCGCTTGCAGGCGACTAAAAATTGACTTTCCATCAGCCTATGAAAGGTTTTATTGTCTAATGTCCCAGTTTAGCTTTTGTAGGATAATTGAGAGCATGTGACTTAGATCTGTTGACCTTGTTTAAAACATATAGATGCTAGGAATAACTTGTAGGAACTGGTTAATAAATGCTTGGTTAAGAACGCAAACACATATAATAGATATGGCATAAACAATCAAAATTATAAGATGGGAATGGTAAAGGAATATTGTTCGAAAAAAAGAGGGAAGATAGACGAAACACATTCTAAATCTTACCCCTTTATACAGGATGAGAGCCAAAAAAGGACATTTTAGCTATGGTTTTCTAACGCCTTCCAACCTAATTTCTGTCCAAAGTGTTCTCAATAAATGAATTCTTGTGCCATCCTTAAAATTTGGTCATTAATTCTAATGGTTTAATCTTAAGATTTCATATCCAATCTTACTCAAAAATTAGCTTGTGATAGTTCTAATATTATGGCCTTATAAATAATACAATATCATCATCAAGGGAAATAGAGATTAAATATATTCTATTAATTATAATTTTATTTTGTTCCCAGTCTCCTTTTCTCAATCCGTTTATTTGTATATTTATAATGACTGAGTACAGTGGAAATGACGATATTCCGCGGATGTATATTTAGAAATGAATGTCAAAATAAGTATTACCGACTCTTTGTTTATGTCGTACTCTTACATTTAAATCAGAGTTACTAAATCAAATTCAATTATCTGAGTCTAAATAAAAATAAATTGGCCTCTAAATAAAACATAGACTAAAGAAAACATACGCGTGACTCATTGGCAAAACATCGAAAGTTTGAATTATTAATAAAAACCTCTGTGGATGTTGTTACCCAAGTTTCCTTAAAAGCTTTGTCTGTAGATGCTCTTATGAAGGGCGACCTTAGGTTCCCGTTTGCCTCTGTTTGTATCCTATGCTGGACCAGTGGTTACCCTCCACGCTGATCTGCTAAAAGTTCGAATCCCTCAGCTCATATCCCAATTATTTTCTTTTGCAATAACTCAAGTCAAATAAAAAGGCATTTAACTCGCCTTCAATAATATACTAACTTGAAAAATTAGGACACTTTCTATAGTGATGTATATGTAAAATATCTATTGCCCTAAGCTATTCAGGCTCTTTGTAAACATCTGTTGCAGTCTTTAGTTTGTCCATTTCTTTAGCTGTCTCTATCAAATACATTTTTCCTTAGGGGATTTGGGGGTTAAGAAATAAGCTACAGTGAACACGGCTTAAGTGTTAATACCTTATGGGCCTATGCGAAATATTTCGGAGCAATGTTTACAAGAGTTCTGGCGATCTTACAACTTGAAATAAAATAAAAATCCGTCATGTATAACGCAACAAGAAGCTGAGGCTCAAATCATTCTGAATAAAGGTTATTCTGCTAATTTATTGATTTTAATCAAACATTAATTATGTTCGTCAAAATATTAGCTAAGAGGTCGATGGGAAAAAAAATATTGTCAAATCAGAGGGTTGAAGGAAGAATCAGAGCGTCAAACTTATTAAATAACATAGGTATACCAAGAGAAAAACTGGGTACAAAAATCAGGGAAAAGTCTGTTATTCTAAATGTGTGTGTATTGGGCATAGGTGGGCACGATAACGCAAAAATGTATCACGATAACCGATAAATCGATAACGATAACCTTATCGGTGATAATCGATAACTGGCGATAAATTTATCGCCCGATAAGGTGATAACCGATAAATCGATAAATCCAAAATTATAATACAATACTGATTATTGACTATATATAGCGTTATTTTATAATACAATAGTAAGAATATTTGAATACTGTTTCTTAGTTTCTTACCTGGTGAGGCTCTCTTTCATCTCCCATTAGGTTTTGAGGATCCTCCTCCCACCTCAAACCTACCTATTTCTGCCTCCAAGGCACGCGCGGCTCACCCCTGTGCTAACCTGGAATCAAAAACTGAAATTATCGATTACCGCTAGTTTGGAACCAAAAGTATCGGCGATACAGATGAATCGATAACGCAGGAAAAAATATCGGATACCCGATAACCCGATATCGTTATCGCGATGATTTATCGCGATAATGCCCACCTATGGTATTGGGAGTCTTAATTTTACTTCCTGTGAAAGATGAACCTCACTTAATTTTACTTCCTGTGAAAGATGAACCTCAAAGTAAAATATAATTCTCAGCTTCAAGACTTTCACTTGGGTAATATGGGATTGCCTCCATTAACTAATCTTATCAACTCTTGAATTGGACGACCCCGAAAAATATTTGAATGCCCATAATATAAAATATTTCCTATTACAGGGTGGATCAAAAGTCACTTTACCTTATTAACATTTTTTAACACTGATATTTCAACCAATTAAATAAAATTAATTAAAAGATAAGGCTTTGGGAGATATGCAGAATAAAAGATAACTTTTTCAGTCACAAATATAACTTTGTTAACAAATTAATATTAGGGTAAGGGAACTTTCGGATATCCTTAAGTTATTCTTTCTCCGGTATGTTGGAACTGGCTTTTCTAAATATATGAATATACACATCTCAAGAAAGGGAACCGTGAGGAAGCACATGTCTGTAGTTCTAAATCCTCGGCTATTTTTCTTGAATTTAATCCTGAGGCTTTGAGGATACAGGAGGCAAATATAGAAGAAACTTTAGTTTAGTTATTCTATTATTTTGTACTTGTGTCTTTTGTCTATTTGTATAGATCGTTTTTCGCCAGTTTAGTTATTCTATTAGTTTGTCCTTATATTGTCCTTATTTCTTTTGTCTATCCGTATAGATCGTTTTTCGACACTTTAGTTTAGTTATTCTATTATTTTGCCCTTATGACTTCTGCCTATCTGTATAGATCGTTTTTCGCCACTTTAGTTTAGTTATTCTATTATTTTGTCCTTATTTTGTACTTATGTCTTTTGTCTATTTGTATAGATCGTTTTTCGCCAGTTTAGTTATTATATATTTTGTCCTGTTTTCTTTTACCAATCTGTATAGATCGTTTTTCGCCACTTTAGTTTAGTTATTCTATTATTTTGTCCTTATGACTTCTGTCTATCTGTATAGATCGTTTTTCGCCACTTTAGTTAGGTATTCTATAATTTTGTCCTTATGTCTTTTGCCTATCTGTATAGTTATAGATCATCAACAAAAACAACACAACCCTACGTGGAGAGTCTATATCAGCACGGTAGTGCTCTAGGTTTTCTTTTTAATTTTTGCTAAACTTTTAATATTACCACAGGGTATCGTGGGCCAGTTAAATAAAATATTTAATAATAAACCCCCCCTTACTTAATTTACTAACCTTCTGCTTATGAAATACTCGTTTTCAATAGAATATGCACTTATTAACTACCGAAACATCAGTATTAAAGAACAAGCTCAACAGACCTTAGTCGCGTACTCTCAATTATTTCAATAGTTTGGAAAAGAATAATTAACTTACGTATTATCAATTAAAAAACATATCATCTGATCTTACCACTCTTTCAAAACTTTCAAAAATTCAGTGAAAGTAAATTAGTTGCCATCCAAGGGACTGACATAGTAACCCCCAAAATGTTAGTTTCTATGTTTTTCCAATTTAAAACGTATTTTTTTAACTAGGAACTACAATAAACAACCATCCCATACTTTTCATTTTGGGAAAATTGAATAAGGCTATTTTTTTGTGTGTGCTTTTTACTTATAAACCCCAAAGAAAAATGAATATTCATTCGCGAAATGGAATTTTGATAGAATTTCAAGAAAGATTCACATAAAATGTTAAAACGCTTTTTATTTTAATAGTAAAACTTACGTTTAGTTTGTGTTTAAAAAATATTAAGTTTAGCTTTATTATAAAAAAAACGAATTTGATATAAAGGTAAGAATCCGGCAAATTCTTTTGAAGACATAAAGATGCAAAGCCATTCTACTAACAGTCTAAATAACATCACAACCTGAATAGGTAAATCATCACATTATATACAAGGTGCCATTAATATTGGATTTAGCATTGATTTCTATTAGTTTTTGACCTTTCCAGTGAAAATAAAAGTTCAGCTTTCTCACCCGAAGCAATTTTGGAAGAATTACTAAATATTTTTAATTAGTAATTTTTTCTATCCATTTATTATTTTCTCTGCCTTTCCTGTCCGAGAGAGAAGAGTGGAGTAAACGAACAGAGAGATTTTAAAAGGGAAGGGGGTGAAAAAAAAAGAAGTTTTGTTGTAGAAGACGATAGTTGCCATGAGAACTGGCTGATGATCTATTGCATTCAAAGACAATCCTATTTTGAGTGCATTTAATTTTCCTCTTGGGTAAATTATAAGATTAACGACTCCGCCGTTTTTGCAGAAAATTTTATTTCAATCTATTCCATAACTATCTCCATGGCTGGTTGCTATTTATTGGATACAAAAAGCACTATTTTCCAAGTTATTAGCACCTGAAAGTAATATTTTTAGTTAGAAACCCGCCATCGGGACCTAAGTTAGACGCACACGATTTGTTTTCGAATCACAGCCGTCACAAAGATCTGCGCTAGAACCAAATTTCTTTTGGAGCTCCTTTTCTGCTATTACCGAGGAATATTTTAAAACCGAAATTCCATCGCGGGAATCATTTGTGCTTGGAAACTTTGATGTGTGCATAGTCTATATCGGCTCACTGTTGTTTTGTTTTTGTTTACTAGCCAAACTTATAAAACAAGGCTGCACCGTCCATTTAAATAAATTATCAAACTTAGACCAGTTTAAATAACCTTCTATATCGTAGTTAAATTAGCATCTTACCTTAATGTGATATTAATCATCATGATAGCCGAATGGGCATTTCTAAAGTCGGTGCGATCAATCTCTATTTTCCAGAAGTTTACATCAGGTTAAACCGACCGGGGTAGCAGCGGCAAATAGTAGCGGCCATAAATTCCAAGAAAGCTACAAATATATTTTGCTTTATAACAGCATAAGTATAGATGTCCTTAGCGCAGATAGCGCCCTCATTCCCATGGTCTTAGAGCTTTCTATTGAATAAAAGTTATAGAAGAAATGTTATTCAGCTCATCAAATTACATAAGAATACCCGTTTTTGGTGCATTTCTGATTAAATTAATTTTATCGATACTTTGTTACTTTTTCTAAGTTCTGATAAAAAAAATAGATAGGCCGCCATCCTGGGAGCCAGTAGCTATATCGTTATTTGGAATCGCATCATATTATATATCATTTTGAAGGGATTTTTTTTCTAAATTAAAGCATGATATGAACATTAAATATTGATCAATTTTAAATAAATATGATTGATTTAAGTAACATTCGGGAGTGAAGCATATATATCTGATGTCAAGGAACGCGGTAGGAAAACTATAGGCCTAACGACATTTAGTAATCGCCCTTTGAATTCGAATCTAATGTTGGGCTTTCGAATTAGAAATATTACGATTTCTTTTTTTCAAAATACAAATATCTATCACAAACCTCATTCGATTGTGAAAGAGTCGTTAAATCAGTAGAATTACCTCCCGATGATGAGGTGAGAGAAGTGAGGGAGTAGATAGATAGAATGAGAGGTGATTTTTGGTGCGGTGGGGGTGGTGTGAAAAGTGATTAGGTATAGTGAAAGTAGAGTTGCCAGGATATTGGCATATACTGTAGTTAAATTAAATTAGTTTCTTTAAATTCCTGTTTATATCTTCATTCGAGAAATGTAATGCATCATATATATTATAGTATCCCATAAAAATATTTCTTTTTGAAAGAGAATTGCCTTTGTTGAAGGGTAACTCTTAAATATTTTCCTTTTAGTATTTTTCTTGTTAATATCTCCTTAGTACTTTTCCTTTCCTTCCCGTATTTTGTACAGTCTAGAATAATGTGTTTTTATTTGCATCATCTCTTCCTCGATTAATTGTCACTCTCAATATTCATTTATCCTTCTTCCTCTTCAATTTGCAGTTCTGTATGGTTACAAATATTTCCCCCAAAAAATAAAATTAGAAAAATTGTGATATTTTTTAAGAGGCGAAATCGCAATTCATTCTAGAAGTCGGTTTTCCGATGTTATAAAAATGTGAGAATTTTGGAATCCTTCTTCGTAACTTTTAATTTTAGGAATGAACAGACATCAATTAAATTGAGAGAAGATCGATCTAGGCACATATTTTGAAGCTTAGTACAGAAGAACTGCACGAAGAGAGGTAAACTGTCTTTTTTTTAACCTGGTGACAAGGAGAGATCCATTCTAAGAAGGATCTTTTTAACAAAGAATACTATTAAAACGAGAATTGAATGCGGGTAATCAAAAGTTAGAATATTAGTAAAACTAAAGTATAATATAAACAGGATACAACCGTGAAGCAAACACGATGAGGTATCTGTTACGGCAAACGTGGACGATCAGATTCAGTAATAGTAATTAAAAAATATCGGGTACCCAACAAAGCTCGGTCAGTTTTTTGTCTTTAAATTAGTAATTAAAAAAATGCCTGTATATTTACGACATATAATAATGTTTTACCTATTCTTATAAAACGAATAAATTTCGAGGAATATCGAGACAAATTGGTGTGGTTAGTATAGAGTAAAATTCGACAACCGACACTGAATCGAGTCCTGAGGGCCGTGTATCGTGCCTCACCAGGAGTTGATTTTCAAGGAATCCATCTAATAAACCTAAAAACATGCATTTCAAAAGATTCCCTTATATTACATCTAGTTTTATCATAAATGAAAATGGAATCGTTATTGCTAAATACATTTTAAAGATGGTTAAATTTCGAGAAATCTCAAGACAAATTGGTGCGGTTAGTATAAAGCGAAATTTGACAACCAACACTGCATCATGTCCTGGGGATCGAACATCGTGCCTCACCAGGTAGATAATTTTCAAGAACACCCATGCATCATTTCATTATGTATGTCAAGAGATATTAAAATTATTAGACCAATTAATTTAAATTGGTCTCGTGGCTCTGACGGCGCTGGTCTAATATTTCTGAAAAAATGCGGTGCAAATCTAGCGCGCCCACTTAATATACTAATAAATAGGTTTAATAAATTAAAATTCTTTACTGAAAATTCTCCAATATTACACATATTTGTGAGTCTAGTAATAAATCTCAACCTTGTAAATACCTCCCAGTCAGTATGACGTCAATTTTTCCAAAAGGTGCTGAAATTTTCCACAGAAACTCAATGTGTCTTCATCTAAATAATAATATGACCAGTTAAAATCAACGTTGTTTCCTTCCTCATTGGTGTTACAAGTGATCTTTTGGTGTTTATAAAAAAACTTTTGAATCGATATGTCACACTATATTAGTATTCAAATTAAAATATGTTTATAAATTCAATGATATTAAAAATTGGATATCGGATTTTTTTAGATAAGAGGTTTCAAAGAGTGAAAATTAATGGTAGCTTCTCTGACTGGCATTCAGTAATATCAAGAGTATCTCAATGTTCTGTCTTGGGTTCTCGTCTCTACTATCTACACTGTTCTCTAATTTAGGCTATTGCCGCAAAAAAAAACATTTTTTAATTACTTTCGAAAGGGGGAGCTTCCATACATACACCTTACTTAATTGTGGGGGTGCCCCCCCACCCCTGAAACTTTAAAAAACTCATAATATTCTTAATTCAAAAGGCTAACATTAGCTTTGAATGCAAAAAGCGATTGCTAAATCTCGTCAGCGATATCGTCATCTTAAATTACCTAATAATATAGTCACTTCACGGCAAAAGCTAAACAATCTCCACCTTTCACTATTATAATCGAGCAGCGCTTATTTTCCATACATGCCGCAAATCTTCGCTTTTAAAATGAGGCTACGATCTATGGAAAAGTCTATCAAATTGACCGGGGACTTAACAAAAGTCGGATTAATGTCGGGCAAACCGAGTTCGAAAGAATCGAGCTCTTTTAACTGCTTGGTTTCAGGGTTGCTGATGTTTGAAATAAGGAAAGCCAGTGTGTGAAAATAATCGTTTAGTTTCACAAAAATAGGTAAATGAAACATAAAAAAATGTAATACATTATAGTAAACATAAAAAAATCTATGCATTAACAAATGATATAATTGAGTAAAAGTGCAGGCATTGACTAAATAATAAAGAATAAAGTCTAAAACCAAAACAAATACAACGCCGTGATTGGCCACATTCAAAGCTACAGTATGACGTCATAAGGCCTACATTGTAGCCCAAAATTGTAGCCCAGAAACAGCCAACCCCCCTCTATCGTGAGCCCCTAAACTGAAGTATCACCCTATATTTTCTTAAAAAAATATTATTTTTATTAAATCGTTTCATTTAATCATTAAAATTTAAAGATATTTTCTTGATGTTACAGTTCTCTAAAATTCATGGGGTAACAGTTTTATTTTGGGCTCGTTTCAAGTTTTCTCCCTTTATTTTTCAGATGTACAATAAAATATGAAAGAACACGAAAGTTAATTTAATAGAGAACTAATATTTTTGTACACTCATCACACATGTGTTTATAATATACAGGACACAATTTGAGTGGATTTACAGAAACTAAATGACCCAATCTGAGGATAAATAACCTTTATGATTCGTTTATGCTACATACCTTCCACGTATGTAGGTGTTGACCTACACATGACCCCTTTCGAAACTCGGCTGGTATCTGTTATCGAGTTGAAATTGACAAGAATTTTAGTGGTGATTTAAGATGATGAGGTATTGCTAAACAAACATTTCCCAGAGGCGTTTCAGTTGCATCCCAGCCCATATTTCTTTTGCCGCTTCGCTTTTTGATAAATGAGCAGTGATGACATTTAACGCTGCCTTAATTTGTTGATTTAGTCCTCTCGAAAGTACATAAATCGTAGATATGTATGCACTATCTTAAAATGAATATTTATACAGTGAAAATACAATGAAAATTATTGAAGAAAGTGCTGTGTTTTTTCCTATCTAGCTACGCCTACTCTTTAACCTCTAACTAAAGATTTATGAGACATTTTGACGAAAGTAGCCATAATTTATCTTTTACCTTCTCGCCCAATATCAACTTTTTTTCTAATTGAGTTCTACCACAAATAAAACAACCTAGAATTAGCGATTCGTTGGTTGTTTTGGTGCATTGGTGTATTTCGACATTTGCTCGTTTCTGACTAGATATAAGATTGTTTTGTGACTTAAAGAAAACAAGGAGCGAGCTATTTAACCCCTCCTTTATCCCCTTTTCTACAAAAATGTACCACAACGAATTAAAAATTTGTAGCTGCTGACTTATCCAAATAAACAGTAGATATTTGTTAATAGACTTAATAAATGGTCATTTCTCGTTCGCATACCTCATAAATGGTCCGTTAGAATTTAAAGTTAGACTCAGTTATATTAAGAAAAATTGCATTGCTTTGTTCAATACTTTAATCGCATTTCCATGTTACAAATATTAACATAGATGGCAGATTACTTCCAAAGATATATTGTAAACAACCTCTAACTAACTTTTAATCTAAAACGAGATATCTCGGGATAATTCGGGAATTGGGTAATAATGCACGTGTGAGATGGAATAGGAATATGCGATTCGAGAGACTGGTGTAGAGTTGTAGCGAGCATGATTCCCAAGATTCTAGTACCCCCTTTTCATCCAGAGTTCGTAAGGGTCCTCAACAAGAGGGGAATTCCACACAGGGGGAATTGTAAGGTTTCAAGGGATAAATTAAGTCCACAAATCGGCAGTCTCAACTATTGCAATTTTGTTCTTCAAACTACAATTCTACAGTCTACATAATCAAAGTATGTCCCACTTTATTTAATGCAACAAATTTAAAAAAAAACAAACAAACAAATATTTCCATTTTTATCTGTAAAATATTCCTTTAATATTTGTTTCAATATTATTGTTAACTTGGACTATTGAGTCGATCTTGGAAAAAGGAGGAATGTTAGTCTAACATGGTTAAAAGGGAGGATGGGCCAAAAAAGGATTAAGAATCACTTATTTAACTCATATAGTTTCAGATAAGATAAGAATCTTCCTAACCTACAAGGAAACAATAACATGCTTTTCCAACTTTTGCAAGTCATATCTTTGTCCTTGATCCCATTTTTCTCTTCAATCCCGATCGCAATAGATCTCTCCCAGTGACATTAGCCAGAAAAGACCTTTATAAAGCCTATTTTATTTTAACATCCGAAAATTATTATTTATTGAAAGATATATAGTAGTCATTGGGCAGGGTGTAGAGTGACGAGAAGTACAAGCGAGCAGTTTAAAAGCTTCGCTTGAGATTCAGGATGACGCGCGGGATTCGCTGCTCGCTAACAGTGGTCCAACTCACCTCCGCAACTTTTCGTCTTTATTTCTCTTTGCCCATTTCTCTACTTCTTTCTATGTACAGGGGCAGTACCCCTGACTATTGAAACAGACAGCCTTTACTGTACAAACATTAAACCTGCTCCCGTGAATGGCGAGCGAGAGAGGCGAGAATGTGTCAAGGTCACAGCCAGAGAGAGGGAGGGAGAGATAGCGCGACCGGGAGGTGCGCCCACAGTCGGTTCGGCGGCTAGTGATGAACTTGCATAGCCCCACCCCTCCCAACATGCTGCCTCGTGTAGACTGTTACACTTACCATCTGGAGGAGCGACACGCCCTTCCTGCCCCAATGCCCCTGGCTGTGTAGAACTCGTTTGAGACGCGTAGGGTTTTATTACTTCTAGATACCTCCCTTTTACCCATTTTTGCCATTTTCTTCATAGGCATCTCACCTATTTTCTTGGAGAGCAGCTAATATCGTAGGCTATTCGCTACCAGTTATCCCCGGTCAGGGCCCGGACAGTGGGAGGGATGCTGGTTTACCCCTCCTTCCCTCCATCTTTATTTTCATTATCTATGCTTTTACGTACCTGCAAAGGGGAGGCAAGATGGCATGTGTAGGCTCATGTGCCCCCCACCCCCAATACCCAGTGTTGAGGTGGCGGCTATATATCTTCCATACATTTTTATTTCTTCTAACCTCACCACTTTCTTTACAGATCCCCCTATCTCCTATATAATTGCTGCGTGATGCAGCCTCGTTGCTATTGCACTTAGGGAGGGATAGTGGGAGGGAAATAGTTATCGCCGAAACTAGCAGTTTTCCTCGCGACAATTTTCAGGTTACTGTATAGGATCCCCGGGCCAACCCTTCATCTAACCTCCCCCCCCCCCCTTCCAGAAATCCAAGTGAACCTAGATGGAGAGGGGGTTGGCTGGAACCGCTGAAAGTAGAGAGGAGGAAGAGTATTATAATGTAAGGGAGAAAGAGAGTAAGAGAATCGAAGTTGATCTATTTTGACCTTATAGCGGATAGATTGATAAAATGGAACGAGTCTGTTTTAGTGGACCTACTGATTTTAGCGTGGATTCCGAACCACGCACACTATTGCTCATATCTTTCCATCGCTTTTAGCTCATTTATTCCACTTCTCCATTTACTTCATACAGATAGGGGCCCGATTCTGTAAACACAAAGCAATTGAGTTTGGTAACCATCGGAATTTCTTTCGAAATTTCTCTACCATTCGGAACCATCAGAGTGGTATTTTCCCTTCCTCTTATAAATGGAGAGTTTTAATAATGAAGAGAAATCGATACAATTTTATTTACTTTTATACTTTAATATTAAGTCAGTTTTGCCTTTGTGGAGTAATCTTCTACTAAGATATATTTTTAGTATCTAGTTAATATTTTTAATTAATTGACAACAATCTGATTATAAAGATGTCATATTATAAGGGTATTCCAGTGCAAAATTAACCTATAACTCTTTCAATGACTTTATATTTGGGTTTGATTTTAGTTTTATGCACTTCTGCCACTAATGAACTGCAGTTTAAAGTTGGATTTGAACCACGGCTTACTACATGGAATCTTACTCATTTAACCAGAAGCAGAACACCACCAGTGAGTAACCACAGCCGGTGTGGCTTAATTACGCTCAAATTGGAAGCAATGTGGGGTAATTTTTTATATTGGTCCTAACTTAAGGTATAACAAAATTCATATCAATAAACATTTATCCAAATTGATATTATAATTAAGCTTAGGGTAATACTTGAGCTTATGGGCGCACGCTAGGGGGTGCTGTTTCTGGGCTACAATTTAGGCCTCAGGTCGTCAGACGGTAGCTTCGAATATGGCCAATCACTGCGTTGTATTTGTTTTGTTATTTGGTTTGGGGTCTCTATTCTTTATTATTTAGTAAATGCCTGCCTGCACTTATACTCAATTATATTATTTAGTAATGCATTGATGTTTTTATATGTTTAATAATGTATTATATTTTTTATGTTTCGTTTACCTAAAATAAACTATTATTTTCACACACTGGCAACTCTTAATATGAACTTATTTAAAAAAATTGGCAACCCTAAAGCCAAGCAGTTAAAGGAGCACAATTCTTGTGCATTCGCTTTGTTTGAGTTTAATACGACTTTTGTCAATTCTTCGGTCAATTTAATAGAGTTTTGTATAGATCATGGCCTCAATTTAAAAGCGAAGATTTGCAACAGGTGTGAAAAAGAAGCGCGGCTCGATTATAATATTGAAAGGTGGAGATGGTTTAGCTTTTGTCATGAAGTGATTATTTATTAGATAATTTAAGACGATGATGGCGCTGCCGACATTTATCAATCGCCTTGGTATTAAAATCTGATGTTAGCCTTTCGAATTAGGAATATTACGAGGGGTTTTTTTAAGTTTCGGAGGGGAACAATTGTAGGAGGGGCGAATCCCCCCCATTTCGAAATTAACTAATAAATGTTAATTTGGGGCGGAAATAGCCTAAAGTAGGCGGCGCTATCGTCTTTATTATTTTGATAAACGTGGAGAGCCGATTGCATTAATTGTAGCCCAGAAATAGCGCCCCCTAGCGTGTGCCCATAAACTGAAGTACTACCAAGCTTAGTTAGTTGGAAGTAAGGTTTGGGATGAATTAGATATGTTAGGTATTTTGTTATTGCGACCTGTTTAAAATAATATAACTTCATTGGTGCCTGCATCAAACATTAGCACCTCTGTGTCCGTTCGGGTAGGCCGTAGACCAACCACTGCATTTTGATCTGAATTAAATTTTTATATTTAGGATGTAACCAACGATAATTAGAAAAGGCTAAGCTGGAAAAATCTTCAGTCCTCAATAAGGGGTGAGAACGAAAAAAGATTAACGGAGCTAAAAAAATACAACTATCTCTAACTATACCTGTATATACACTCATTCATCAGCTCCCATCATTTTAGTTTACTTTCTACTATAAAATTCTTTAATCCTATCATTAAAAAAAAACTAAAAATAGAATCAATTAATTCTATATTCTATAACATTTAATTGAATTTTTTTTTCAGATTGATCTTCACAAATCGACAGAACCAAATGCCATTTTTAAGCAAGACAACTGCGCTCTCAAACCGTCGGCAATCTGATTTCTTTGAGTCAAGTGCCATGCCCCTCAACATTGATGAAGAGCTTTTATGGTACCCTGACAACGATGGAACAATGGTAGACTTAAACTGTATGGTAAGTTATTTGTAGGGGTATTGAGAAAACTTCCGACATTTTCTGGGCATTGATCGCGAATGGCGTGCCTAAGGAATCAATTCTTGGTCCATTTGTGTTTATAATCTTACAATCTAGACAATAATTTATATGGTAAAATTTTAAAATTGCGTATGGTGTAAAATTAGGAAATAGAGCAAAATATGATTGTAGTTTATAAATTTACAAAAGTGACTTTTAGTTGAATGTTAAGGAAAAATGGCAGAAGTTCCATGTAAATAATTGTAAAGTAAGGCACAAACAACACCCAAATCATTTTGAAGTATATGGGCGATCATAATCTAAACATGGTAACGGAGCAATTGACAGTATTAATTTTGAGCGACCTAAAATGTTAAATAATGCTGTAGCAGCTTCCAAAGCGAACAAACCTTTGAATTATTTTCTTCTCTATAAAGCGCTTTTAAGACTTCATTCAGACTATGCAGTTCGATTTGGGATAATAGGTCCAGGTGAGAATTTACATGAAATATTAAAAAAACAAAATAAAATGATAGCAATTGTATGGTTAAAAAAAACATACACGCGTAGTAGAAAAGTCATGATATGCCTGGTCTATGATTTTTCCTGTAGCTAGGAGTGAAAAAGCTACAAGACTGTATTTTGGCGCCATTGGGTGCCGCCATCTTGAAATGCGAGCGATAATTTGGGCGACAAAATTATCACCTAGAATTGTATAAATATTTACGCGTTACTTTTGTTTAAACCTGACGTTTTAACAACAACAAAAATAAATGAATAAAACTCTGGAAATAAATGATGTTTTTTTTGTAGTTATTTATGATTAATAAAGCTTAAAAATTGCCTCTCATGGTTAATATAGACAATTACCCCTTAACCTTCTGCGCAAATTGAGGCGATAGTTTTGTCGCCCAAATTATCGCCCGCATTTCAAGCTGGAGGTACCTATAGCCTTTTGATTTCGTAGCTACAGGAAAAAAAAACATTATAAACACAGACAAACTATGACGTTTGTTTTTTCAGACCTGGTGCCAATGTGATACGATTGTTTTTTATTGGTTTTTTTTATAATTTCCATTAAGAATGTAAATTTCTAACCCCGAGCTAATATAAACAATTACCCGATTTTGGTTTCCTTATCTTTGAAAAGGTAACCTTAGAATACGTTCAACGTAGAGCAACGAAATGAATACATGAATTTAAAAAATAATTCCAAGGAAATATGTAAATCCTAGCAAATAAATCCAATAAAATAAATCTTATCAGATAATTCTTATCAAATAAATCCTATCAGATACTTCCTATCAAATTAATCGTATCGAATAAATCCTATACAATAATTCCTATCAGATAATTCCTAGCAAATAAATCCTATCAGATAAATCATATAAAAATCATTTAAAATAAATCCTATCATATAATTCCTAGCAAATATATACTATAAAATAAATCCTATCAAAAAATCCTATGGAATAAATCCTATCAAATAAATCCTATTAAATAAATCCTATCAAATATATTCTATCAAATAAATCCTATCAAATATAATCCATTTTTCGCTGGAAAATTGTTTCTGCGGTTAACTCATCGAAATGCTTAAAAGTCCTAAATGGATTCCCTAATATAAATTATTAGTTGTCATTTGAGTTAGATAATCGAACGTTTACTAGAAATAACGGATTCTAGCTAATTAACCACAGTTTTAACGCTCATATATCACGACACTTTTTTCCTCTTAGAAAACTACTCAGATATGGAATATTTTCCCCTCGTAAGTCATCCAAAGCTATTAATTCAATATGTTTAAGAAGAGAATTGATTATTACTTTAACATAAAATTTAACATAAAAGTGGAGCTTTACAATTCAACGTGGGATGCGAACCGCAGGTATCTAAGGTCTATAGCACCCGTTGTGACCTCGACCTGAATCTAAGCCCAATCCGGTGAATAACCACACTCGATGTGGTTTAACTTTGCAAGGTATAAGGTATGATCGAAGGTTCTCAGACTCGTGTTCACCAAATCATTTGCATGTGTCAACAGGGTTATTTAAAATGGCCAAGCTAAATTAAATTTTTAATATTAAATATTTTTAACAACCATAATTTAATAGGTAATCTACTTATTTTGATTACAAATTTGTAATGATTATGTATCTTTGAAAGCTAATCATTCTAACGCTCCTTAATTTGGGAGAGGGGGGGAGGCCGCCAGAGATACTAGTAAAGGTTACCCTTAGGTCTCTAAAGTCTGATCAACAAATAATTGGATCTCTCCTAAAGGTTCCGACTATCTGCAGGATCACAGCTACCTACTCTAAACTATCCCTCCTCCTAAAACCTTGTCATTCCCTACCAAAAGTACTAAGAACAATATAATAATATCAAACACATCTACTGGTTTTACTAGTCACTTTTAGTAGAGGAACAATATAATAACCTTAAACACATGTACTGGTTTTAGTGCATTCACTTTCATTGACACTGTCACACATCGAGAAGGTCTGTAGGAACACCACTATGTGCCCATACAGTTGCAATCAGCCTCTCTTCCAAACTGTATGAGCTCGTGGCATCTGAAATAGAAAATTAAGACATTATTTACAGGAGGTGACAAGACTTTCGGAACACCATGTATAATCCTTAGTAGACAAGTAGTAATAGTATTATTTTAACATTTGTTTCCTGCAGAGCTAGCAGATGGTTAAAATCATGGTTCATGACGCTATACACCCATTCCAATATGTAATTTTGGTAATGGTGGGGGGGTAATCAAAATTGTTATGTCTATTATCCGAATTAATTGAGTACTAGCCCAATTTAATTCCTATTTAATTGGCAAAAAAAACAGGTGTAACACTTGGCCCATTTGTAATTAATAGAGACTACACGAGGGGAAAATTTTGATAAATAGAAAGAGGAAAAATAGTAAAAGAGTTTAGATATGAGAAAGATTTCAAGGGAAACTCCGTATTAACCCTATATAAGTAAGTTGGAAGGGTCTATAGTGAACCATAGAACACGTTTCCCCAACCAACCCAAACTACTCGTTCGGATCTCATTCTTGAGCGAATTAAATAATCGAATCGGATCCATTTTATTTGTCAGTGGAAAGTAAAGATTCCTCTTTCTTTCAGGATCCCGGAGGTGGAGGGCCAGTGAATCCAGCCAACCCGACCCACGTTGGGATATCTGCAGCGGGTATGAATGACCCTACCCTGACCCCGCTTGGAATGGGTATGATGGCGACCTACTCGTCGGAGGTCATGCTCTCCGAGCCGCAGGAATACGGAGGTCTCACCGAACTCTCTCAAGCGGATCTCAAGGGCTTGGTCGGAGAGACGCCAGAAGAGGAGGAGAACTTTATCAATATCACCGATCCTGTCTTTGAGCTCGACACCATCTTCGCCGATATCAATAACCCGGTAATTCTACAACGAGGTCTTTGCTAAGTAGATATAGAGTATAAAACGCAATGTAAGGAAGTAGATGCGGGTCCAAGCCTTGTTTTTTTCCGAAGCACAGCATTATACCTAACGTTTTAAACCCCAAAGAAGGCTTTTTTTTACAATTACTACGAAACTAGGGCAACAGACCTAAGTCGCGTGCTGTCAATTATTCTGACTTATGACCTTGTGACCATATGACCTTACCACCTTTAACACTTTCAACAAGTGGTGTCAATTCGACCCATAGTTAGTTTTCTTTTAATAATTGCCAGACTAACCTTGGGAGGACCTTGGCTTATATCAATCGAAAGAGAATGTAAAACAAAATAAAGGTTTCAAATTTCGTTAGAATAGGCCGAATAGTTACGATGTTATTGCAAAATTATTTCCGGACTAACCTTGGGAGGATCTTGGCAATTAGATCATTCGAAAGTGAATGTAAAACAAAATAAGGGTTTCAAATTTCGTTAGAATCGGCCGAAAAGTTACGATGTTATTGCCACATAATTCCGGACTAACCTTGGGGGGATCTTGGCAATTAAATCATTCAAAAGTGAATGTAAAACAAAATAAGGGTTTCAAATTTCGTTAGAATCGGCCGAATGGTTACGATGTTATTGCCACATAATTCCGGACTAACCTTGGGAGGATCTTGGCAATTAAATCATTCAAAAGTGAATGTAAAACAAAATAAGGGTTTCAAATTTCGTTAGAATCGGCCGAATAGTTACGATGTTATTGCCAAATGATTCCCAGGCTAACCTTGGGAGGACCTTGGCAATTATATAATTCAAAAGGGAATGTAAAACAACATAAGGGTTTCAAATTTTGTTAGAATCGGCCGAATATTTACGATGTTATTGCCAAAAAATCAATGAAAAGTAAAATTTTACCATTCTCCTGACCGATATAGTAACTTATAGAGTCACGTCACGCGACTAAAAATGGAAGTGGAGATATTTGGGGGTTTGGATTTTTACTGTTCGCTGTCATGGTTCGGGTATAGATCAAGGGTACATTGTGCTTGACATTGTTAGGTCGATTTAAATGTGCTGGTTATCTGCCATATAACTAAACCAAATGTGGTTTAATTTATGGTAGGAAGAGATGGTTTCTAACGAGTGTGGTTCGTTAATTTTCTAGGATGGAAACCTAAATTTTTAGATGGTTGGAAAATATGACGTAAAAAAGTGTAATATTTGGTGGTAGTTTCAATTCATTTCTTTTAGTGAAATATAAACATTACGAAGAATTGACAACTTTTAGCTAAAATACCAGTAAAGGAGGTATTGGTGCTTATTTATCCTTGTTTTTCGATACATTAAATTCATTTTTGTCGCCTCTTTTATACATTTTGTGAAACACGAAAGTTGAGGGGTATTAAAATTTTCCACAGTGGCTTAAAGAAGATTATCCTCAAAAAAAGGAGTGCGAGAATCTATAGGCACCTCGGATACTTAAAAAGGAGCAATGGTATGAGTGTAAAATTAGTTAAAAAGATGATTGGGTTCATTTCAGTTAGAAGAGAATATATAAAAGGAACGTTAAATCCAATGGTTCGGTCAATTGGAGCAGTAAACGCATAGATGAGTATTAAAGGTCTAATAGAAGAAGAAAAACAGATTAGAAATACATACAAAGGTTTAGACCAGGGGTAGGCAAACTTCGGCCCGTGGGCCGAATGAGAGCCACGAAGGCTTTTCATGTGGCCCGCGTTTTATTTTAGAATTCGACAAAATATTGAAAATTAATTATTGAATACTTCGCCAAAATTTGATCTCATTATTTTTTTGTAAGTGCTAGATTCTTAAATCAGTCATTTTCAAATATATTTCATTCGTAAATAAAATGATCTTAAAAAAACACGATAATTTATAAATACTTACTCTCATTACCCTCGTCTAAGTGCGGCCTACAAAGCTTTACATAAGCTTCAATGTGGCCCGCAAAGCTTTACATAACCATCAATGTGGCCCGCAAAGCTTTTCATAAGCTTCACTGTGCCCGCTGCTTAAAATTGTTGCCCATCCCTGGCTTAGACAATGATCTGGTCTCCCGCAAAGAACCGAAAAAAAAACAAAACCATAGCTTCCGATTGTAGCGAATTTAGGCGACATTGAGTATGGTTAATCGTCAGATAGAGTCTCGCAGTCGGGTCAACTTTAATGGGTGACTGTCGTACGCTGTAGACATTCGTGGTTTGGAATGAACGTTAGACTGTATGTCCAACCACAGCGACAAATACCTGGAATCTCAAAATGCAGATCGGAGATGTATTTTCTTATTTGTATTTTCTAATTTGCTCCAATTTCTTTTCGCTATTTCTTTTTATTTTCTAATTTGCTTTACTTGGGGAAGGGTATTTCTGTCTATTTTCTATTTTTCTCCAATTTCTTTTAGCTATATCTTTTTATTTTCTAATTTGCTTCAATTTCTCTTTGGTTTTTCTATGTATTTTCTACTTTGCTCCAATTTTTGTTCGGTATTTATTTGTATTTTATAATATTCTTCACTTTCTTCCCCCTATTTCTTTACTCAGAACAACAGCGATCAAAAGTGCCCCTTTCACACATTCTACCAAACATCTCCCGCAGAACTGTTAGATCTCCATTCAATTTCTCTTTGGTTTTTCTATGTATTTTCTACTTTGCTCCAATTTTTGTTCGGTATTTATTTGTATTTTATAATATTCTTCACTTTCTTCCCCCTATTTCTTTACTCAGAACAACAGCGATCAAAAGTGCCCCTTTCACACATTCTACCAAACATCTCCCGCAGAACTGTTAGATCTCCATTCATTACAAATAATGATGGGAGCGGGGAGATATTAAAACTTTCTTTCCATTTCCTGTATCCATGTTTGTAATTGCACTTATTTCATATTTAATATAAAATCTATATCGTATTGTTTATTTAAAAATTCGTAATTTCAGAATTTTTAGCGTTTTCTTAATGTTTATTTTTCTTTTTGCAGGGTCAACGGGTAACAACAAGCTGCAATGCAAACAATGTGTCCAGCTCAAGTACACTTACTTCCCTGTTAAAAGCTCCCCCTTTGAACGCTAATAACAATGTCAATAACAATAATACCAGCTACGTCAATAACAATAATAACAACAATCATATGTTAACGCATTTAATCAACTCCACTTCCATTTCCTCACATCTTCACCACGGGCAATTATCAATCAACAGTAATGGATCTTCCCATGTCCAGGACTCTAATTTGGACAGATCTTTTGAAAGTCTCCTGAGTGACCCGGAGAGCACCACCCCAAATGCCCTTGCCGACCAAAGCACAAATACACACCCAAACAATCCTTCCCTCCTTCAGAACGCCCTCCAGAATAGTCAGTTAGAAAATATGAAAGCCAAAAGAGGAGAATCAATCACGTCGACTAACCCGCTCCTAGCAGGTAAATCTTTTGGACCAAAATTTGGGGTGTTTATTGAAAAGTAGGGCAGAAAAGGATAGGTTCTTAAGCTCCAGTCAGCTTGTCTTAGCTAATTGATCAGATTATATGAGTTTAAATTTTTATTCTAAATATATAAGGTTAGGTTAGGTTAAGTTGGATTAACTTAAATTAAGTTAGCTACCTAGCGGTGGGTTGCCCTAGACGCCGACTAGTTATTCTAGCATTTTGGTCTTATATTGACGATAGGTATTTAATGGGGCACATTACAGGGACATATATTACAATTACAACTGTTAAAATGTTTTAAACATACCATATTTATATTTTATTACTTGAAATTATTGATTAAAGTCTTTCAGTACACACTGAATCTGGTTAGCAACCAAATAAGAATCTAGATTTGGCTTTATTTAGTAGCGGAGAACTTATGTTGTAGCGGTACCAGTTACGGAACTAACGTTAAATAGTAGGTCCATACTAAAGACATCCGATTTTGATGGTGAAAAGTACATCGTCTATACATCTTCTCTAGGGAAAGAGCTGTATATTTCTAACTTGATGTTACAAACACATCCAACCGGGGATTCTAAAAATACCCCCTACCTATATGAATTACACCCTCAAAAAATCCAGCGATACAATTCCACCCACACTTTTTTTTAATGTTCGCAGTGAATATACTTTTAGTAAACCATATCAAATCTAATTTACTACTACAAGTTTTGACTTTTTCTAACTATTTTGAAGATAATTTCAAGTTATTCTCCGAATTTTGATACTTTGAACAATTCAGACCTCTGTTAAGGCGTATTTGTGCTTCCTAAATATGTTTTAAGATATATTAAAATCTGAACCAAAAATAAGCACATATTATTATTAGCTAAATTTGAGACGTAAACATATTATGCATTCCCCGCTGCCGCACTTCTCAGTTTCAGCGTTGCTTTTTGCCAAGTACTGTAAAGCAGTGGAATGATCTTCCTGCAGAAGTTTTGCAGGAAGATCTTAATATCTTCAAACGAGGTTGCAATACTAGATTAAGGGTGGGTGCTACTGCCTCATAATTTTAATATTGATTTGATTTTAATAATTTTAAACTTAATTATTTATTTACACATTTCAATTTCTTTTTTCTTTATTCATTCTTTCTTACTTGACATATGGACACTGTGTTCTGTGTCACAAGAATTATGTGTTCATTATCTCAAATAATAATGATAATATGCACGTCTTGGAAGTTTACTTCTTGCATGTCTATGGACATGGATAATACTGCAAGAGAATCAATTTGAGGGAATTGCTGAATGTAAATATCTGGTCATCACTAAAAGAAAGGCGAGTTCCCTCTAGAGCAAGGGTGGGCAAACTGCGGCCTTCGGGTCGCATGAGACCTCCGAAGGCTTTTCATGTGGTCCGCGTTTCATTCCAGAATTGAACAAAATATTGAAATTTAATTATTGAACATTTTGCCAAAATCTCATTATTTTTTGTAAGTGCTAGATTCTTAAATCAGTCATTTTCAAATATATTTCATTCGTAGATAAAATTATCTTTAAAAATACGATCATTTATAAATACTTATTCTCATTACCCTCATCTAAGTGCGGCCCGCAAATCTTTACATAAGCTTCAATGTGCCCGCTGCTTAAAATTATTGCCCATACCTGACCTAGAATAAGGCAGTGTAAGTGGAATTTGTAATTAAGGTGTAATTAGGGATGTCTATGTGAAAGAGGATAAAATTTGTAACCGATACTTTTGCTAAAAGTCAAATTGGGGATTCATCAATTGAATATGTTCTATAGAAGAGGTTTTATGAATATTTTAAGAAACTAAATATGTCGATTACAGAAATTCTTGTATGATGGGATTGGTAAGAAGGCACTAAGGAAGGGTATTAAGCGTGTGTGATGTGAAGGATGGGTTCTGATTTACGATGGTGAGTATCTACTTGGACATATCGAAATATAGAAGTGAGACGACCTGTAATAGGTGTGGTGTGTTGTTGAGCCTTTTTCAATGTGTACATGGATTGTGTGGCAAAAAGATGATGGCAGAGACTATGGAAAGAGAGAAGATAGAAGGGATGAAGTGGACAGGTCACAACATAAGGTAATGTTCCTCTACCTTACCGACGTCCCAGCCCATATTCACATAAAAACTAAAGAACTGTGAGATGCGGAATTCAGTGGGAATCTGCAAGGCGGTCCTAAAGTCTATGGGCAAAGAGAAGTTAATTACAGTGATGTTAAAGTCCTTAGGAAGAGGATAGGTACATAAGTACAAGGTGGACGTATAATCCTTAGGTCCTAAGAGTTTAAGACCACCCTGCGCCTAATTTGCCACAGTCTAAAGAATTAAAACCACCCTGTAGATTTTAACTTGAGATTCGTACCATGGATAACTACAACATATGGTAGGTACGGTAAAATTGACCTGAATCGTCATTGCCATCCAGCGACTAGCAACCCTATCATAACTTAGATTATGATAGAATCGTTGTTTGAACTCGTCTATGAAGTAGCCCTTGAGATAGCGTAAAAAGCGCAAAGATCTCGAGATAGCGTGGAGCATCTTAATGATATTGAGATAGCTTGAAAGCCGTTAGAGCCCTTGAGATAGCGTGTAAGCCGTTAAAGCCCTTGCGATAGCTTGAAAGCCGTCAACGATCTTGAGATAGCGTGAAAGCTGTTAACGCTCTTGAGATAGCATGAAAGCCGTTAAAGCCCTTTATTTAGCTTGAAAGCCGTCAACGATCTTGAGATAGCTTGAAAGCTGTTAACGCTATTGAGATAGCATGAAAGCCGTTAAAGCCCTTTATATAGCTTGAAAGCCGTTAGAGCCCCTGGGATAACTTGAAAGACGCTAACGATCTTGAGGTCGCGTGAAAACAGATGATACTCATGAGGTAGCGAGAAAACCATTAGGGTCCTTGAGATAACTCAAAAGCCGTTAAATCCATTGATATAGCTTGAAAGCCATTAACGCTCTTGAGATAGCTTTAAAGCCATTAAATACCTTAAGATAGCGTGAAAACAGTTAAAGCAGGTAGTGGATGTGCGATAGACTAAAATGATAAGGATAAAGATCGTAGTGTGCGCACAAGTTACTATGAATTTGGAGTGAGGTAGGTCTCGGAAGAAATGGAGTTAGGTTAGGTTAGGTTAGGTGAATGAAGTGATCGTATTTTGAGTCTGCGAGTCAATATATGGGGTGTGAAATATAGAGGTTGGAGAAGGATATAAAAGAGAATATAGTTGAGGTAAAGGATGGTAATGTTGTGAGATGGTTAAGGGATATGTAAATAATGGATGGCGAACATAATGGCTAACAAGATGTATAATATGTGGTGGAAATGAAGAAGTTAGAAATTAAGAGTAACTTCATTGTTTAAAATAGTGACTAAATGTATGAGTTAGAGTGAAGATTGTGAGGGGGATAGTAACAACCATAGAGGAAGAGAAATAGGATGATTTAGCAAGAAAGTGGTAAAGTGTTTAAAAGTAAAAGATCCATATAGCAAATTATCTACTGTCAAGGTGTTATGACAAGATGTGAATTTATTTGCGGCAATATACAAGCGCGCATGTCCTCCTGGAGAGTGTGAAAGAGATCAACCTGGGCTGTTAATGCTGGTTGTCGCTTCCTAACACGAATGAGAAAAAGATTGTTTCTATGGTAATTTTAGCTTGAATAGAGTAACCCTTTGATACTTCTGCATACAATTACTCCGCGACTCATACTTAAGTACTTAACTCGAAAGTATTTTTAAATGCGTCGCTGAATCATCTTTGTATTTTTTAAAATACAGCGAAAACCAATGTTTGTACCACCCCAAAGTAGAGATTTACAAAGAAATGGTAATGTTAGGGACACGAAGTGGGCATAACCCTTCACAGCCTCCCATAGCGAAGCCTAATAACAAGCTTTCTTGGCCTATTTCCCTTAATCTTATTTTCAAGATGTTATGCCTCCTTGGATGTTTCAATTTTAGTTGTGACGAAATTCAGAGGCTCAATCATCGGATAAATAATGCAGAGAAAAATAGTGGATAGTTTATAAAGTCTCATTGATTTATATACATTGAATTACCAGAGGTCATAGGATATGTACCTGGTATCCTGTATGACCCCCTCTACCCCGGCGAATTAGAGCAACTCGACGTGGCATCGATCCTACAAGTGGACGGAAGACCTCTGGAGAGATGATGACCCATGCAGTCACGATGGCTGTACAAAGTTCCTTGATATTTCTAGATGCCGGATCTTAGGTGCGAAAAGACCTAGTCACCAGGTTCCATAAATTCTTGGTTGGTTTCAGGTCGGGTGGACCTGGTGGCCAGACTATTCGTGGGAACTCTCCATTTGCATCCATAAATGGATGCAAATGGTTACCAAAAAAAGTTACGTAGTGGACTCCTGTTAATGACATGTTTAGAAGGACCAGCAGTTCCAAACCATGCCACCTGAACACACTAATATGGAACCACCACCAGACTGTACAGGGTTTTGTTGACAACTTAGTTTCATGGCTTCGCAAGGTTTGCGCCACAAACGAGCCCTACCATCAGTACAAAATAACTAGAACCGTGACTTATCGGATCAGGCGACATGTTGCCATTCCTCTGGGGTCTAATTAGCGACGTCATGAACCGAGATGCGGTGCAGTGTTCGGTGTTGTGGTATTAACAGAGGCACTCCATTGGTGGATCTTCTTCTCCAATATCCTATGGAAGGTAAAGAACGAAGCACTGGCTTGATGGGTATGCGTTGGTTACCTACTATATTGAATGTGGACTTTAGCCATTGTTGATTGTCCGTTACCGTGAAGAATTCTTGCCAGATGCCGCGAGTCACGATCATTAAGCACGAGTTGCCGACCACTACATTGTCCACGGTGGGAAGTAAAGCCTCCCATGAGGTATTCTCGGTACAAACGAGACACAATAGATCGAGAGATATTGAATGTCCACACAGTTTCAGAAATGAAATGGTTCATCCGTCTGATGCCCACTATTCATGCCCAATTTCAACTCTAATAAATCGCCTCGCCTTGCCACGAGCAGCCTAGCCAGTGATCACACCGACACATAAGATGTTGTATCACAACTGATACAAGTCTGGGGATTTCTGTAACGTCACGATACGGTGGTGCCGCCGCCCATCATTTCTTACATACTGCTATCCCATGACCTTTGTCACTTCAGTGTATTTCATTTTTATAACCCGGTAACTTTTATGTACTTAAATTTCTGTGCATTTTAAATAATTTCGCTTATATTAAACAAAATTCGTATGTCTATAATGACATAATACATAATATATGCAGCATTAATATAGATCGAACATAAATAATTTGGTATGCAGTAGTATTGTACTCCAAGTTATAATTGAAATTTTCTTGTATAATTTACAGTATGAGCTGTTTAACATTAATGAAATGGGTATCGTCAAATCTAGTAATTAACAGAAATTTAAGTTAATGGAGAAAGTTATCGGAATAAATATTGCTTAACATTAACAGTTTTTGAACATAGACAAATTATACAGCAAAAATATATCATAAACTTTGAATAAGATATCTTGTCACTGTGTCACGTTTTAAAGTTATTTTTACGATGCAAGGCGTAAAGTGACACATTTTTTGTGAGCTTGCAAACCACTTTTACAAGCTATTTAAGAAAGACAAAGATGTCCATTTTTCTTATAAGATAGTCGCCTCTTTGTTTAAAAGATTTTATAGATGCTGTAAAAAAAACACTTCTTTCTTCTGCTGTCTTCTCTTTTCATTTTGTCTTTTTTGCTTCATAAATAAGCAGATTTTTTTTCACGTTGTGGCTGTCTTGGCCAACACACTACCGCGATACAAATATACTAAGTAGGCTATAGGATAGCATTATAATATTTAATAATAAATATGCATAAAATTATGACAGATTTCAAATAAATTTATTTAATTTTAGTGATAAAATATTGTATAAGTGAGCTAAATATGAGTCAAACAAGTATACCAACACTGGTTTATATTCAACTGAAATTGCAGGTCTTTTGTCATCCGCGTCTTCGTTTGACCGCTCACCTTCTTCTTCTTCTCCTCATCTCCAAGGCTCTTCTTCGTCGGCTTCATCAACAACGTCTTCTTCCTCATCTCTTCCAGCATTATTGGGTCATATCAATCTTAAAAGAGAAATCAAAGAAGAACGGACGGAGCTGCCAGGAGATTCTTATTCAGGTAAGTCTACCCTTTTAACTTGTTTTCTATCGTAATATTTGAAAGGAAATCAGTTTTAGCGATAACTATTTTAAAATTTTATAATGTATCAAAATAATAATATCTTCAATCAATATACAGGGCATCTCAACTACCTTTGAAACTTTTTAATTACTAATGACTTCACCATTTTTTGTAAAGATTTAAAAAAATTATTTATTATGCATTGATATAGAAGTGGTTTTTTTTTTGCCTTAGTAAAACTTTTACTAATACTTTTAAAGTGTGCAAGTTCTATCTAAATCGGTAAATAAATAGTGAAGTTATAAATAATTAAAAAGTATCAGAGATAGGTAAGATTAGCTGTATATGTTTATATTATAAAAAAAAACATGTAGATTCTGATTTCACAAAGTGTACATGAAAATAACTTACAAAAATATATAAAAACAGTGAATATAGCCGCCTTTTCATGCTCAAATTATTACAAACAATAAGGATAAAGTGTTATTTAAAAAGAAATCTTATTCTTGTCGTGAAGTGGATTAGCACAATAGAATAATTCTTAGGAGCTTACATCAGTAAATTTGAAATGTTTTGCTGTTTTTATTAATTATTTGATTATTATTATTATTATTATGATTATTAAAGTAGCCCTATTATTGTATCATGCGCTCTACTATAATAACTGCTCAAATACGCCTTTTGTTCATATTTTTTTTACCATTTAGGATCATTTTGATTAATTTTACCGATTATGCTGATAATAATGATTAATGAGAAGGAAAATAAAACTTAATTTAAGGTAAGGATGCTGAATTATGGTGGAGAGAAGTGAATGTATGACAGAAGGAAAGAATTAGTTGCGAAATCAATCCTACGAAAATTTAATGAAGTTAACTTAATTTTTTGGTCAAAAGTTTAAGGATAATTTTGACAAATGCGACCGTTACATGATACAGGTACGAACGAAGTATTTGTATGGGGTTGAGGATGGTAGCTCTGGCGATCAGCGTCGTGGTCATATAAGCGATGAGCGCTTGATGACATGGGTTCAAATCCAACTTCTTTATTCATTTTCATATAATGATTAAAATAGTTTGCCCTTTCTTTCCGTTCTCTACTTCTCCCATTTTCCTTCTTAGGCTTTCATTGGTTCACGTAATATTCATCTTAGCGTTTTTCCGGGTTGTGTTACCAATTTTCCATTTCCTTGGGCCTTTAAATACATCTATATATCACGTGTCATGTGACTTTCAATTATTACGAACGAAATAATATCTATTTGAGTTTGGCACGATCCGTACAAAGCCAAAACCATCGAAAAACTCGAATTTAAATCCTTCGATAGGCTCATTTTAGAAGTAGGATTCTCAAGAGCAAAGGGCATTTGTTATTAAATTCTGCTATTTGTATTGGAAATATGCATATCTTAGACTTGTTTCTTCTGAAATATTTGAGTAGTATCAATAAGTAATAGCATATTTTATGGAGCTGGCAGGAAGATAAAGGCAACGCCATCCATATTTGGGTGGAGTTTGACTGAAAAATTCAAGAGAGAGTGAGCGTGCGAGAATTAAGGGAGGGGTATTGTCGTGGAATGAAAGAGGGAGTTAATAAAAATACTTTCTACAACTATATCAACAACCTAAAAAATCGAGTTGAAGGGGCATGAAAAGCGAAAAGTCCGCAAAAGGGATTAAATGAAACAAAAGTTATTTCAATTTTAGGAATGTTATTCTTCGCTTGTAGCACCCAACTTTGGTTTCCAAATTTGCCAAAAGATACAATAATGTAAGATAGAATTCGGTGTATTATCACTAAATCGATTTCAGGATCGATAAAAAAACCCTAAGGTAGAGCGTGGAAGAATGAAAAAAAAAATGGGGATATAAATTCGTAATGTAGGAAGCTTGAGTAGTGTAGAAAAATATTCCATCTGGGCTGGACTGTTTTACCCAAGACTCGTAGCAAAGTAATTTACATTTGAGGCCAGATTCCTTGGAGCTCCATCCTCCTAAAATTATCAGGCCCTCTGACTTATTCGGTGCAGCGGCTAAGTTTTAGTTGCGGGCACTCGACTGTATAAGTTACTATGTTGGTTCGTGGGTCGGTCGTTCGGATGGTAGCCATTTTACTTTTCAATGAGGTTTTTTGGCAATAACATCGTAACCTTTCGGCCGATTCTAACAAAATTCAAAAGAACTGATGTTGTTTTACATTCTCTTTCGAATGATACAATTGTCAAGGTCCCCCCAAGGTCAGTCTATGAATTACTAAAATAAAAATAACTATGGGTCGAATTTCCTCACTTATTGAGAAAATTTTGAAGGTCATAAGTCAGAATAATTGAGTGCACGCGACTTAGGTCTGTTGACCTCGTTCTCAATCTAGTACTTTGGTGCGAGTGGTCTTTGGAGGTTATTAATAAACTACTAAATCCCCACATACTCCACTAAAACCTAAACTTAGGACTCCCATTTTTTAAAAAATTAATTTGTGTTCATTTTAAAACAACTCATGTTTTGAGAGAAGCAGAATCACTGGTGCCAAGATTATAGCAAGGAATGTTTTGTATAAAGTTGTGAACTAATGGCACGATTTACCTGAAAATGTTGTGATTTTCAATAGCACGAGTTACCTGACAATGTTGTGATTTTTAATGGCACGATTAACCTGAAAATGTTGTGACTTTTTTAATGGCACGATTTCCCTGACGATGTTGTGACTTTTTAATGGCACGAGTTACCTGACGATGTTATGATTTTTAATGGCACGATTTACCTGACAATGTTGTAATTTTTAATAGCACGATTTACCTGACAGTGTTGTGATTTTTAATGGCACGATTTACCTGAAAATGTTGTGATTTTTAATGGTACGATTTACCTGACAATGTTGCTATTTTTAATGGTACGATTTACCTGACAATGTTGTGATTTTTAATGGCACGAGTTACCTGGCAATGTTGTGATTTTTTAAATGGCACGATTTACCTGCTAATGTTGTGATTTTTAATGGCACGATTTACCTAATAATGTTGTGATTTTTTAATGGCACGATTTACCTGGCAATGTTGTGATTTTTAATGGCACGATTTACCTGATAATGTTGTGTGTTTTTAATGGCACGATTTGCCTTGCAATGTTTTAATTTTTAATGGCACGATTTACCTGACAATGATGTGCTTTTTTTAATGGCACGATTTGCCTTACAATGTTGTATTTTTTTTAATGGCAAGATTAAGTTGTTGTAAAGAACAACTTAAATGAGCATTTTAAAATATGTAAATACCAGGCAATGGTTTCACCACTCCCCCATAGGGGGAGCTTGCGTTTCGCTACTAAGATTAAAAGTTAAAATCTAACAAAAAGCAGCCATGGTTAAATTTTTATAAATTTTCTGAACTTCGCCAATTATAATAATTTTAAAAAGGAACTCCGAACTGAATTTTCCCCCTTTCAAAATATCACGTTGCTAAAATATAGTAAAGGAAGAAGATATATAAAAATAAATTTTTTGAACTTCACCATTTGCAATTCTTTGGGTTTTGAAAAAATCACAAAATTTCGATACTTAGATTTATTTCTGAACTTCACCATTTTGTTTTTTGATATTATAAAAGAATTATTAGAAATAACTTTGATAAAAAACATAAGTCATAACCAAACTAAGATGAAATTATTACTAAAATACTAAAAAAAATCCCCTTCTTAAATTATAAAGTTAGTGATGATGATTACCTAAATAAAGGTCTTTTAAAGTTAATTAGTTTTTCATTGTTGGCCATAACTTCATTCAATCTTATATCATTATAAACCTAAATAGTCACTATAAAGTATTTGGCGACATGCTTGTATGGTTACCATAATTACCCCAATCAGGGAGTGATCGATAGGGAAAAAATTTTTATAGAACGTTTAACGCCATCTTTCGACCTTCGTTGGGTCTAAACAGTCGTGGAAAAGTTACTGGGAGATTTAAAAGACATGCAAAAAATCACGCGAGAGTGAAAGGTTTCTCATGCGTACTGAGGTCAGTCTCATGGGGCAATGAGGTCAGATTGCCACTCTTCCAGTTGTATCAGGGGCATCATACCCTTATTATACAATTCCACGCTCTTGTGGGCATGGAGCATGAATCTGGGTAGAATGGAATAAACGATTTTCTTCTGCATTACAAATTCAATGTTAAAGTCTGAATCCTATAGACCGAAATGATCAAATTATATCAGTATACAAACAAAATATAATACTATTATTTTAAAATAGCGATATATTTTTTATTTAAATTTTGGGGAATCTTTTACATTAGCGACTCGGGTGTTGTTGTTGTTGTCTTTCATTCCAAATTGAACGATATCGTGTTTCATCTTTCGTTCATCCACGCATGGAGGCGCCATTTTCGTTGGAGTGAACATCGGGAAAAATAAGAATAACTATAAATGTTTGGTTACAGGAAGCTGATTTTAAGCCGTACTATGGTTTGCTATATAGGAGGGCTTTGCCCCCCCCATACCCCCCGCTCGCCCTCAGGAACAAGTATTATTTAAACGAAGATTTTTACAAAGAACGAATCATTATGGGATAACAGGAAAAAAATCCCGAAACGCTAATGTAAGAGTTTGGTTTTTTTTTGTTTTGACAAAACAGTCTGTCTGTCTGCCTCTTTCTTCCTCATTCTCTCTCTCTCTCTCTCTCTCTCTCTCTCTCTCTCTCTCTCTCTCTCTCTCTCTCTCTCTCTCTCTCTTCCGGAAAGTGCTAGCGCTGGGCATAGACGGAAAAGTAGCCGGCTGGATCGAGAACTGGCTAAGTGGCAGACGGCAACGGTTGGTGGTGAACGGACAGGCTTCTGAATGGGTGCCCGTTACTAGCGGGGTGCCTCAAGGTTCTGTCCTGGGCCCACTACTATTCATCATCTACGTCAACGACAGGGACGGTGACATGGTTGCCAAGATTTCCAAATTTGCCGACGACACCAAGCTTGGTATGAACGTTGCAAAAGAAGGAAATACTGCCCGCCTACAGGAAGATCTTGGGAAGATTGGGGAGTGGTCGGACACGTGGCAAATGCCTTTTAATGTGGGGAAATGCAAAGTGATGCATATCGGCCACAGAAACTCCCAATCTCAGTATATCCTTAAGGGCACTGCTATTGAATCCACCGACATTGAGAAGTTCTTGGGTGTAACAATCACTAGTGACCTCAAGTTCTCGAAACAGTGCATTGTGGCGGAGAAAAAGGCCCAAAGGGTGCTAGGCTATATAAAGCGCCAGTTTGGAAGATCTTGGGAAGATTGGGGAGTGGTCGGACACGTGGCAAATGCCTTTTAATGTGGGGAAATGCAAAGTGATGCATATCGGCCACAGAAACTCCCAATCTCAGTATATCCTTAAGGGCACTGCTATTGAATCCACCGACATTGAGAAGTTCTTGGGTGTAACAATCACTAGTGACCTCAAGTTCTCGAAACAGTGCATTGTGGCGGAGAAAAAGGCCCAAAGGGTGCTAGGCTATATAAAGCGCCAGTTTGGATTTCGGAACAAGGAGATTGTACCGTGTTTGTACAACTCACTTGTCCGACCGCACCTAGAGTATGCCGTACAATTTTGGAGTCTTTCATTTCGAAAGGACATCGCGAGATTGGAACGCGTACAAGCCAGGGCAGCCAAACTGATTCCCTCTATCAGACATAAAAGTTATGAAGATAGATTAAGGGAATTAGATCTGTTCTCATTGGAAACCCGTAGACTGCGTTGTCAGCTCATCGAAGTTTTCAAAATACTTCGAGGGTTCGACAATGTTGACTACGGGGATATTTTCACCCTTGTTGAGAGCAGAACAAGAAATCACAGCTTTAAACTTGAACTGAAACGTCACAACCGAGATCTGTGCGGAAAGTTTTTCACGTACAGTATCTACGGTAGTTGGAACGCACTTCCATTGGAAGTTGTCAACAGTGAATCTGTTGACCAGTTCAAGTCAAGACTAGACAGGGTCTTGAAAAATGGCCATGAAAGGACGTAAAGCATTTGAGCAGAGATGTGCCTGCTCGATTGCTAGTTCAAAGGTACCCTCATTGAATGGACCGTAAGGTCTTCTAGGGTACCTTCTTTCCTTGTTGTTACACACTCTCTCTCTCTCTCTCTCTCTCTCTCTCTCTCTCTTTCTCTTTCTCTCTCTCTCTCTCTGTTACTTCATTTGTAAAATATTGTAAGAACTGGGGCCTGGGGAAAGAAGTCGAGTAGCCTAAAGAAACTTTAAGCCTAGCGGCACTGTTCATAATCTTTCGCAAGGGGATGCTTGGGCATTAATAATAATTAGAACAGATGAAAACAAAAGGTTTAGGAATAACAACGTCAAAGGTGGACATGGATAATCCTTAATCTGTTAATTTGTTAAAAGTTTTGTACTTTTTCTCTCTTATAAAAAAATAATTTTGCCCATTTTTTTATAGTTTGGGCCATTTTAAGTTGTTTTTAAAGCCACAAAACGTTTTCTGTATTGTTTTATAATACTAAAATAATTAACGTCAACGCTTTAGCGTTAACTTTCGTTACATTTTAACGGATTAACGATTTACTGTGACTACCAACGGACAAAGCCATTTATAGACATCCCTGAAGGCTAGAACAAAAGGTCGTTTTCGAATACACCACTGAAACAAGTTTGGACAAATACCACAAATACTCTAACAATAAGAATTTACACCCACTAGCGGATTAGTTAGGGTTGTTAGTTGTTGCTATTTAAAACTAAGAAAAGAAAGCCAACGAAGCCATCTGTATTTATAAGACGCTGGATCTGTTCCTGCGGCCACAACTTTGTTCGCTCATAACTACCGGTGATTCACGCTTAGGCGTCAACTGCCTGGCATACGATGTGAAACGTTTACCCATTGTAATTATATTATATAATATTATGTTATTATATGATATGGAGAGTGCGCAACTCTTCCGAATCGTCCTTCATCCCATAAATAATAATAATAATAATCAGCAAGATATTTTTGTTCCACAATGTAAGAATTTCAAACAATATGGATCTGTGTTTATTTGCGGCAGGACATTTTATCCCGGGCAACGCCGGGTATCTCTGCCATTTCGCTAAAACGTTTGGTAAGGAAATACCTGTAAAGAAAGCAGTGAGCAATCCTCCAGATGTCAGCTGCGGTATGCCAATGCTACACCCCCAAATTCTCTTGCTCGTAAGTTCTCACAAAAGACCGCAAACGCTTTAAAACTGACGAGCATACGCCCACTAACGAAGTAATTATGCAAACATGGAAGAACAACTTCCGATATCTTTTATGTTTACCGGTGGTCTTATAATAAATTGGTTATCGTAATTTTTATAAAGATAAGGTTAAAGATGAATTTTAGAAGATGGCTGACATTTATGGGAGACGAATGTATCCATCAATTAATTAAGGTGGAGAAAGATTGACGAATGTATTGTAGCATTTAATCAAAGGCAGATCTGAGCGGAGGTCTCGTAAATGAGGACACGAATACAGGGTGGGTAGAAGAGAAAGGTAAGGAGTTCTTCCAATGTGTAATATTGATCCGACTCTTTACAAATGAACTCTTGGTTTTGAGGTCTAATGTGTTGAACTTTAAATATGTCTAAGTTGAATTCAAAATGTCATTTCTGGCGATCCATCTCTTGGGAATAAATTTATAGAATCGCCGAATTTATATAAGCCAAGCAGATCTGTACTAAGAAAGGCTGCCTGATCTGGAGACGCAATCCAACCGTGGTTATTATGGCATTAGCGAAAAGAGCACTGATTAAAAATTAACCCCTGCGATTTAGGAAGTTGGTTGGTCTGTATATAACCATGTCGTTATTTCACGTAAGGATTAGGCTACAGAAGGCCGAGGAAGCACAACGTCCTCCTGTTGGGGTAGTGCCTTTGTTTGCCTGCACGTGAATGCGAGCGACTCTCGTCAGTCTTGCCGCACTATACAATACTCTCTTACGAATTTCGAGTCCCATTTCTGCTAACAGATATGAGACACCATTATGGCAGAACTCGCCATTTATCTTTATAAGGTGATGGCAGGACTCTGGCGTCAATTTAACAAAATATAAATTCATAAATTAATGTGATGATGGACCTACACAAGTTAGGATTTCAGTAGATAAAATAATTGAATGTTGTGAGGCGCCAATGGGTCACAGTTACTCACAACTGATTGTGAAATGATAAAAATTAATCGAGTTGTTCCTACTGTAACCGATGATTCTAAATTGAGCGTGAACGCTATCGCCAACGATGATGGAGTCGGTGCTACTTCTTGGCATTGCGAGTGTAAAGAATGCGGGAAATAAAAACTCACGCGGGTTGACGCCAGTGAAGGTCGGATGGCAGAAAATTAACGGGGCGATACTTTTGCGTGAACTGATACGTCAAGAGAGATACCGGAAACACGTCAAAGCGTAGATGGTGGCAGTGGGAAGACAGGAGAAGATTGACAAATCAAATTTTTGCCTTGGTTGAGGATTTCAGGGAACCAGGCTATTACGATAGATTTGGGTCGTCAGACGAGCGAGACAATTTCAAATCAAGGCTATGAGGTAGTTGATCTTTGTGTCCGCCGGTGGAGGAGTAGACCTACCTAACCTAACCATATCAAGACCGTCTCAAGGCCGTATCAATACCCTAACAATGCCTCCAAAGAAATTAAGACAGTCATCTATGATGACTTCGTCCCAGTCGTGAAGGTCGTCACTGTGTTTGCGTCCTTGTTATCTATCGGTAGTTCCTTTTTTTCTTGGAGTTTGTGTCAAGTGATGAGAGGACTGGATGTTATTCCCATAAAGGCAGAATGGAGCTTTGCCTAACAGTGGGACCTAGTGCTCTCCTGGTCTTCTATAAGGGAAGTAACGAGAGCTTAATTACCTACATGGCAACCAATTTGTTTATCGCATGGAGGAATCTAATCAGCCATATTCGCTCATGACGCGGTAACTAGGATTCAGTGGAATGCAACTGTTTCTCTAGTAAGCAGCCTTTGTTTCCGCAGATGCGCTTGAGTTATATGTACTTGGTGTGGTTTGATCGATACTCCTCCCACGAGGTGGACTTTTGAAAACCAATGAACTACTGTTTTTTTATTTGGTTTATTGCCCCATCTCGTCTATGCCTTTAATTACCCTTTGACAGAGGTCGCTATTGTCCCAAACTAAATAACTCAGACTTTATCATTTACATATATAACAAAGAGTAATAATATACTGATAACCCATCTCCATTTTGCTGCAACACCCTTTACTGCACTTCATGGGCTTTGTTTCATCAACTATACTTTAATCCATTTGACACAATTCCCATTGTACTGCTTGGGTTGCAATTTTACACAACAATTCTTCATACTCTTCCTTGTCAAGTAGTTCCTTGAATTCTAGAAAAATCACATTGACTTATCATCATCAATTACTAACTCTATAATTTAAGAAGGGGATTTTTTTGAGTATTTGAATAATAATTTCATCTTAGTTTGGTTATGACTTATGTTTCTTTTATCAAAGTTATTTCTAGTAATTCTTTGATAATAACAAAAAACAAAATGATGATGTTCAGAAATAAATATAAATATCAAAATTTTGTGAATTTTTTAAAACCCAAAGAATTACAAATGAAGTTCAGAAAATTTATTTTTATATATTTTGAAACGGGGAAGTTTAGTTTATAGTTCCTTTTAAAAAATTATTATAATTGGCGAAGTTCAGAAAATTTATAAAAATTTAACCATGGCTGCTTTTTTTAGATTTTAAATTTTAATCTTAGCAGCGAAGCGCAAGCTCCCCCTGTGCGGGACTGGCGAAGCCATTGCCGCATCAGATTCAACAAATAGGATTATTTTTTATTAGAAAATGAGTTAAATATCACGTATCAAATCCACACACTTTACCATACTCATATGCGTCACTCTCTTCTTCCCTATCTCACACACCACTCTTCCGTCCTGGAATCGGCCAAAGGTCTCCATACCCCTTTGATGGGAAACGGGTGACCCTCCTTGGTCAAGAAGGGTTTTCTGATCATTGGTTCGGTATGAAAACACGGTCTTACTCCTCATATTGCCACCTCTACCCTTCCCCCCAACCCTATCGAGAACCGGTGCGTGTGCCTTCGGGCTTGCCAGCGATTGTCAGTCTGATCTTTATGCAAATTTCTTTATCCGGCATAACCTTAAAAATGTATTTATAACAACTTCTGTACCAATTAATGACAGTAGAATCAGTAGATATGGCATCTACTAAATACCAAGGCAGCAGGTGACAGCATCGAATGTGACGTTTCTCTCGCCACCTCGGCAGTCATAGAGTCATAGTCGACTTCTTAGTGATTCACTGCGAGTCGCATCAGTACAAACTATACATACATCTCTTTACGTGCTTAAAACTTTAACATCTATACATCCTAACATACCTGAAAGCCTTTAATCTCTTTTTTTCTTGTCTTTCATCGCAATTCACACATACATCAAGTTTTGCATACACATTATCATTTATTTCTGCGCGCTCGAGTCCACGTCATATTTCTTGGAAAAGAAAGTCGAGAACTGTCTTTGTTTGTAATGGTTCTAATTTGGTTTATAATTAAATGATATTAAAGGAATTAAAAATTAAGGGACCTCAGTATTAGAGTCGGTTGGTTTGAAGAGAAAGGTCGGTCGTAAATTATATATAAGTCAAAGGCGGATCCAGAAAGAGGAATTTGTGTTTCTTAGGGGACGGTGCTCATATTAAGGCCAGGCCGAGGAGAAACCAGTGGTCGACTGGCCATGATGTTACTGGTACAAGAAATCACACACACCCTGCCAAAAACAGCTTTCGCCTATGAACTAATCAGTGGTTTTTAATATATATCCCCATTGATGTTCCTCAAACGTCATCAACGTAAATTCATGACACTTGAGGGGCGAGGGGGTGCACTTGTACAGCCTCAAGTTGTTACTTATAAGTACCTCTACTCGAAAATTTAGAATAAACGTTTGCTTCCAAGTCTTTTGTTAACGGGAATTCCGTTTTTAATTTCTCCTTTCGATTCTTCCTTTTTTTTAGGTTTCAAACGAAACTTATAGATCATTTTCTTGGTTTCAAACGGCCATCATGGGGAGGGGGGGTACAAAAAGATAATACTGGTATTTTTTTCTTTCAAACTGACATATCATACTTTATTTTTTTCTTAAACGAACATACATTATCGGGCTTGTACATGTTTCAAACCTTGTTGAACTTCTTTTGGTATCAACTGGCCATTATCGGGGGGGGTTTAATGGACATTATCCGGTGGGGGGCTTTGCTACACTTGACCATTCTCGGGCTTTTAATGCTACAAAGAAACCTCATTGTTGTTTATTAAAAAAAATTGTTGCGGTTTTGGTTATTTTTTTCAAACCGTATACCATTTGAAGGAGATTAAAAACTAACGCAATCTGATTTGTGATTGTAATGTCTCCTCATTTGTTGTCATATTTCGATTTGGGAATGATGCCCATATAGGAAAAATCCCCCTAACGCTCCATAGAACGACTGGGTGCTTGCACAGCTGTAGAAAACTCAGAGAACCGTGCTACGTCCCTGAAAAAAAATCCATTTATTCCGTTTGGTATCTATAAGTACTTTCTATAAAGTATCTAATCGCATATCAAACTATACACAAATTATGAATTTTTACAGTGTTTGATGCCTACCACCATACTCTAAGAAGTAAACACAGTCGGGGCTAACAATTTTAGGCGTAAGTGAGAAAAGAAATGAAAGTATTAATGACAATGATAAAGATAATAAGAATTAAGGACTAAAAAAACATTGGCGCTGATAACGACTGCGATAACTAATAACAACGCCATTCTTCGTTGAAAGAGGAGAATAAAGGTCAGCGGGAGCAAACTATAGATTAGCCATTTGCATGCATATCCATGTCGTTCCCCACTTTCCCAAAAGATTTTGGACTTTCTTTCATCACTTAATAGCTAAACAATCTCGGCAACCAAGAAAACAGCCCCCTTCTCTGATAATTTCCAGACGATACCACAGTTTTATGGGTATTTTCCTATGTGGGCATATCGAAATATGACAACAAATGAGGAGACATTACAATCACAAAGGAGATTGCCTGAGTTCTTAACCTCCCTCAAATGGTATATGGCATTTACCTTCTTTCCTTGTTGTTACTCCTTGTTGTTAATTTACGAATTAAATATAATTAGAAATTAGAATAATTTCAGGTTTGAGACCCATTCAAAAAATTATCGGATTTGATACGATTTCTGAGTGTATGAATGTTATGGGTGTATTGAGGGTTATTGAAAAGATTTGATTTAGAAAAAAAATTAGAGACTATTTTTTTCTGTTATATGTGATTTTTCTGTATAATTTAATCTTTGGCTAATCATTAAATTTTATTTGAGGTTTTTTACATTTAATGAGCGCCGTGTATAATGGAAGAGTCATAAATGGAGAATTCCATTGCAGCACTAAACAGATGAGTCAATGGTTCTTGTTTACAGATGGGAAGATATTGAATTATCTCAATGGTTTTCTTGCAATGGTTACCAGCCTTTAGATTGTGGAACCTTTCAACTCTCGTGGATTATTTGTAGATCTACAAGTTGTACAGGGGCAAACGAATTAACCTGCAAATTTTAAAAACAAATTTGAGGTTTGTATATGACTACAGCTAGTGATTGGCCATACAGGAAGGTATAAATTGAACCATTCATTAAAATTTACATTTAGTTTAAAATTTTGAACTTTTTTTAAAGGTTGCAATTTAAAAAATAAAAACGTTTTTATTATTTTTAAAGGCCAATTGTCTCATTATATAACTTTAAAAGTTATTTTTACAAGGAATAAACTTTTATAGATAAAGGATTCATCTTTCATTTGTTTTGTTTCTATATTTCATGTCCCTAGCTGCAATGGTTATTGAGATATTGTACTCAAAAACGGCCTATTATTTTTTGGAGGGGGGGGGGGAGGGCACCCCATATAATAAGCAGAGGGGTGATGTTATTACTGGCATATTCTTTTGGTACGCGATTCATAATTATTACCCTACTCGAGAAATTCCCCAATTTCCCTTTCGTTTTCAAGTCCTGTTTGCCGTTCTTTTTCTCTTTTTGGGTGGGAGAATTTTCTGACCTCATAATAGTCCTATTTACCTCACCTCATTGCGTCTTATTCAATTCTCGTTTCTCTTTTTAAACAATCTTTTATGAAATGAAAGGCAATAATTATTCGCAGATACCGTCCTATATCTCTCGTAACTCGGTCACCCATGTTTTCGAAGATTCGTCTTTTGAGGTTGGAGCCAATCTCAATCAAATACACAGCCTTGACCCAAAATCATCTGGAATTAAAAAAAAAATTAGTCCACCCTTTCTTTGACACAGTTAGCATGTAACTAAGGATTTTTTTTACTCTTTTCTGAGATTAAAATCTTATTTTCGCCCAATTCGTTTTAGGTCTGAAATATGTCACTAGTTTTTATTTGTCCTACTTTTTAATCATCATTAATTATCTCTCTCTCTCTCTCTCTCTCACACACACACACACACACACACACACACACACACGCGCGCGCGCTCTCTCTCTCTCTCTTTCTCTCCTATCTTTTACTCATACTCTTCCTTTTCACCTATCCTACTCTTAACCACGCTCTCTCTTACTCTTCATCTTCCTCTCTTTTACCCCTACTATTACACTTAATCCACCTCTCTCTCCCTTACACTTACTCTTCCTTTATCTTATTTTTCTCTCTTACTCTTAATCTCTCTCTCACTTTCTCTCCCTCTCTCTTTCCCTATCTCTTACTCATACTCTTCCTCTCTCTCTTTTATTCTTCCTCTCTATTACTCTATTTCTCTCTCTTTCTCTCTTACTCCCTTCCTCTACCACTCCTTTACGCTTAATATTACTCTTCATTCCTCTCTCTCTATATCTCTTACACTTAGTCTTCCTTTTTCTTACTCTTCTCTCTTACTTTCTCTCTCTCTCTCTTTCCTTATCTCTTATCGAGAACTGGCTAAGTGGCAGACGGCAACGGGTGGTGGTAAATGGACAGTCTTCTGAGTGGGTGCCCGTTACTAGCGGGGTGCCTCAAGGTTCTGTCCTGGGACCACTACTATTCATCATCTACGTCAACAACATGGACGGTGACATGGTTGCCAAGATTTCTAAATTTGCCGACGATACCAAGCTTGGTATGAACGTTGCAAAGGATGGAAATACTGCCCGGCTGCAAGAAGATCTTGGGAAGATTGGGGAGTGGTCGGACACGTGGCAAATGCCTTTTAACGTGAACAAATGCAAAGTGATGCATATCGGCCACAGAAACCCTCAATCTCAGTATATCCCTAAGGGCACTGCTATGGAATCCACCGACACTGAGAAAGACTTGGGTGTAACAATCACTAGTGACCTCAAGTTCTCAAAACAGTGCATTGAGGCGGAGAAAAAGGCCCAAAGGATGCTAGGCTATATTAAGCGCCAGTTTGGTCATCGGAACCAGGAAATTGTACTGTGCCTGTACAACTCACTTGTCCGACCGCACCTGGAGTATGCCGTACAATTTTGGAGTCCTTCATTGCGAAAAGACATCGCGAGATTGGAACGCGTACAAGCTAGGCCAACCAAACTGATTCCCTCTATCCGACATAAAAGTTATGAGGATAGACTAAGGGAGTTAGATCTGTTCTCGCTGGAAACCCGTCGACTGCGTGGTCAGCTCATCGAAGTCTTCAAAATACTTCGAGGGTTCGACAATGTTAACTACCGGGATATTTTCACACTGAGTGAGAACAGAACGCGCAATCACGGCTTCAAACTTGAACTGAAGCGTTACAACCGCAATCTGTGTGGAAACTTTTTCACCTACAGTATCTGCGGTAAGTGGAACGCACTTCCAGTGGAAGTTGTCAACAGTGAATCTGTTGACCAGTTGAAGTCAAGACTAGACAAGGTCTTGAAAAGTGGCCGTTTAGGGACACAAAACAATGGAGCAGCCATGTGCCTGCTCGATTGATAGTCCAAAGGTACCCTCTTTGAATGGACCGTAAGGTCTCCTAGGGTACTTACTTTCCTTGTTACTCCTTGTTACTTGTTACTCTTATTTTTCCTCTTAATTACTCTCATTCTCTTACTCCCTTACTCTCTCTCTCTCTCTCTCTCTCTCTCTCTCTCTCTCTCTATATATATATATATATATATATATATATATATATATATATATATATATATATATATATATATATATATATATATATCTTCCACTACCTTTCCTTTACTCTTAATCCTTATTCCTCTCTCTCTCTCTCTCTCTCTCTCTCTCTCTCTCTCTCTCTTATACTTACTATTTCTAGAGAGGACCGAAAGGAGTATCCGGCCCAGAGTGAGGGCGGACGTACGCCAGTACGCCCGTGTCACTCCAGAAACGACCTTCTCAGAGGTCGCAAAAAGGGATGCCTCGCAAACATACAAGCCGGGAAACGGAAGAGCGTAGGGAGTCCTACAGTCGGGGACTCCCTGAAAGTTCTTCTGTTTAATGCGAGGTCAATCAGGAACAAGTTGCCTGAGCTCCGTGGCCTCGTAGCGACGGAAGAACCCGAAATGGTAGCCATAACAGAATCGTGGATAAAAACGTCAAACCGAGACTTTGAAGGCGAATTCACAGTTCCTGGCTATCAACTCTTCCACAAAGATAGGCCAGACAGAGAGGGTGGCGGTGTAATGTTGTATGTCAAGGATACAATCAAATCTTCGAACTCCAACATTATATCCGATCACGAGCTCCTAGGCGTTGACCTAGAGATAGGTCCTGTCAGATACAGGACCCTGGTGCTTTACAGACCCCCTTCCCAACCCGTTGAGAAGGACAGGGAACTGTACCAGCTGCTGGGTGAGCTTGTTCAAGGCAGAGTGTGCATCGTTATGGGCGACTTCAACAGACAAGTTGACTGGGAAACCAGAGCAGCCTGTGGCGAGAGCGCGCTACTCCTGGAGTTCGCCAACAACGAGTTCCTCACTCAATGGGTCAGAGAACCGACGAGAGGAGACAATATCCTCGACTTGGTCTTCACCTCTGAGGATGATATCGTTGAGGATGTCTCTGTAGGCGAAGAGCTCGGTGGCAGTGATCACCAGCTAGTTAGATTTACCGTCAAGATCCCGAAGGTAAGGTCTGTTGCCAGTCAATCAAAGAAACTTGACTTGAGAAGAGCAGACTTTGCAAGCCTTCGAGCTGGGCTGACTGATGTAAGGCTAGCGGTATGCGAAGAGGTTGAGGATTCGTGGAACAATTTCAAAAATAAATTCATGAGTCTTCAATCAAGTTGCATCCCTCTGAAATGCCTCCGTCGGTCTTCTGTTCAACCAAAGTGGTTTAATCGAGAAATCGGCCAACTGCTTAGGGAGAAGAGAAATGCGTACCGGCGATCGAAGATCTCGGGTGCCTTTGACGAGTACCGGAGGCTAGCCAGGAGAGTGAAGTCCAGCATAAGGGCGGCTAAGCGTACTGAGGAACTCCGAGTGGCGAGACTCTGCAAGGAGAATCCCAAGGAGTTCTTCGGCTATGTAAATAGCCGTAAACCAATCCATCGTAGGATTGGGCCCTTAGTGGACGAGGAGGGTGCATTAACTCAGTCAGATGCAGAAAATGCTAACCTTCTCAATGACTACTTCTCCTCAGTGTTTACTAAAGAGTGTGGTCCCATCCCCCAGCCCACGGATTCCTACTCGGGGGAAAAGCTGGAGGCAATGGACTTCACCGAAGGAGAAATATAGAAAAAGATCGCTGACCTAAAGACGAATAAGTCCCCTGGACCGGACGGGTTTCTACCCAAGGTGTTGAAGGAAGTGTGCGATGAAGTATCACGACATCTGTGCGCTATCTTTAACATGTCAATCCGGACCGCATGCGTTCCTAGAGACTGGCGTGAGGCGGAGGTGACTCCGATCTTCAAGAAAGGAGCCCCCAGCCATCCGTCAAACTACCGACCTATCAGTCTGACTTCGATAGTCGGTAAACTCATGGAAAGCATGATGGTGGAGAAAATAACGTCGTATTTAGAGTCAAACCTGCTACTGAGGAGTTCCCAGCACGGCTTCCGAAGGCAACGGTCATGCCTGACGAACCTTGTGGAATTCTTCCACTTTGTGTTCAGTGAGCACGATCGGGACAAGGCGGTGGATGTGGTTTACTTAGACTTTCAGAAAGCCTTTGATAAGGTACCACACCGCCGCCTTCTCCGGAAAGTGCGAGCGCTGGGCATAGACGGAAAAGTAGCCGGCTGGATCGAGAACTGGCTAAGTGGCAGACGGCAACGGGTGGTGGTGAATGGACAGGCTTCTGAGTGGGTGCCCGTTACTAGCGGAGTGCCTCAAGGTTCTGTCCTGGGACCACTACTATTCATCATCTACGTCAACGACATGGACGGTGACATGGTTGCCAAGATTTCCAAATTTGCCGACGATACCAAGCTTGGTATGAACGTTGCAAAGGATGGAAATACTGCCCGCCTGCAGGAAGATCTTTGGAAGATTGGGGAGTGGTCAGACACGTGGCAAATGCCTTTCAACGTGAACAAATGCAAAGTAATGCATATCGGCCACAGAAATCCCAAATCTCATTATATCCTTAAGGGCACTGCTCTTGAATCGAGTGACAATGAGAAGGACTTGGGTGTTGCTATCACTAGCGACCTCAAGTTCTCGAAACAGTGCATCGAGGCAGAGAAGAAAGCCCAAAGGATGTTAGGCTACATAAAGCGCCAGTTTGGATACCGTAACAGGGAGATAGTACTTTGTCTGTACAACTCCCTGGTTCGGCCGCACCCTGAGTATGCCGTACAATTTTGGAGTCCTTCGTTTCGAAAGGACATCGCAAGGTTGGAACGCGTACAAGCTAGGGCAACCAAACTGATTCCCTCTATCCGACATAAAAGTTATGAGGATAGACTAAGGGAATTAGATCTGTTCTCGTTGGAAACCCGTAGACTGCGTGGTCAGCTCATCGAAGTTTTCAAAATACTTCGAGGGTTCGACAATGTTGACTACCGGGATATTTTCACACTGAGTGAGAACAGAACGCGCAATCACGGCTTCAAACTTGAACTGAAGCGTTACAACCGCAATCTGTGTGGAAATATTTTCACTTACAGTATCTGCGGTATGTGGAACGCACTTCCAGTGGAAGTTGTCAACAGTGAATCTGTTGACCAGTTCAAGTCAAGACTAGACAAAGTCTTGAAAAGTGGCCGTTTAGGGACGCAAAACAATTGAGCAGCCATGTGCCTGCTCGATTGCTAGTCCAAAGGTACCCTCTTTGAATGGACCGTAAGGTCTCCGAGGGTACCTTCTTTCCTTGTAACTCCTTGTAACTCCTTGTAACTCTTACTCTTCTCTCTAACTTTCTCTCTCTCTTATACTTACTCTTCCTTTCTCTTACTCTTCGCTCTTACTCTCTCTCTCTCTCTCTCTCTCTCTCTCTCTCTCTCTCTCTCTCTCTCTCTCTCTCTCTCTCTCTCTATCCTCTTTCTATCTCTCTCTCTCTATCTCGTCTGGCAATTTGTGAATGCAGACTTGCTCATAAGCCAAGGGGGAAATGATTCGGTGTCTCCCCAAGAGATCTCCAACGTCTCTCCCGATTCTCCTCTGTTCGTTTAGCCTCGCGCGTCTTTTGGAGAGATTCACAATTTTGAAGTCTTCCGGCGTAAAACGGGAGTCGAGGCGTTTCCAGCTCCTTTATGTCAATTCTACTCTTCCCCATCGTCTCAATAGTGTGACCTTGGCTCGTTGTATGGTCGAGGGGATATTTTGACCTGTGTATAACGTGATGATCGATGACCAAATGAATGGTAGTGTGTAGGATAGGTGTGTATAGAGGGGAGGCGGGAGGGGGCGTTCTTCCCAGGGAGGAAGCCTAAACGAGATGCAATTTACATATCATCCCATTGCTACGAAAAGGCATTGGGCATAGGCTATTGGTAAAAATGGTGGGGGTTTTGGATTTGGTAGGGCAAGAAGACGGGGGGGATAGGTTATGTAGCGTAGATGCTCACCGAACGCACTTTGTTGGGAAGCGGTTTAAGATGAAGATTTTTTTCTAAACGGTAAATTATTATTCACTTGGATTCATGTAAATAAAAAATCTTGAATATATGTAAATCAAAATTCTTAGATTTATGTAAATCAAAATTCTTGGATTTATCCAAATCAGAATTCTTGGATTTATGTAAATCAGAATTCTTGGATTTATGTAAATCAGAATTCTTGGATTTATGTAAATCAAAATTCTCGGATTCTTGAATTTATGTAAATCAAAAATCTTGAATTTGTATAAATCAAAATTCTTGGATTTATGTAAATAATTTTTTTTATTTATATAAATAAAAAGGATTGGATTCTTGAATTTATTTAAATTAAAATAATTGAATTCTTGAATTTATATAAATCAAAATTCTTGGATTTATGTAAATAATTTTTTTGGATTTATGTAAATAAAAATGATTGGATTCTTGAATTTATTTAAATCAAAATTCTTGGATTAATGTAAATCAAAATTCTTAAATTCTTGAATTTATATAAATCAAAATTATTGGGTTTATGTAAATCAAATTCTTGGATTCTTGAATTTATGTAAATCAAAAATCTCGAATTTATGTAAATCAAAATTCTTGGATTTATGTAAACCCAAAGTATTCCTTGCCATTGCTTCCTTTCCTGCTGTCTGACAATCGCTTGTCCATTCACCGGAAGGGATTCCATAGTTGCGTATCAAATTTCTTTGGGTGTGTGGGGGGGCGGAGGGGCTCGTTCATGGGAGATTTATAATGTATCTTCTTCGGAGTTTTGCCCCAAACTTTATCTCTTTCGGTTATTTTCAGTATCGCCTTTTCTTTCTCTTGTGCTACATCATCTTCAGCTCCGTTTTTCTTTTCCAAAGGTCTCCCATTTCGACTGGGGTCTTTATTTCTCGATTTTACTTCCTTCTGTGTGCCCAAGGCAATAAAGGGTAATGTGTGTATGTGTATATGTACATACCTGTATGAGAACTTACATAACAGTTTCCAAATATTGGCTCTGGGTTTCAAAATCACCACAAACGGTATCAGTTCCAAAGGCTATTTTTATTCTTTCTTTTTTTATTGTCTTGAACTTTTGTTTAATTCCTCCTAGTTCTTTTATATCTACTCTTGATATGGTTGGCGCTGGCTGTATTTCGTTAAAAATACCCTAAATGTATCTCTTTTCCGATTCGTGGTCTTTCCTCGAATGAGTCGTTGGGACTTTAATGATCCGCGGTTCTGTAATCTCTCCTTTGTCTATGAAGACTTGAGTCAACTTTTGGGTGATTAGCCAAAGCGTCGCCATTTTTGGCTTCCTTTATAATGAAGTTGGGAAGTTTCGTCGAATTGAGTCCTTTGCGTGAATGTGAGCTCATAAAACGCGTAAGAATAAACAAGGCTTTATAAGAACGAAGCCTCCATAGTGTTATATATTCGACACATTTTTGTTATAGCCTTTCGACTCAAGAGAAGAAAACCTGTTTGAATGAGCTTCAAGAACTGTTTGTACTCCTCTTCAGATACATTCATGAAAAAAAAACTGTAGGCGCCAGGTTTATTTTCTTCCGTCCTCAAGGATGCGTTCTCTGAGATTTCTCCCACTCAAGGAGGGGGTGGGGGACAGCAGTCCTTATAGTAAAGTCTTTGGGTTTCTTTTTATGCGTCTTGTTCTTGGCGCACGTGAAATGGCACGTAAAAAAATGTAAGATTTGAGATTGACCATTGTATTCCTCCGGCGTTCGTCCCTTTCATTTTCACTTCCAATTATTCATTTTCACCGCCAAGGTTGGATCATTCATGCCTTTATTTATCGATAGTTCAAACCCACACCCTTCCTGGTAGATGCTGGACCCATCGTTCTTCATAATCCTTAGAAAGGGGTTTTATATGTACGTGCGTACGTGCAAACGATTCAGAATCTTATGGCGTCCTTGCTTACACACAGTGAAAAGAGTTATTACAAAGATCCGCCTCCGGAATTATCAGATGTTCACAGAGAGAACAATACATCGCCTTGATCCGTCTCCGAATCTACTAAGCTCTAACGAGAAGACCCGTTACGCGGCACCGAATCACTCTTTTAGGATGTTAGAACAGACGCACTCTTTCGATCCAAGAACCAACCTGTCTCCTAGCGACAGCCCCCCCCCCCACCTTCTACGACTTCAACGCTTTGTACATCTATGGAATTCTCCCCCCTTCCACACGCCTTTACTGGGGTGGGAGCCTACCCCGAGCCCATTAATTCCGCCGCGACCCAGCTCAAACAGCTTTCTCGAGCAAGCATCCCACGAATGGAAAGTGAGAATGTCAAGGCAGTACCAAAGTGTTAGCTTGTAGCACCTGTCCCCCCCCCCCTTCAACGCTTGTTGGGGGTAAGGGAACTCGGTTGCAACATTCTTAAGAAATTTCCAAAGACTTAGGATCCCGTTAGAGAAATTTTTCTTTCGTTTTCTCATAGGTCAAAAATGGATGGAAAAAACGGAATTATTGTTATTATTATTAGCATTATTATTACTATTATTATTATTATTATTATTATTATCATTATTAACATTATTATTATTAGCATCATTATTATTAGCATTATTATTATTACCATTATTATTAGCATTATTATTATTAATATTCTCATTATTATTATCATTATTAGCATTATTATTATCATTATCATTATTATTATTATTATCAATAGGATTTAACTTCTGGGTGGCTTTCCTCTCTCTCTGTCTTTGTAGGAACTTATTTGTCTTAGTCCATTTCCTGCTCTTTCTCCTCCACCTTCCTCTGGCCCCCCACCAAATGCCCTCGTTAGTTAAAGCAATTCTATTTGCTCAATCTCGAGTGTTTGGTGGCGTCGTCTCGCGCGCGACCTTCCTCAAGCAGTCGCCGCTTATTGATCCCGGCCGCCTCAATCACGTCACGCCCGGCTAAGAGGCTGCTTCCTCACCACCGGATATTACTAATACCGCCACTACTTCTATACCAAATACCACTACCACCGACTGCTATTTTTACCCACTACTAGTATTAGTACTACTATTAAAACCCAATCCTACTACCCTGCTAATACTAATACTACAAATACCACTAAGCCTACTAATAATACCCCCACAAATAATACTCTGACTATTAGTACCTCAACTACTAGAACCCCGACTACTACTCCAACCATTACTAATTATAAATGATACCTACTAATGCCTAATTATAAATAATACCAAATTGTAAGACCTAAGTAATATCTAATTATAAATGATACCTAATTATAAATGATGCATATTTATAAATGATACCTACTACTACTTAATTAAAAATAATCCCTAGTAATGCCTAGTTATAAATAATACCTAGTTATGTCAAATTATAAGTGATACTTAGTAAATTTAGACTCGTTGAAAGTGGGTCTGATTTGGTGGACAGAGGAGCTCTTCTTTCAATAGAACGAAAGAGGGCGTTGATAAATGAGCCTTCAAGCGTTCAAGGATTACTCCAATCCCCACCTTTTTCGCACGATACACAGAGGCAAATAGGGGCGACACGCTACTAGAGTTATTTACTAGTATACCTTTACTAGAGTGACAATGAGGCTGAATTCTAGAGAAATATCTGAGAGTTTTAACATTCCAGCAGTTAAATGCTTTGAACTCACTAATTTTAAGTTAATTTCAAGTTCGGTGTAGTTTCCTCAATGGTAGATCAAATTCAGGTTCACGAATAATCTTGCGGACCCGCGTTCAAACGAAGGTTGAGTAATAAATGAACTAATCTTTATCTATTGACGCTTCCGATGAACGTTGATGGAATGAGGAAAATTAACGATTCCGGGAAATGGCCTGCGTCGTGATTTCACTTCATATAAAAGTTGCCTGGTATTGAATTGGAGAGAAGAGGGGGATATAGTACTTTTTTATACCGCCGATTGGGGAGGCACAGTTTGACGTAGGAGTCAAACCTTTCTACAACATCTGGCAGCCTTCGTAAAATTGATCCGGCTCAAATCTGGAATCCATCCGACGATTCAATGTAGCTTAGCTTTCCTTATCGTAAGAAGAGATTTTCACTCGTCTAGGTCATGCCCCACATAAATGCACAGGCAGATAAATATACAAAGAGAGGGAAAGGAGATGGAGAGTGGGAATCTGTGACCCACACATCGCTTTAACGAGGTAGCGAAATTCTCCTCACTTTCATTTTGATCTCATTCCGAACTCACAGCTTTGTTTTTCGAGCTACGAGGATTTTGAATACCGTCTACATGTATATTAGAGTATAGCGCATGTTTATGACACATTTTTATGAAACCAAAAAGGGAGGGGGGATCGTACAATACACAAGTAATTTTTTACGAGAGGTTCAAATTCATACATTTTCGGAGACTCTAGCTCTCGTGGTAGGCCTACATTCTCACGGTACCGCTGAGAAACACTTTAGGAAAAATGTGGTTAATTACTGATACTTTTTTCCTAAAAATTAGTTTAATATCTAACTCAGTATTGAAATTTTATATATGATAGACCTAAAGTTTTGTTCAAAAGGTGTATAGTTGCATTATACACGTATGCTGAAAAGAAATCACTATTTTTGCTGAAAAAAAAATCAGAGAAGGAATCATGCTTGAAGTACTGAAATAGGCCTATACACGAACGACTATTTAAAGTATCGGGTATAGAGCGTCTTATTCTATTTTTTAATGCCTACCAGACAATGGCTTCGCCACCTTCCCTATGGGGGAGCTTGCGCTTCGCTGCTAAGATTAAAATTTAAAATCTAATTCCTTTGTAATTCCTTGGGTTTTAAAAAAATTCACAAAATTTCGATACTTATATTTATTTCTGAACTTCACCATTTTTTTCTATTATAAAGGAATTATTAGAAATAAATTTGCTAAAAATATTAAATCTACTTCGGTGACAACCGAACTAAAAGAAAAAATCTTATTCAAACCTTCAAAAATCTCGTTCTTAAAATATAGGGTTATGGAGGAGAATAGTACAATATTTTTTAAAATTATTTTCAACTAGATGGCACACCGAATGCCTTAAGGATTCTTTGATAAGAGTGTTATTTTATTAAATAAATATGATGTTTTCTCTTCGGGTTAGTAACATATGTTTTTTTATGACGTTATAATAGGTGTTGCATAAAATACATAAACACCCCACATTTACAGATGCTTTTTTAAATCTTATAAACACAACAAATATGGCCTTGAGATAAACAATAAGATTGCTAAAATTATTTTAGATGTTTTTTTAATAGTTTTCATTAATGCTACTCATATTAAAAGATTTATTTAATATTTTGAAGTATTAAAATGACACAGCGCTATGTGCTTGATTGAGGCCAAAAGTCGAAAGAGACAAGCAGAGAGGGAGATAGAAAGTATGTTAAGGATTAAAGAAGTCTTTTCCATCCCTCATTCCCTAAAAAGCGGGGGAAGAGAATCATGAATGTTTCGATTTCTGATTATATGTATGTATACGATCATTATTGGGGACTTTGCTGTTCCTCGTGTCTCGTAAGGACCTCAGAGTTTGAAAGACATTCCACGTTCATCTGAAACTTTCTTGCAATGATTAATTTCATATTTTTGTTCTAATTCTGTCTACAAATTTGGTCTATTGCCCTTATGGACTTTAATTGGGCGACATTTTAATTTATCAAATCAATCAGTATATAATTATATTATGTAAGATTCCCATTTTAAAAATGCCTAAGGACTTGACTTACGAGTTAACTTGTATATAGAAGTCCTCGCTAGCCTAGGGCTTGCTACCGACTGTCCTTCATTATCAGATCAGGGGATCTGGTCTACGATTATAATGTGTTGGGTGACGCAATGAAATAAATAAACATGGCTGTGATAAAACGTAGTCATTTCTATATTGGTAATTTTGCCCAAACGCCTTATATATTACTAACATCTATTTGTCCACATGAGGAACTAATTTAAATGGGTTTTTTTCTGCCATGGGACAGTTCAAATAAGCTGAGAACTTTTCATGGTTGTTAGATTGGCGTGAATGACAAAAATATTAGCGGCAACGAGTTAGCTTGTTTGTAAGCAGCTACAGGACGATACCAAGTTATAAGAAGACAGTTTTTAACGGGGCTTTCATGGGAGGGGATGGGGGCAAGAAATAAGCCTCCACAGTTTAACCCGTTTACGAAACCCCGCTTTATAGAAACGTGGTTCTCCGTTATCATGGCTCGCGGTCATTTCTAAAGAAATTTCCCATTTGTCCGCATTCTCACACACAAGAGATGTTTCAGTCTAAATGTCAACCCTCGAGATGCTTGAGTCACTATTGATGGTGATGGCTATTTAAGCAGTTCGGACGACCTCTGATAGGCCCTTGTTGTTTTTGTCATCCTTTGCATTATGTTATCGCCTGGTGTCATCGTAAAATCAAGGGACAGAAAACCATATGGGGTTATAGCCAATATAATTAATCCCTTCCCAATATGCCACTTCTGTGGTATCCAGAGGTGTTCACAGTTAATCATTAAAAGTTTTCTGTTCTCTCTTTTGGCATTTATAATGTCCGCAATTTTTATATTTTATAGTTTGGGCTATAGTGAGGTGGTTATAGAGAAAAGGAAAACAACGCTTTAGCGCTAACTTCCGTTACACTTTTGACAGATTAAAGATAACCAGTGCCTAACTGGGGATAGCATTAGTTAGTTCTTCCTGGCGGACAGGCTTCTTCATTGTTTTCTTAGTGGTTCCCAAGATCGAACTCCTAAAGTACGAGACAGTGGTAGTCTTATTTGTTCACATAAACAAATTGTTTACTCCAATAAACTATACAATTTTTTCAATAAATATATTAAGAAATATTTTTGCGAGGATATTAATACTATAATATTTTCTATTTTTCAGGTATGTCCATTGTGTTACGTCCGAGTCTCCGAAGCCTCAAAGTAGGTGTAATATATCTACATGTACAGATGGAGTGTATACGAGTTTATGTGTGTTTAATATATGTTTAAATGGTTGTTCACGTGAAGAGGTCTTCGTACATTCGTTGAAACAGGTGTGTGTTCTGTTCGTTTTCATTGAACAAGTTCTCGCCAGTTCTTTTCAGTTTTTCCGCACGAGTTCGGAAGAGGATTGAAGTTCGTATATTTCAGTTCGTGCGTTCTAGGTATGAACTTGTTCTAGAACTTGTAATACTCCTTTTCGGGTCATAAAACTTAAGCTTAGCAGGATTTTATTTAAGCAATTTAGTATCTATATATATATAACCGTTTTTAATATATTTTTTTCTATTCATCTCTTTTTATTTATACTTTTCTTCAGCCTCTCATTGTTTTTTCCATTTAGTTAAATTTTCCTCGCTGCTGGTTGAAGTAGTCTCCCTTTATTTTCTCTCTCGAAAATACATCCAAATAAGATACCATTTTACACTATTTTAATCACTTAACGAATTTTCCCGGATATATTCGGGAAGTGAATGCCAACGTATAAACGGGTGAGTTAAAAGATGTGGTTTAGAAGTTTTCCCGATATATTATGGTCATTGACTTTCCCTGCCGTCATCGTAGTTGCTATGACAACGCGCCATTTCTTATTTTAGAGCGAGAATCGAATGCTCGACTCTAACAAATTTGCCCGAGAATAAACGGGCAGATCAGAAAATGAATATAGTTTAAGACATTTCACCGAGATATTACGTTTGTTTACTCTCATTGGTTTAAACACAATGCAAACAATAAATTAGAATAAAAATAGTCTTTTGTCATCTTTGTTGTCAATAAAAAGGTTAATGAATTGTCGTCGCTCCAACCGATTAAACCACAGTCCCCATCGAAAAGAAAGGATGTTGCAAGATAGCTCTTAAGTTACATTCAAAGGGAAGGATATTTAAAGATGTCTCTTAAGTTACATTGAAAAGAAAGATGTTTCAAGTTGGCTCTTAAGCAACATCAAAAGGAAAGGATGTTTCAAGATGGCTATTAAGTAACATCGAAAACAGAAGTTTCCAGGTGGTTCTTAGGTCACATCGAATGGAAAAGATTTTCAAGATGGCTATTAAGTCACATCGAAAAGAAAAAATGTTGCTTAAGCAACATCAAAAAGAAAAAAAGAATGTTTCACTATGGCTCTTAAGCCACACCGAAAACTAAGGATATTTCAAGATGGCTCTTAAGAAGCGGAGTTTTAGTGAAACTCATACAAACTAAGAAAGAAGAAAAAATCGAATGAAGTAATAATACCAAGAGTTCACATCGCCCTAGAAACCACTTGATTAAAAATTAAAGGTGACAAAGCGACAGATATATTTCTGTCCCTTGATGCATTGAAGCTTTTTTATCAAATTAAAAACATTAATTAATAAATAAAACTAGACGAAATAATTCTTTGAAGAAATAATTGCGCTTTTAATTTATAATTAATTTTCTCATTCATTTACTGGCAATTAATTTCAATAGCATTTTAGCGATTTAAAATGCCATCAAATTCTCGATGTATAATTATCAAAGGTTAATTAAGATAAATATAATGAAATCGTAAAAATATCCATCATGATATCGTACTTAGATTTGGCGATCCAGACAAATGGAAATCAAGAGAAAAAACTATATTATTAATATTTTTTTTATTTATTTACAACTATATTTCACTCGAAAAGGTAGAATTACAAGTTGATTATCCAATTTCTACCCATAATACATCATTTTAACTTGGGGGGGGGGGAAATTTCAGGATATTTCCTAAGATTTTTTTTAACAGTTTGAGAATGACCATGTTTTTACCTCAATTATTCAATTTTTTTTAAGAAAATGAAACCTTTTGAAATTAATATGATTATCGAATGTTTGGGTTTTTTTTAAAACAAAGATAATTACAAATTGCGAAGTTTAGAAAAAAATTGAGAAAATTTATTAAAATTAAGGCATAGCTCTATTTGTGTGTGTGTGTGTGTGTGTGTGTGTGTATTCGAAGGCTTTATTGAAGTTCTTTATAAAATAGATTTTTCATTTAATCTTTAGCTCGATGAAATACCTACTGGCCGCTAGACACAGTAAACCAAAAATTAATTAATAAAGCAAATTTGGGGGGGGTTTCCGTATTTAGAAATAATTTTGCTAAAAGTTTTTTTTTCTTGCCTTTAGGCATAGACAATAAGCATCGATAAGAAAACAATAGACCAATAATAAATTATTAGGAGATATGTACTGGAAACCTTAAAAAAAATTAATTAAATCATAGGACAGAGCCAGATAAGGCCGTCGGCCACAGACCGTATGTCTACCTGCGAAGCGCAAGCTCCTAAAGTAAGGAGGAGTACCGCAGGTTCGTTTTTTTTATATAAATACCTTCCATGTTTATATTTTTGTTCATTTATATAAAAAAAAAGCTGTTCAAAAGTCGACAGAATCTTCTTGAACTCGTCAATCCTCAAAACTCGTCTTTTAAATTTAATTTAACGCTTTTATTTTGATTTTGGACATGTTTTAAACTTGAAACTTTTTTTCGATTTATGTTTAAGATTTTATAAAAGAACATACAGGTATTATTTGGGGTCCTAATTTGAGTGAATATCCATATAGGGCTCTTCTGGTTCGATTGTTTGATCTTTAGCTTCTTTGATCTAGTTTTTGGCGTCGATGACCAATGTCCTTCAGGATTGACTGATAGATAATCTGAACAAAAACTTCAAGACTATATTTCACTCTTCTTAACAGTATTATTTTTTGGCTCTCATTTAACTTTTATAATATGTGATGAGTTAATGTTGTTGTCTGTTCTTTTCAGCATTTTTAGTCGCGTGCGACTCTATAAGATAATATGTCGGTCGGTGGTCGGATGTAACCATTTTACTTTTCAATGAGTTTTTCGGCAATAACACCGTAAATATTCAGCCGATTCTAACGAAATTTGAAACCCCTATGTTGTTTTACATTTTATTTTGAATGATATAAGTGTCAAGATCCTCCCAAGGTTAGCCGGAGAATTATTTGGCAATAACATCATAACTATTCGGCCGATTCTAACGAAATTTGAAACCCATATGTTGTTTTACATTTTATTTTAAATGATATAAGTGCCAAGATCCTCCCAAGGTTAGCCGGAGAATTATTTGGCAATAACATCATAACTATTTGGCCGATTCTAACGAAATTTGAAACCCCTATGTTGTTTTACATTTTATTTTGAATGATATAAGTGCCAAGATCCTCCCAAGGTTAGCCGGAGAATTATTTGGCAATAACATCATAACTATTCAGCCGATTCTAACGAAATTTGAAACCCCTATGTTGTTTCACATTTTATTTTGAATGATATAAGTGCCAAGATCCTCCCAAGGTTAGCCGGAGAATTATTTGGCAATAACATCATAACTATTCGGCCGATTCTAACGAAATTTGAAACCCTGATGTTTTTTTTACATTCTCTTTTGAATGATATAAGTGCCAAGATCCTCCCAAAGTTAGCCGGGAAATTATTTGGCAATAACTTGATAACTATTCGAATGTCCTACCAAGGTTAGTCCTGGAATTATTAAAAGAAAACTAGCTTTGGGTCGGATTGCCACACTTATCCAAAGTTTTGAAAGTCGTAATTCAGAATAATTGAGAGCACGCGACCTAGGTTTGTTGACCTTCTTTTTAAATAAACGTCCATCTGGCGACTGCCACCGAGGGCAGATGTCGCGGTAATTCAAAATTTAGCTTATACTAGGTTATTTTAAAATTCCAACAAATAACAACAAAAAAAAACAAACAAGAAACGAAACAAAGGCAAAACGAAGAAAGCACGCTCCCTGGAGGGAGGCCCACCTCCCTCAAAGCAAGAGCATGCGACCACCACCAAAGAGAGTAAAAAGATTGGGGGATGCGTTCTTTTCAGGAGCCCTTGACTTACGCCTTTTCGCTGATAACTAATACCCGATTTATATTCCTTTGCTCTTTTCCCCTTCCGTTCATTCTGGGGGGGGGGGCTTCTTTTGATTGCTTAAAATGACCTCCAAGGGATGGATCTTAAGGCCTTTGGTGGGCCTCAATTTCATGATTCTTAGAGTATGGATCGACAGAGCTCGAATCTCGAGAGGGTGGTTCTATTCCAACCGCTTTTGAAGTTAATTTATAGTCAAGAACCATTATCAAAATCTGAATCCCTCTTGCGTGGTTCTCTCTCAATCTTTAAAGACCATTTTGCTTTTGTCCAAGATAGTGATGAAGATAGTGAATAAAACAAAATGTAAGGGAGATCAATATCCTTAGTCAAAATAGAATACTGCTTAGGTGCCAGTGAAACCATCTCTCCTAAATCACCATACACTAAATGCAACGACGAATCAGAAAGAAGATGGAAATTTATTCGAAGGTGAAATAAATTTCACTTTCAATATAAAGCCATAAATGACGTAGGACAGGCTAAATCTTTTAGAAGCAACAAACTATACATTGACAATGACATGGACACAATGTTCACTTAGATTTATCCAATACCCCACCATAAACAAAGCCAACGCATTCACCTTTCCCTTCAAAATTAGCCAAGAGCTAATTCCCAACTATAGAGCGATTAATTCGCAAACACACACACACGCACAATCCAGGCGTAAAAAACCCAGATAAAAAAAAAACAAATATCCTCTCCTCCAAGCAGTAGGCTTGAATGCCTCTCATATATATATATATATATATATATATATATATATATATATATATATATATATATATATATATATAGATAAAGAAAGCCAGAGATACCCTATCATCAGGGGCCTGTCTTTCATTCTACTTTTCATTTTCGCTTTCCTATTATTTTTCCCCAAACTTCCCCACTATTTCTCCTACTAAAATCCTCTACTATTATATTCACTACTTAATATGTCTATTTCATGATTTTAACCAAACGACGCGAAAACGAAACCATTCCGAATCATAATTATCAAATTGTAATGGAAACTCCTCCATTTGTCTCCTGTCAGCTCGAAATCAAGAGCTGTAGCACTCATCAAAGAAGTATAGTAACAATCTGTTAGACTTATATAACACATCGTAGTTTTTTTTGTTACCTTTCATTGTGCTATAAGTGTGTTGAGTAATTACATGCTGTTGCACAATCCATGCGGCATCTAATTGCTTGAAGGCTTTGAATTTTGTTTGATTTTAGGAGTGGTTGTTGCTTCCTAGTAGGGTTTTTGCGTACCAGTTCCTAGTATAATTAGGTTCGGTTCTGCCAATTTTGTTTTCGTTCAAATTGATTTTCGTCTTTAATTTTCCTGTATTGTTTTATTCTCATGATACGATGGATAGAATTAAAACCTTACTCTCTGTAATGGTGTATGGCTGCTACCAGTCTCTAAGAACTATTGCTACCCACTGAAGCGGATGTGGGAGGGGTATTTTTATTCAAAGGCTATAATTGTAATCCTACGAGTACTCTTTTTATCCAGCCATTACTGGCCAGAATTCCGACTTTTTAAAGCTTGCGCATGTTTTCAAATCTCCAGATTTTAAGGAGGGGCAGGAAGGGGGGGGGGTCCGAATTTGAATTTTTGAGTGGGTATACCTACTCCATGAAGTAGTTTGAGCTTTGGTTTAGGCAATCTATTTCTTTCTTGATTTTTTTTTCAATTTCTTAGGCTTGGATTATCATCGTTCTCGATGAATTAGTCAATTTTCTCTTTTCGCCTTTTTAACTATTAAACTTTTAATCACTCCTATGACAAGATCCCGTGTTCCTAAAAGTTTAATCCAAAAGTATCCTGGGACACTAATCTTAGAATAAGCTTAAATCCTGATCAAAAAACCCCTCCCCCTCCTCTACCGCTCCTATAAATATACATATGTTAAATCGTCAAAGAGAAGTAGTCAGTTTAAAAGCTCGGACGACATTTTCGGTTGGCCTTTGCAATAGCATTCACTATGTGTTCGTGCCGTCGATGTAGCGAAATTAGTCTTCCACGATCGAACAGGACCAGAATTATTGATGAGAATCTCGAAAAGAGACGAAAAGAAATTTGCTTTTAGCGTCTCTTATTCTTTCTTCGAAAGCCCTTTTCGCATCCCGAAATGATTTGATCTTTGCGCCTTTATGGCATCATTATAAACATCAGTAGCAATCGGGCGGATTTGAATATAAAGAGGTGTATGCCGTGTGAAGCGGTTAAATTCAGATGAGGCTTTTGGTATTCTCTCCAATGCCTCAGTTTTCGTGGTTTTGGAGAGCATTTTTTTTTGTTTAAAACAGAAAGCTTTTGGACTTTTCTTTCCTGACCTATGACGTCATGGGCTCGTTTTTTTTTCCATTCGAGGACTATCATCACACATGCATACATACAGCAGTTCTCGAATCCTGGTGTACACGTGGTAAAAGGACTGTACACGGCCGTATGCTTCTGAACGCGTGTTCTATAAAATTAGATGAAGCGTTTTACTAACGAAGAACAGGAGTGTATTATGTTGAATACTCGAAAGAGATTAGTTTAAAGGTATTTGGAGACAATTATACCTAGGAATTGTTGAAATTTATGAAATTTGGACAATTTAAGAAAATTAAATGACCAATATCTTCGTTTCAATGTACACATTTGACTCGAGTTCCACTGAAAGAGTCCAAAATCAAGACCATGTAATTAGTAAAAGTTACCAGAAAAAATAACACTTGTTCCATATATCCAAATCAGTATGGAATGGGACATACAGAAATTATTCATATCGTCTGAAGATAACAATGAAAATGTACACGAAAACAACTCAAAAGTGTCAACCAAAACAAACCTCAATCCGAAATAATTTAACCGAAATCTAAACTTATTAAAACTTCCGAAGTGACAGCCTATACAAGATTACACCCTCCCCCTCTCCTCCCCTCCCCTTCTTCCTCCCCAAAAGAACTTTAACTAACCTCGAATGAGAATAGGGAGTGGGGGGAGGAGGGTTAAAATTATATAAGAATTAGTAATACCAATTTTTTTTTTTAGCTATTCGCAATTATACACAAATATTTACTACTCAAGGTCCTAGAAATAAACACTGTGCTATTCCTGAAATCCCTATAGCGGCAGATTAAAGGATTACCTAAAAGAGAGGATACCATATTTGTCTGTTCATGTACATACGTCTGCACACACACACACACAAACACACTTTTCTCACCCTCTTAACGTCGTAGCCCTGTGTGTGACCTTGGAGATTGGTTGCGTCCTTTTCCGTGATGCACGCAACTGTGAGCTCAGAATGAAGTGTTCCCACCACTCAGCCGTCACATTAGATTCTTGAGTCGTTGGCGAGAGGGATGAGGCAAGTAACTTAGCAACAAAAACATGCTAAGTTGAAGTGTTTATTGATCACTAGATACTGGGATTGTCGCAGTGAAGGGCTTGAGTGTGGTGATGCATTATTAATAGAGTCAGCCATACCAAAACATCCTCGAGAAATGACCATAGCATGAGTATTCAAAAACCCAAGAGTAGTTAAAGCGCCTTGATTCACCTCCTTAGGGCAACGGAAAATGATTCGGGGCGGAGGAGGGGGGGGGGGGGATGGCGATGAAAAGATGGATCAATTAACTTTTATTTGTCCCGTCGTCTCTCGTTATTTTTAGATGTTTTTATTTTACATGTTAATTAGTTAAGGCTAGGTTAGACTAATTTCGGTTGTGCTTATTTAGGTATTGAATCATAATTGTTTAGGCGAGACTACCCTAAACTAATGAGCACTTAAAATAGAACTCACAATCAGGAGGCTCACCGACCTCTAACTTAACCCTAGTTAAAACTAAATTAACGTAAAATATAAGTGACAATCGAAGAAGAGGCCATCAGCCACATAGCCTAACCCTAGCCTGAACTAATTAACGTAAAATACAAGTCACATTCGAAGAAGAGGCCATCAGCCACATAGCCTAACCATAGCCTGAACTAATTAACGTAAAATACAAGTCACAATCGAAGAAAAGGCCATCAGCCACATAGCCTAACCATAGACTAAACTAATTAACGTAAAATACAAGTCACAATCGAAGAAGAGACCTTCAGCCGCATAGCCCAACCCTAACCTGAACTAATTAACGTAAAATACAAGTCACATTCGAAGAAGAGGCCATCAGCCACATAGCCTAACCATAGCCTAAACTAATTAACGTAAAATACAAGTCACAATCGAAGAAGAGGCCATCAGCCACATAGCCTAACCATAGACTAAACTAATTAACGTAAAATACAAGTCACAATCGAAGAAGAGACCTTCAGCCGCATAGCCTAACCCTAACCTGAACTAATTAACGTAAAATACAAGTCACAATCGAAGAAGAGGCCATCAGCCACATAGCCTAACCATAGCCTGAACTAATTAACGTAAAATACAAGTCACAATCGAAGAAGAGGCCATCAGCCACATAGCCTAACCATAGACTAAACTAATTAACGTAAAATACAAGTCACAATCGAAGAAGAGGCCATCAGCCACATAGCCTAACCATAGACTAAACTAATTAACGTAAAATACAAGTCACAATCGAAGAAGAGACCTTCAGCCGCATAGCCTAACCCTAGCCTGAACTAATTAACGTAAAATACAAGTCACAATCGAAGAAGAGACCTTCAGCCGCATAGCCTAACCCTAGCCTGAACTAATTAACGTAAAATACAAGTCACAATCGAAGAAGAGGCCACCAGCCACATAGCCTAACCATAGCCTAAACTAGTTAACGTAAAATACAAGTCACAATCGAAGAAGAGACCCTCACCCACATAGCCTAAAACCTGCTTAAACTAATTAACATGAAAGATGCAAACACGTCAAAATCCGTGTGGGGTGAAGAGAGACTTAAATCTTAACTGATGAGAAAAGTCTGGTTGAAACTAACGGAAATGTCTGGAATCGACACGGCTACAGGTTGCACTCGGAAGAAAATCCAGAATTAAGCGTACACATATATATATACACATAGGTCTGGTCTTTGATGTGCGAACATCTATTCCCCTTGTGCAAGTAATGTCTAAATGATTTTCATTAAATTAATTAGACCGTGAAATCATTAAAGTAATACAACATTCATTTTTAATCTCTACCTCTTTAGTTGATTTTGCAACTTTCACTTTAGTAACAATGCCAGACACTTTTGTAATGAGCCCTGCAAGGCCGCGGGTCTAACAGAGCAATTTTCCACCACCTAAACAATAAAAATAAATGAATTAGTTATTGAAAGAACATGCTAATAATTATATAAGTACTATATCCCAGTCCGTAGTGTGGTCCTTGCCCTCTCTCCACACCATGGGAACACCAAAAGAGAGGGACTTCTGTTCGCCCTGACTCCAGCGTCTTAAACTTATGTAGCATCCCTTGCAGCAGATATGTGGTGCAAAACTTTTATCTTGATCTCTTAGCCTTACTCCAAAATATGCATGATTTAATTACAGGTGAGATTGTACATTGCTGCTCGGAAAAAAAGTCACTTTGCCGCAAACATAGCAAAATCTGTCGGAGATATTCTTACATTTTCTGTTCATTTTTAACTCAACCACTATTATTATTATTATTATAATGCTAAGCAATTTCTAACCTGCAAAAATATAAACTTATTAACATAATTACTTAATATCTACACAAAATTTACTGCGAATACAGTAGTGCAAAAATTATTGAAATTTTGATGTAATATAGGACATGTATAAACTATAAAATTATTATCACCCCCTGTATCGCAAACACTGGACCTGATAGAGAAAAACGGATGCCAGATTCGGATTAAGGAGGTCAATTTTATTAAGAAACACTACAGAAAACTTAAGGTACATTTTTGACGCAGAACAGTGTAATCGTTATTGCATTATTTACCTTCTTCCATGTCACGAATATTTCATATTTATATTAATTAAAAACACAATCCATCCTCCCAGCTACCTCTCAGCAAACCATCCAAATTCATTCATCCACACGGGTGACTATCCACCCACAAAGTAGCTTAACAATGCTCAAATGACCGGGCAAGCTTGAAGGTACCAAGGCAGAGTACCTTATAAAATCAATTCTTTCCGAATGGAGGCAAATATAGAAAAGGCGAATGGCGTTGATGTCAGTCGAAGGCGAATTGGAACCCATCGAAGGAAGGATTGAGGCAATATTCCTAGTCATTAGGTTTTGGTCAAAGGTTTGGGTTAGGTGAGGCTGCGATGAAAGAAAAAAAAATGGGTACGGAAGTGGAGAGTGTCCTTTTGGAAGATTCTACACATTAGGAACGAGGAAGCAACGAGCGAGGCTGTGTTTCCACAGGTGTGGGTAAGGAATAAACTAAATTAAGAGTTGGAGTAAAGTTTAAAAATAGTAGGAAGTCGGAAGCAGGGTTAGAACAGTCTTTCAAACTAATTAATTCGATATGAATAAAATATGAGCATTAGCATTAGGGTCAAACTTGAAATTTCGCTCCTATAATATTAATTTTTTTTATAGGTCATTATACATGCATCTGCTTTTAGATCTTGTATTATTATCATTCTTTGTTTTTCACTGTTGAAAGGGAGAATAGGACACGAGAAAGATACAACTGAAAAGTGATCCTCCATTACAAATACTACCCTGCAAACCTCTCTGAATACAAGACAACCACAAGGATTAAGGAGTACTAGATAATCTTCAAGGACATAATTAATGACTAGGGACAGCAATACTCACTAGTGAGTCATGAAGCGTTGATGAACTGTAACAACTAGTCCTTCTTAAGTGGCTTCAAGTACGATGGTACTTGAAGCCATACCTCATCAGTCTCGCTCGCAACCTCCTACATGCACCTCCCCCCTAAATGCTCCCTTACCCAATTATCGCTTTGGATGACTTTATTTAAATTCATCAAAGACCTATAAACTTCTTGCGTCAGACTCAATTCAAGTATTGATCGTTTCAATGCGGCATTTTTTTAAGTACTTCTCTCTCCATGAGAACTGGCGCAGTTTGGAACTGAGTTTTCCAGCTCACACAATATACGACCTTGTCACTAAAGATCCGTATAATCGGGTTAAATTTGTATTTAACACTGCCTAGTATTTTTTGTTCTAACTTGAGATCAAGTAAAATGAACACTTTCAAATGCAACTAGTAAAGATGAGCACTCTAAAATTTGAGCGAGTGAAGGAGAGCACTCCAAAATTTGGGCGAGTAAATATGAGCACTCCCAAATTTTACCAAGTAAAGATGCTGATTACAAAATTTGACCGAGTAAAGATGAGCACTCCAAATTTTTGAACGATTAAAGATGATAACTCCCAAAATTAACCAAGTAAAGTTAAGATGAGTACTACAAAATTTGAGCGAGTATTAATCAGAGAGTAAAGATTATCACTCCAAATTTTGAATAAGTAAAGATTAGCACTCAAAAAGATGACCGAGTAAAGATAAAACTACAAAATTTGGTCAAGTAAAGAAGAGCACTCCAAAATTTGATCGAGTGAAGATGAGCAGTCCAAAATTTGACCGAGGTAAGATGAGCACTCTAAAATTTGATTTTTAAAGATGAGCACTCCATAATTTGACAGAGTAAAGTTGAGCAATCCAAAATTTGACCAAGTAAAGATGAGCCTCCAAAATTTAGTTCAGTAAAGATAAACCCACTCAGACACCCGGGCCTCAAAAGATAAGCCTCGCCTCCTCAAAGATCACGAGTAAAAATAGCCTCGAAATTTGACAAAAAGGAATATTAATTTTAAAGTTTGGCTCAGTAAAGATAAGCACCCCCAACGGTTGCTAATAAAGATAAACCTCAAATTTGACCAAATGTAGATAGTTACTGCGAAGTTTGGTTGCGAAGGCAGAGTGAAGATAAACACTTAAAAATTTGTTTCAGTACAGATAAGCACTTAAATTTTGTTAAGTAAAGATAAGCAGTTAAAATTTTGGTTCGGTAAAGATAAACGCTTAAAAATTTGTTCAGTAAAGATAAGAACTTAAATTTTGGTTCAGTCAAGATAAACACTTAAAAATTTGGTTCAGTAAAGATAGACATTTAAAAATTTGGTTCAGTAAAGATAAACATATTCAATTTTGGTCCAGTTAAGATAAACATTTCAAATTTTTGTCCAGTAAAGATAGACACTTAAAATTTTGGTTCGGGAAAGATAAACATTTAAAATTTTGGTTCAGTAAAGATCAACATTTAAAATTAAGGTTTAGTAAAGATCAACATTTAAAACTTTGGTTCACTAAACATAAGCACTTAACATTTTGGTTCAGTAAAGTTAAGCACTTAAAACTTTGGTTCAGTAAACATAAACACTTAACATTTTGGTTCAGTAAAGATAAACAATTAAAATTTTGGTTCAGGAAAGATAAGCACCGTCAACGATCAATAATAAAGATAGAAACCCAAAGGCTAGAGCTGAGTGTGTCAAATATTTAGCCAAACTGAGACTCTTCATCACTTTTATCCACACAAATAAACGTGGCAGGAGTTTCAGGAACCAGGAAGAAGAAAGTGGAATCTGATAATGTCTTCCCCTAGATTTATTTCCGCCTCATCCTCATTTACCACTCTTCCATACATATAGGTTGGCGCGCCTCAACGCCAGTAAAAGTACCCCCCCCCCCCTTCCTCATTTTGTCTAGGGCTCATCTCTGCCCAGAAAGATCCAAGCACGCCGCCTCACAACCCCCCTCCATGCGCATCTACCATACAGAATACCATCAACTACCTCCGGGGCCAGTCCTTTCTCTCTCACGCACTCATTCAAACACTCCACCTTTCAGGCGGTCTTCCAACCTTTGGCACACTGACACATACTCGTAGATTCTGTTTACAAGTCTATTTTTGATCGATTCTTCTTTCGTGCTCATAACACTTCAGAACATTTCCAGTCACACTCTCAACATAAACAACTCTTACCCAGTCGTTCCTCGCTCTGTCTGACTTTAAAACACCATCCATCCTTCTCAAGCTGTCCATTTACACTGCTGTTTTCACTCCAGATCTTTCCTTCTTCCATATCATAGTCTCACTTCCATACACCAACGTTGGTACCATCATACTCTATACTCAAACTTTTAACATTCACTAGTGTTCTAATCGCCACCAGAGGCTTTCCTACCATTTAATACCTTATAGTGAAATCTAATTCATCTGACTCGCCACCATTTATAATGGATCCTAGATACTCCAATATCACAGTAACTTACTGTTTTCTGATCCATTCATCTTCCAGTTCCCATCGGGATCCTCATTCATCTTCCTGTTCTCATCGAGATTCTCATTCATCTTCCTGCTCCCATCGGGATCCTCATTCATCTTCCTGTTCCCATCGGGACCCTCATTCATTTTCCTGTTCCCATCGGGATTCTCATTCATTTTCTTGTTCCCATCGAGATTCTCATTCATCTTCCTGTTCCCATCTAGATTCTCATTCATTTTCCTGTTCCCATCGAGATTCTCATTCATCTTCCTGTTCCCATCAAGATCTTCATTCATCTTTTATCTAAAAGCTTCATTTCCCGCTTTCATAGTCTAGTTAATTACTTATTCCACTTTCCTTTTTATTAATGCGTATGCATTCAACATAATCTGCCTAACATCCTCATATGCACAATTAAGCATTCCCAAGTTCGCTTACTTTTTTTCTTAACGCCAAACGTTTCACATCGTTATTCCACCATTCAGTATTTTGCTTCTCTCCAGTTTTGACACACTCACACAGAACCATTATACTGCCCACTACCCCTTCCTTTAAATTTATTCCACATTTACTCTATTCCCATGCTCGCACTTATTACCTATCTTCTACTCAAGCCATCTCACTTCCAATCCTCTTTCTATTTGCTTCCATAAACTTACACTTCTATTTCTTACTTATTCTGACATTTCACGTATTGTCATCCATGCATCAAGCATTCTAACCTTCCCCCAGCACAATCATGTAATCCGAGCCTCTCATACTCACAGCTCTTACATCTTTCACACCAAACAGGTCTCTCACATATTATTTTTCACTATCCCCAGATACACTTCACTTTCGCTCACTCCTTTGCACATCTTTATGGAAAAAGAATGCAGTTGCTACACATAAGATTCTTTCATTACAAAACCCTGCCACCCTCTTGTCATTTTCATTCTCTCAGGTGTAGCAGTTATCCTCTCTCTCATACCTCCACCTCTTCGTTCATTCATACCTCCTACAACCACCAGCCAATACCTAGTCCATCTATCATATATCCCATGTCATTCCAAACTATCTCTTTCTCAGCTTCACTCTACCATTACAGGATTAATACGCTATGACAACGCGCAGTTTTACACATGCAAATCTCAACTTTACTCACATACTTCTCGAGTTCACACATTCATACCCGGATTAATTGAGCTGGCTGTAGAGGCCATGAAAGCCCCGCCCATTATCGACATTGCCTATTATTTCAAACTTAATCTACTTCACTCAAAAACACTTCCACACATTTTACTCCTACTACACTGATCTACATCTGATCGGACTCAATCCCACACAAACTCTTCATTCCCCTTCTTGTTTGTCTCACATAAGGCAAGCATCTGCGAACTCCCTGTTCTAAAGACATCGACCATAAGTCCCTCTCTTTCCCACATCACATAATACGCCTCACCTTTCACACACCTTCTCCATTCCTACATTGACCCGGATTAATTGAGCTGGCTGTAGAGGCCCATTATCGACATTGCCTATTATTTCAAACTTGATCTACTAAATTAGGATTTATGATTGATTTCCCCCATTAGATTAGTGGTACCCATTTTATGATTGATTTCCCCTATTAGATTCTATGTTACCCCTTTTATGATTGATTTCCCCTATTAGATTAGTGGTACCCATTTTATGATTGATTTCCCCTATTAGATTAGTGGTACCCATTTTATGATTGATTTCCCTTATTAGATTAATGGTATCCATTTTATGAATGATTTTCCCCATTAGATTAGTGGTACCCCTTTTATGATTAATTTTCCCTATTAGATTAGTGGTACCCATTTTATGATTGATTTACCCATTAGATTAGTGGTACCCATTTTATGATTAATTTCCCCTATTTGATTAGTGGTACCCCTTTTATGAATGATTTCCTCTATTAAATTAGTGGTACCCATTTTATGATTGATTTTCCCCATTAGATTAGTGGTACCCATTTTATGATTAATTTCCCCTATTAGATTAGTGGTATCCATTTTATGATTGATTTCCCCCATTAGATTAGTGGTACCCATTTTATGATTAATTTCCCCTATTTGATTAGTGGTACCCCTTTTATGAATGATTTCCTCTATTAAATTAGTGGTACCCATTTTATGATTGATTTTCCCCATTAGATTAGTGGTACCCATTTTATGATTGATTTTCCCCATTAGATTAGTGGTACCCATTTTATGATTAATTTCCCCTATTAGATTAGTGGTATCCATTTTATTATTGATTTCCCCCATTAGATTAGTAGTATCATTTTATGATTAATTTCCCTATTAGATTGGTGGTGCCCCTTTTATGATTGATTCCCCCCATTAGATTAGTGGTGCCCCTTTTATGATTGATTTCCCCCATTAGATTAGTGGTACCCATTTTATGATTGATTTCCCTTATTAGATTAGTGCTACCCATTTTTTATTGATTTCCCCTATTAGATCAGTGCTACCCATGGTATGATTTGTTTCACCCATTAGATTAGTGCTACCTATTTTATTATTTATTTCCCCATTAGATTATTGCTCTAATTTTGTTGTCTGATTGCGTACGACCATGAAGCAAGAGTCGAATTAATTAACATTTGTATGCCCTACAAAATCATTCATTATATTTCCCCCCCCCTTATACGAAATATTTATTACATTTTACCTGGTTAGTGCGCCCTTCTGACCCCAGCATTTCTGATTTTTTTTTTAGGTTTTAATTATCATTTCTATATTGTCGTGGTATGACCGGTATAAGCCGTTATACGCACACAGGCCTACTGGACAACAGAAATTAAGGCTCCACCTGGGAATGGTTCTAAGAGCATTTTACATACACAGTTGCTAGGCCAAGAATATTCAAACACGGCTACAAAAATATACTTTAATAGGACTAAAGATTACATATACATATAGGGCAAGTTAAATGTCAATGCAATTAAATATTGACGGTTCACTGCTAAGATGATTAACACTATCAATTAAGTTTGAACTGAGGGGTAATTAATTAAGTAATGATTTTACAATTATGCAAGTTCTAGAGCAAAGGGGATCCTTGAGGTTCGACGCGCTAAAGGTGGGAGGAGCGTGATGAAGCGGGGGTTAAATCCCTTTTACCTTGATGTGCTACGAGTAGGACCAGGGAGGTAAGTTCGACATTGAACTTGTGGGATTCTCACGGGACGCCCAATTCAACTTCGGGAAACGGTTCACTGCTAAGATGATTAACACTATCAATTAAGTTATCATCTTATCCTTAAGAGGCAAATGGAGGGTGCTTCGGGGAAGGCTTTTCCAATCCTTAAAACCTGAACACGTGGTGAGAAGGGTTGAAGTGCGCCTAACTATTTACACAAACAACGCTGAGTGACGACTAGCTCTTCATTGGCTCTTCGACAATCCCTCAATTCTTCTCTGGACGAGAATGTAGTCGATTTCCTCTCGACTAACAAAGACGTTACACCTAACGTACTGAACGGCGGCTTCAGACACAATCTGCATGTGAACTTCGAAGTCTCGAATATATACTCCGAAATTATCTAGACGGGGAGAGAAATTCATCGCCAACAGACTTCCTTAATTGACTTGGGTAGCGATACCCACGTAATGGTCTTTCCATTGTTCTAATTTTCGCAGTATATAGGGCAGGCGAATTTAGAGCGGTCAACGGCGAACTGGGGAAAACAGAGAGGAGGGGGGTCCTTCTCTCTCTCTCCTTCTTCCACATATATCAATAATCGCTTTTATTTATTCTCCTCTTCCTCCTTTAAAAACTTTGCCTTGAAATTTAAGTCTGCAATTTAATTAAGCACAAGAATAGATAGATAGATAGATAGATGGGTTTTTTAGAGAGATAAAAAGATAGATAGAGATATATATAGATGGATAGATAGATAGATGGATGGATCGATAGATAGATAAATAGATAGATAGATATATAGATGCTTACAAGGTAGAAGGGAGCATAATTATGTAAGAGTGTAATGCAAATTTTGGGACTTGCTTCAACAGCAGTAAATTCGCGAAACGTAATGGAATCGAGTCATGATGAAATCATCAGATTTTTGTCTCTAGAGACTCTTCCCCTCCCCCCGCCTACCCCGGCATACTTCCTTCAAATGCCCCCCTCCCCCTTTCCACTCTAAAATGAGCCCCATCAGGGGGGCGGTCATGGTAACGCCGATGATGCAGGTCATTTGTGTTCTTTTTATTGTTCGTCGATAGCTTCGCTTATCTCGTCCACATAATTTTCCTTTGGATCCCGGATCGCATAGACACATTGTCACAGACACCCTCCCCCCCCCTGTCTCACCGCCGTGCATAAACATTCGTTCACCATTCATTTCCCGTTCCTTCGTCTCTCGCTTCGTACGGGCGATTATCAGCCGTTTTAGGACGACTTTTGAGTGAAATGAGCGAAGTACTATGAAACTACGCTCTGTTTCTGTCGCACTTCTTCTGCCGTTGCTGGTTGCTTTTAGCATTCTCGATGGCACCGGTATTCATGTGGTTGTTGTTGCTGGTTGTATGGGGAGGCGAGGAGGAGGGACCTTGGAAGCGTTCGTTCACTCGACAATCACGGGCGAGGCGGCTTCCAAATGACTCCTCGATACACGATTGCTTCCGTGGTTGAAACTGACGGGTTTTGTCGAGGTTTTTTAACCGCCTCGGTCTTCGCCACGCTTAACTGGCAAGGAAGCGCAAAGGAGGAAATCGCTAAACAAAGGCTGCATCGACAGATTTAAATTAGGGTTCGTTTTAGCTGCTTTTCCGCAAGATTTGTGAGGATTCTGCACTTTAGTTGTTTCTAGCAGTGCCATTTTATGCCAATCTTTGATTTTGTTTGTCGTTATGAGAGAAAACTTGCATCTGCTAAAAAAAATCTCATTGGTTAAAAAAATTGCATTCTCAATTAATTATCACGGAGTCTCTTTTCATATATTTAATTCATGGGATAATGATCGGCGCACTATAAACCTTTTTTTTACTTAATCATCTGATTTTTTAGTCAATCACGTACATAAACATAAAAAACTCCATATAGAATGCATATGCACCCTCAATATAATGCATTTCAAAATAAATATTTACCTATTTCCTAAGATGGCTTCCTGTTTGCTTCCATCTGATTGTCCCGAAGGAGAAGAAAAAAGATTTCATTATATAATCACCTTAGCCCCCCCGCCCTCCAACTTCGCTGGACACCTACCAACAGGCATACTAAATATTCATAACCCATATGTCAAAATAACCAGCATGCGATATTACGTGTACATTTTATCGTAGCTAACGACTTTTAACTAGTAACCGGTTCACCGATAATTTTCTAGCACAGGGATTAGAACGAGGAAGAGAAAATGGTAGCGGGAATACCAGAGATTCTTAACTTGCCATCGATTCTAAATCCATAAAGGATTTAACATAATTTAACGATTGAAAAAAGGCAGAAGGACCGATCAGAGAACATTCGAGTCAGACACAACACATAAATACATAAAAAGGCATCACCATCATGGCTTGTCAGAAACTAAAGCATGCAGCTACTGCTTAAAAAGGCATCACCATCATGACGTGTCTCCCAAAACTATTTCATGCAATAAACGATTATCAATAATATAATATATACACAAATTTATATTACAACATGTAATTTTCCCTAATACAACTTAAAAACCATCATAACCTACCCTTTCCCATATACTCATCTAACCTGCGCTTGAAAACATTTAAATTTGGACTGTTTATTGTCTCCCGTGGTAAACCATTTAACTATGCTTCCACGTTCTCGAGTGTGGCGTAAGAGGAGGTGGGGCTTTCACCTGAATGCGCAGGTGTTGTTTTCTATCTTCAAAATAAGAAGTATACAATTTTTCTGTAGGAAATATAGTCATAAATCATTCTGGCTGCAAATATCCTTGAACTGCTGTCCAATAGACAAGGGAGAAGGGATCTAAAGATTACGTTTTTTTCATGGCGAAATATAAGATTTGTTTTTCTTTATTCCGTTAGACTTCAGAGATTAAATTTTCTTTAGCTTTTTTCTTTTATTTCTGCTGTTCTTAGTTTACTTGTTTTTTCCTTTAGCTTTAGACTTCTTTTTTGTATTTATAATTGGCCGTTTTCCCCTCTAAGAGTCAATTTCACCTGTCATCCAGAGAATACATATATATTCATTCAACTGTTTACCACCAGCCAATTATAGCTCCATTTTGTTGCAAATTTAGTGGCAAAGAGAATACCTCTAATACAGACCTTCCCGTGTTGCTAAACAGTCTTAAAATACCTAGTACTTCGTAACCTAGTGGAAAATAAAAAAAAGGGTTATAAATAGAAGAGATAGAGATAATGAACGCGAACTATCAAGAATATCTGTGGATTCTATAGTCAAAAGAAAGAATATTGTTCATCGGGACCATATAAAAGACCTCAGATAATTAACGAATTAAAAAAATGGTATTTAACTTCTTAACAAAAGATAAGAGCACTATTTGTGTGGAAGCGAAATTAAGATTTTGAAACTGAATGGAGGTTAATAACATAAATAAACTCTAGAAGAAAAAGATTAACAGAAAGTAATGATAAAGAACAACAGAATTGATTTTAATATTGCATAAAGCAATGGCAATACATTTTTTTTAGTGTTTTTCAATAAAGTGTAGAAATGGTATCCATATAATAAGAGTGATTATTGTCAATGGTAGCTACCCGATGCTAGATTTCCAATAATTAAATCGACCCTTATATGTACTTTGCTTTCTTACTTCAATCCCTCCTTACGCAGCTTAACAGCCAAGAATTCATTTAACTGTCGCCTGTTTAGTATAATTATGGAATTCTTAAGTTTACACTCTACCATTAACTTTATCCAATCTGTCGTTGTAGGCAAATTATCTTCCTTCTTTTTCGCTTTTCCTTTCTTAGTCAATTCCATATACAAGATTGTAGACAAAACTTTGTCCGATAAATGATATTTATTCAAGAAAACGAAACTGTTAATCTTCAATCGTCGACAGTCCATATGTGCAGATGCCTAGCCTAACGGTAACGTTAAATAAATCAACCGAACTTCCGTTGTCATAGAAACCTAGAAACCACATAGCGTTATTAAATAGCCTACGCGTAGCTTAAATAAATGAACCGAATTTTCGTAACCAAAGAAGACATATAGTCTACGCATAGCGTTAAATATTAAATAAATGAACCGAATTTTCGTAACCAAAGAAGACACATAGTCTACGCATAGCGTTAAATATTAAATAAATTAAGTGAATTTATTTAGTCATAGACCTCCTAATAATAATATTATCCCCAATTATTCATCGAATAAACCTTTGTATACATTGTGTAATTCTCGTTCTGACGCTGGGAGCCTTCTTAGGGCCAGCTATTTGATTATTTTTGTTTCCAGAGGAGTATTTTAGCATATTTGGTATTTGCAAATTAGGGACATTCCTCATTTGGTATCTCGCAGTATCCTACAAAGAATGCTTATCCGAATGGATTTTAAAGTTGTTGAAATCTGGCTTCCATTTATGGAATGTGAGGATTGTTTTGAACTTAGCTGATTTGGCCAAGAAAGTTCATTTACGTTGTCTACTTAGTTTTGCTACATTGGAATTTATTTTCCTTTTGTCTGAATTGTGAATTTAATTCTTGGATAAAAATGTCATGTACATGTTTGGGAAATATTAGCGAAGATTTTGTCAACAAAGAAATTTGTTTAGGCAAGTTTCGCTGAAATGTAAAACAAAAAGTAAACATATAACAACGCTTGATTATGCCCCCCCTCCCCAAATAAATTGTGGATATGGACCATTGATTTAAAGAATCTATTTTAAAAGATTTGAACGTCATTAAATATTTATTTTTTTTAAGTCTCTACAAGCTAATTTTGGGGCTGCCAGAATTTGATTCCCCAGAAAAGGGTAAAAACGCTAATCTCCTGAAAATTAAACGCAGTGATGGGAAAAGGGATTTACATATATACAACGCTATTAAGAAAGCGAATGAATCGGTAAAACTACTTCCCTTTTGGCGCCGAAAAGAACACCAAATCATATTTTAACAAGAGAAACTCGCCCGATCTCCAAATTCTATAGCAGAGGAAAAAGCAAGGAATATTTTTAAAAAGTCCCTAAAAGTTAATAATGTTTAGGGGTGCCAGATGTTGCTTCACCAGAAAAGCGTATGAACGCCAATCTCCTGAAAATCAAGCGCAGAGATGGGAAAAAGGATTTACATATAACAACGCTATTAAGAAAGTGAATGAATCAGTGAAGCTACCTCCCTTTGGGCGCCAAACGGAACGCCAGATCACAAGAGAAACTCGCCCGACCTCCAAATTCTCTGGCTGGGGAAAAAAAAGCAAGCGCGCAGGAATTGACTGTCTGCTCAGTCGCCGCCATGTTTGGGCAGGTTGCGCCCGAGCTGCGATGTCTGGGATTCGGTTGAATCCAGAGAGGCCGTTGTGCAGGTGACCAAGGAAAGAGTTTTGCCTCCGGGGCCGTCACTAACGTTTCCGTTACCTCATAATATAAATAAGTTCACCGCCTCCCTAAAGGACGCTCGCTTTCTCTGTGTTGACTTCTTTTGATTAAAAGTGAGTTTTAATAATTCCAGTTGCATCATTCCCTTACACACTTACCACGTGCATATGTGCACGTACACTTCCTTACAAAAAAAAATGTCCTAAAAAGCTCTTGTAGGGAAGATCATCTGGTGGTGGCGTGGGACGGATTTTCCCGCGCGATGTCGAGGAGAGGAAGTGAACTTCCTTCATTCTGAACCGCCAACGCCAATTCATCGTCTCCAGGACCACTTGGAACAGCGTCGGGGGCGGTAATTAGACGCGTCCGTTCCCATCCCCTATTTTCTCTTCCTTGAGCACCCATCCCCCTTTTACCCCCTTACTAACTCCACCTTCTCTCAACACTCGTCTGCACCATCGAGATGCGTAAAAGTAGCACCCATTTTTGCATGGCTTTGGCACAGATGTTAAGCAACGGTGAGCTGCAAGACACATGAACTTGAGGGAGGGTCTGGTGATAAACCCTATTTACTGATTTGGGATCCCAATTTGCGATTCGATCCCAGTTTTCTCTGTCCTATTTTTGTCATGGACCGAGTGGAGGGAGAAAGGTCCATGGATAATATTTTCCTATGGGAGCTTATTTAAGCTCGAATAAAACCTAGGTTAAGAAAAGGACGAAAAATATCGATATAACAAGGGCAACAGACCTATGTCACGTGCTCTCAATTATTCTGACATATGACCTACCTTACGATCTTCAAAACTTTTAATAATTCCCGGGCTAACCTTGGGAGGACATTGGCAATTATACCACTCGAAAGAGAATGTAAAACAACATGAGGGTTTCAAATTACGTTAAAATCAATCCAATAGTTACGAAGTTATTGCCAAATACTTCCCTGAATAACCTTGGGAGGACCTTAGAAATTATATCATCCGAAAGAGAATATAAAACAACATAAGGGTTTCAAATTTCGCTAGAATCAACCGAATAGTTACGAAGTTATTGCCAAATACTTCCCTAACTAAACTTGGGAGGACCTTGGTAATTATATCATCCGAAAGAGAATATAATACAACATAACGGTTTCAAATTTCGTTAGAATCAACCTAATAGTTACGAAGTTATTGCAAAAAAATATTTGAAAAGTAAAATGGTTACCCTCTGACCGTCCTACCTACGAACCGACATAAAGTGAGTCTTTAACATATCTCAGGGTTTGACATATGTACATGTGTTTTTACATTTAATTCAAACAAGAAAAAATACGATTAAAAAACATTAAATTACTCTCAAACATCCACGGATTGAATTTGCGATATGTTGTGTTGTATTTTCGAGTGCTGTGTATATTTTCTCTTTTGGGGGGTGTAAATGTGCTACTTTAAGAATAAGAATTTCATACAGGAGCGCAACTACACAGATTTGCACACTCAAAGAGAAACAACCCTATCACACACAAGCAATACTACACACAACTTATCACACCCACTATCAGAATACACCTGTAACTCAATGGCGCACACAAGTTAGGATATTATAGTACATTCAAATCCGCCAGTAAGGGGATGGTACGAACCGAACCGCCAACTGGGCAAACTCTACAAGTAGTCTCCCCTCTAACCTAGATCCGCTATGAATCTTTAATGTGATGAAACAGTTCATTTTATTCACAAATCTAGGACAGGAAGTGTTGTGTTTTGCTCTAGTTCAAAAGCGAATTGGGCCATAAGCATAGGACATTGGACATATTTAAGGTAGAAAAAATGATAGAGTAATATGATAAATAGTGAGAGAAGGAAGAGTGATGAAAATTTGGGAAAAGATCGAAAAGAGAGATTTTTAGGTTGAGGTCGAGACTTTTGTTCCCTGGTCAAAGGGTATCTCCGGTAGAGTTTAGAGAAGTGATAATAATAATATAGAGATGGTCCCTGGTGAAAGGGTAGCTCTGGCATATATGTATAGGATATCACCGACATATTTAAACCAAATAATAGGGAAATTAACATTTGATGGTAGGTTAACCGTTTAAAAACATTTTATATATAAGTTAGGAAAAACGGGAGATAAGCAGTTAGCCATAGCTAAACCAAATTTTTGACGAAAGAATTTATTATTGAAATTAAAAGTACAATCTTTAGCATAGATTGAAACCAGTTCTGAAATATATATTAGGGGGGCATAGCTAATTTACCATTACATAATTTATCTTTAAGAAATTGAAACAAAAAATCGACTGAAACTTTAGTAACAAGAGTGAAAAGTCCCTTTGATGAACTGCGGCGTTTTGTGATAAGATGATAAATGGTTATTGCATTGATGGTTTCCCATAGGTCCAATCACTTACAAGTGCTTTTGAATGGCGAAATGAGGCTTCCGTCACTAGATGGCGCCACCCAGCGTCAAATCCGATGGCAGCTTTGAAATCTCCAGAGTGAATAACCATATGTCCCACGGTCATATGGGTCATTTCATGGCTCTCAATGGGTACAATTGAACTTTACTCCCTTTAAAAAAAAGCGACGCCTAGACCTGGCGCTTCGACGGGGGTAAAAAGAGAACAAACATTAAAGCTAATAAGGATGAAGTTTGAAGAGTAAATTAGAACTATGAAGTTAGAACTCTTAACTATATGGGAATCGGAGATGCTACATGAGGGGTGAGGTATGTCATTAAGCATTTAAATAATTCATATGAGACAGAACCCACATTAGATTGGTGTGTTTTACGAGGTAATAAAAAGAAGGTAAAGAAGTATTCATAGATTTAAATTTTGGAATTAAATTGGGATTTTAAGAATATAACTATTTTTTTTATATATGAAAATTGTTAATTAACTTCTAAAGGATCTTTTTTTCAAATGTTCTTAGGGTCATCGTTAGGTAATTCACCTATTTTTTTTCGAAATTTGTTCCTTTCATCTAAAAGGACTCTTGTCGCAGATTTGTGGGCTTTGATGATTTAATATTGGACTGAAACGTAAACGGATAATCTAAACTAAGAAGGTAGCTGTAGTTAACGATACCTTTAGTAATAAGAATATACTCACTAAGAATCGTACCAAATTCTTTTAAATTAATAAAACCCTTAGCAATAGATACACTGAACGCTCAAGTTTAAGCCAAACCCAAGAGCAGAGAAGTTTGGCCCAGTTGTAGAAAGGTTGAGCTCTGCATCGAGGCGAGAGTTGTCCTGGAATTGTCTTCTCATTTTTATCTCTCACTTTGATCTTATCATCCTTTTTCATATTATTATCAATCATTTGGGTAGTCTTTAGATATATGGATTTACCTGATATTAATGAGTTGAATTTGTATTTACCTCTCTTTTTTAAGGCACTGAGTCTTATATTTAATCTAAATGTCGTTAATTCATTTAATGAATGGTTAAATTTCATTTTTTGAGCAGTCGCTCTCAAAATAGAGCTCGAAATGATTTGAAATTTTCGTTTCAGTTTTGTTGTGGCCTTTCTTATATATATATATATATATATATATATATATATATATATATATATATATATATATATATATATATATATATATATATATATATATATCATATCATATCATATCATGTGAAAACAGTCGAAGGGAAACCTTATTTATGATTATTTCCGCGATGGAAATGGACCAATAGGAATCCTTGATTCAAAATCGCCCAACCGGATTGGATAAGACAGCGTCAGTTGAAATCTTGACTCTTCTTTCCGAGGGTCTGTTGAACGAATTAAGTTATGAGACCTATTTTGTGGTTATGATGCTCTTAAGATGTTATTTGGGGGTTATTAATCTGGGAATTGATGATGCAACCGCTGTAATTACACTGGGATCCATTAAATGTAAGGTTTACTCGTTATGTTACTATTTTAGGCCGATTTTTTTTCTTGGGGGGGGGGGGAAGACCATTCCATTAATAAATGCGATTGTGGGTGGGAATCTTAGAGTACTGGGACATTAAACGTACACAATTCACCGCACCTTCGTCCCCAAATGAAATCTGACTGATTTCCTGTTTCATTTGGCCACCTACGGGAAAAAGAAGAAGACCAGAACGGAGGCAAAAAATAAGAGCCACTGTTGACTTCTCGAGGCATATCCCTTCTTCTGCTCCCCTCCCCCCAATTTATCACCCCCACTTCCCTCCCCACAATGTATCACCCCCCTCTTCCTCCCTTTGAACATACGAACAAACATTCATCCGATCGTCTGAGAAACAATACTACTTTCATTGTTTTGTTCTTCCTCTTCTCATCTTTATCTTCGTTTTCTTTATCATATCCCCCCCCCTCTCATTCCCACTCTCCCTTACACTACCCCCTACACTCACCCCCACCCCCTTGTATCCGCGGTGTGGGAAAATGTCTTCAAGGATGTCTAAACTACACAGCAATTAACAATCCAAGACGGGAGACGACCGGGAAATGTAGGGCTTCGCGTCTGCGCAGTTTACACGCTAACAGACGCGCAAACACGCACACACGAGGACATACATATGCACACACACGCACACATACTCATACACACTGACACAAACGCACGCACAACTAACACAGACGCACGCACATTGACACACACAATCACACCCACCACCATTCCCTCACACACAGATATACACACGCACACTCACTGACACACACAAGAACATACACGGACACACACGCACGCATACTGACATACGCACGCACAAGCACCTACACGGACATACACTGACACAAACACGCACACACACGCACATATACATGGACACACACACACACACTGATCTCAATCCAGTGCTCGAGATTGCCTCAGTACTCCCCCTATTACATGAATTTCCTCCCCCCAGGGAGGGGGGTTAACTGTATGATGGGGATCCATGCTGCAGTTGACATCTGGAGACATGCACCCTCCTGGCCCCAATGGTTGCAGGAGGATTTGCGGCTCTATATCTTCCACACATCTTCACTTTCTTTACAAATGTCCTTTCAAACTTTCGATGCCCTCGTTAGTTTTCCCATCATACCCTCAACCTCCCGCGAGGTCGTCTTCTGACTGCCTTTACGTATAAACGATGCCCATTTAGGATTTATTTTCTTCCATTTCAGATCTTTTATTCTTTTTTACTCTAAGTAATGGTAGAAGAATAAACGCAGCCGGTTGCTATAGCAATGGGAAGTTTCAATGACAACGTTTGGCGTGGGTGAGAAGCGTCTCCCAGGCGCGCCCGCTGCAGCGTATAGGAGGCTTACCGTTGCTATAGCAACCGCCTATCGTTTACGTGGTTAAGGAAATCTTAAACTGACCATTCTTTCTCCCTACACTTTTGTCTTGCCCCTTCCCCCTCCCTGGCTTTATTTAGGGGTCTCTCTTTGCCAGCGAAGTGTTCCTGGTCCGCGAACAAGCGTGGGCAAATGTCTTTCTCCCTCCACAGCTATCCGTTGAGAGATCCTTTGCAGTTGGTCGAAAAGGAACGACTAGGCCGTTCCGGAAACAGGTGCCATTGGTTCCTCGAATACCGGACAGAAGTCACCGGTGACGAGGAGACTGGATGGAGCCTGTATAACTTTATATATAGGATAGATGTTAATATAAGTCAATGTAATTCTTTTATTTCTGTAGTCTTTTTAGTGTTGACTAAATAATGGTCTTTTTATAGTCTAAATACTATATAGAGAGGCAATTTATATTCATAACTTCGTTGCAAGTGTTGAACAACCTGAATATAGTTGTAGCTACTTAAATTATCTTGGAATTCAGCCTGTTTGCAGGCTGAATGCGCTCATATGTTTGCCTTAGTCTGTTGTGCTCTACATATTTAGTGGCGCGTATGATTTTGATAAGAAACGGATAGGTTTATAGTTTCATAATTCTTATTTGTCTCCCTTTTTGAAAAGATTTACAGGTGAGTTATTACCACCATACCGTAGCATATTTACCATTATTTTTAATTACGGAGTCAGGTAGTTTTGAAAACTTGTTCTTCCCCAGGTTTTATAAGACTGATTGTTATGCCATCTTTCGGTTCTTCGAAATATTTCATGTTCTTGAGGTCGTGTGTAAAACTTCATAATTGTTTACTAATGTTCTCCTTCCTCATTTATGTGAGTCAAATCATAGGTCAGGTGTGTGTTGTTGTGACAAATTTCTTGATAGAATTCTTAGACTCTTACTAAGATTTCATTCCCCTGTCATTTAGTGTTGTTATTTGCTTCTCTGCCGATGATTAGGTTTTATTTTCTCTCTCTACTGACATATAGGATATTTTTTAGCAGATTTCTATGTTCTGCAACCTTCCTTTATTATCGTTTCTTAATCGCTTTGTTGAATTCAATTTATTCCAATCTTTGTATTATTGTAGCATTGCAACTCATTTTTCTCATCTTAAATTCTTTTTGGTCACACAATTTAATACTAGAAGATTTCATTTAAAAAATGTTAATTAACACGATTACGGTGAAACTATCCCCTCCCCCATTGCTATAATTCCACTTGCATTTAATCATCTGTACTGAGCTAATGAATAAATAATAGTTTGGTAATGAAATGTGTTGAAAGCACATGTACTGGCCAATACGCCAGGAAACCATTAATAATGGAAACATAACTAATCCCTAAAAATAATAAATGGAAGAATATACAAGTTAATTAGAGTTAAATAAGAGTAAATAGAAGTTATGTGCGGCAATTAGAGAAAGAAAATAGGATCGAATCTGAGGGTTCAAAGATCGATCGAAAAACTAGAGTCCATCAAAAAAAATCAGCAATCGAGGATTCCATGTATTCACAAAGACGTTATACAGTTGTGCCCAAATCTCTGTGCAAATTTATACTGAATTCCTGTTTTAAGAGGACTTGAAATTTGCCTCTATGTTTTATTACCTGGGAAACGATTAGTATTATCCCCTCGGCAACCATTAGCATTTCATTTTCTTGCTCGTGTTGGGTATGTTGTGTAAGTACATGTATGGGATAATTTGACTGTAATAGGCCCCTCCCTCGTCATATATAGGTGTTTGTATTTTGCATGTTAATTTAGGTGAGTTTTTTTCAATGTTTAGATACATTCTAACCTAACTATATCCTAAACTAATTAATATCGAAAATAAAAACACCCATTAATTGCAATAAACAAGGAGATCTTTAAAATTCAAATTCTCTTCTTCTTCGTCACATTTTCTTCTCTTCACTCCCTAATCCATGTTTAACACTCGACCGTGAATAAGAAAAGTGTTGCAAGAATCCAAACACCCCGCATTTTGAACCTTCGTCACACCTCCCTTCCAAATATTTGCCTCACCCTTTTCCACTCCCTAATTCTCTTCCTGCACATACACTCACTTGTATATATTATAAACACACACTTCATACTTACATAGTTAAGGGAATTAGATGATTATGATGCCATATAGTGACTTTGGTCCAGAGTTGGATGTTTTGCGAGGCGCCGCTTTAGTTCCTGGGGATGGTTGAGGTCCAAGAGTTTGGCGCGATGTATAAGTGTGTGGTGATGGTTCGGAATGTGCAATAGTGTGGTATTTGTTCGGAATGTGCCTTTCCATTCCAGGAATAATGGATGGAGTAGTTTCCCCATGCAAGTTCTTGTTATTCTTACACCTTTACAGGATCGGTGTTCTTTTCCTTCAGTTTTCTCTGTTCTTTACCTTTTGCCACAAGAGCTAAGCCTGGGCTCTTGCCTGCCCCCCCTTCCCAGGTCTAACTCGTTGAGTTGTAGTGTCTCCAAGGGGTTGGTGAAGTGTCTCTCGTCTTCCATCACGAATTCACTCCAATCACTTGATATCCTGTAGTCCTTTTCTTGAGTTCCGGATGCTTATGTCCGAGCAACTGTCTGAATGGACTAGGAAGGGATACTGGTGTTCTAGATCATACTAGAGCACTACGGGAGGTAACTCCAATGAATAAGTGAAATATTATAAGGAATAGGAAAGATAAAATATATTAAAAAAGGAGCAGAACACATTCTAAAGGTATTTTCTATGGACTAAGACCCAACTGAAGACGCACAAAGATTGCAAAAGACCTTGAAACCACTCTGTATCATAGTACACTGCATCTGATGGTCCGTGGCTCTTACTATCTAAAAGACCTTAAAACCACTCTGTATCATAGTACACTGCATCTGATGGTCCGTGGCTCTTACTATATAAAAGACCTTAAAACCACTCTGTATCATAGTACACTGCATCTCTGATGGTCAGTAGCTCTTACTATCTAAAAGACCTTAAAACCACTCTGTATCATTCTACACTGCATCTGATGGTCAGTGGCTCTTACTATATAAAAGACCTTAATGAGGTCAGCTGAGCTTTCTCCCCAGATTGATAGTGTTAATTTAATGTTATTACCATAAGTAATGAACACAAAGATTACGGATATTTATCTTCTTGTTTGTATCGAGTGTTCAAAGGTACAAAAATATCAGTATAAAGTTTTCGACTTTCAAATAGTATATTAAATTATGGACCCATCCGTTCTCATAGGCTTTGAAATTCAAATATTCCAAGGGGATTAAAGACCCACAAATGATTTTAGGGGCTCCTTGTTGATACAGAAAAGTGCTCGGAAGTCTCAATTCATTTCCCTTGGGTGTTTGGCCTCTCTTGGACTATTTTCTCAACACTCGTATACTCACTCGGTTGATGGTTTAAAATTTTCTTTTTATTACCACCATTTAATAATCAAGAAATTTTAAATGTGTTTATAAATTAAAAGTAAAAATAACATTAAAAATGTCTATTTATTATTTCTAGTGATTCTTTTAATATTCCCAGAAAACTTGGCATTCATTCAGGAATTAAAAATTTGCCCCAATGTCCCGCAGGTGCAATGACACGATAAGTCCTGGAAAACAACCTGAGCCCAATAAATGTATAAGACTCAGTAACAATGGAGATAAAGACACACAAAAAAGAATAAAATAACACGAAAATAACAAAAGAGGATAAAAATAGCAAAGATTGTTTTGGGAAATAGTTAACCATGTGTATACGGTCATGGCTCTACATTTCTCACCTAGGAACTAGTTTACGAAGCGGAGTGAGATCAGCCCAATAGACCGATAGTTTATCTATTTGCCTTCACAGCTGTCAAGGCAAACGAGAATGTTTATTCAATAAATTTGTAAAACTATTTTGTATTTTTCTTCTTTTTTTGTTTATTTTGTTTAAACGATATTTTATGAGGTAATTTCTAATCGATTCATTTTGGGATTAAATTTCATTTAATTACGATAATAATTAAGTAAATATACGGGTTACTCAGTTCGTACTTGTGAACATAGCTGTTCTCTTGTACAAACTAGTCACTAGACAATTTTAATTTATAAAAAAAAGAAAACCATCGATGGTTTAGCATCCGGGACAGTGTAGGATCTTTGCATAATTAAATTCTTCTCTATTTATCATCTATTTATCTTTTATCCTTTTATTATTTCTTAGTAATTAAAAATAATGAATATTCCTTCAATATTAATGACCCGATAAGAAAGGAAAATGAAATTCCTGGCGCTTTTTCAAGTTCATTGGACTTTTAATAAAAAAAGGAAAGAACTCGGAATCCTTACTCGTTGTTCTATACAAATGGAGTCGGGAACCATTTTGGGTGGGGGGCGAGACACTATAAAGGGGGAGTGTTCAAAATAAACAAAATTATTTCATTTTTATCTAAAATATTCCATTTATAGTTTATTATTTGCAGTGTACCCCTGGGGCAAAATATAAGGGGGGAGGGGATTAGGACAGTATTTACAGGGGGGGGGGGGGCGGACAATCACTGCCAAAGGGTCTTATTATTATTGTTATTACTCGAAATATTATGCGAAAACCAACGAGAGCATTTCCTCCAGAGGGTAGGTAAGCATGGATCTGTAACATAAGTGGTAACGTTGGGAAAGGGAATTTGTGTGGATTATATAGAGCCGCAGCTCCTCTTGCGGGCGGTGGGTCTGAATAAAAACTCAACTTTGGGTGTTGGGGCCAAGAGGGCAAGCAATCCTACAGATGTTAGCTGCAATATGGTTTCACCTGCTACACCGGAAACCCTCGTCGCGGGGTGTCTCCTAGATCTCTCATGGAGGCGGTCGCTAAACTGATGCCCCAGCTTGTGGACGCAAAGGAGGGCGGATGTTTGAATCCAGGCACCACCACCAAGTGCCACACAGAGACACAACCCTTAGAGCCAGTCAGGGGCACGACCCTCAGTGCCTATCAGAGAGATAACCGTCAGTGCCAGCCAGAGACACAGTACCAATGCCAGTCAAGGACCCAACCCATGAGTGCCAGTAAGGAACACAATCCCCGTTTTAGTCAGGGACTCAACCCCAGTGCCAATCAAGGACAGTATAATCAGTGCCAGTCAAGACAGTATCCTTCAGTGCCACTTAAGGACACTATCCTTCAGTACCACTTAAGGACACTATCCTTCAGTGCCAGTCAAGGACACTATCCTTCAATGCCGATCAGGGACACTTTTCCAGTGCCATTCAGGGACCCATCCCACAATATCAGTCGTGAAACAACCCCTTGGCACTTAATAACCCACCCTCTTGTGTCACTCAAGGGCACGACCCCTCGCCCAAGGCAAGTCAGGAACATAACCCCGCGTGCCACGGCCCCTCCCTCAATGCCAGTCCTTGAAAAACACCCTAGTGCCAGTCAGGGACACAACCCCTAGTGCCAGTCCGAGGCACAACCCATAGGGCCAGTCAGGCGTATATACCCCTGCCCCCTCCCCGAAGCGCCAGTCATAGACACTGACGTAATCCCAGGTTCACAGGTTCGTGTTGGATTAATTTGAATAATCCCGCGGTCACAAATGCCTCCTTCACATTTCGAGCGTTCATCTATTTTGAGTTCGTATCTCAAGGGTATGTGCCTTCAGGTGCGTCCTTGATCTTGGCGAGTCTCTATCCGAGCTATAACGAACTTGTGAAAGTCGAGCGTCGTAGTTTTTAGTTTTTTGGTTTGTTCTGGAGTTTTACATCGACCAGTCCCTATATTATTTTGTTTAGGATGGATCACACACATACATATTGTCTGGTTATGGAGTTTCAGCCCACACATGGAGCTTTCCCTCTTGTTCTGACCTGGTTTCACCTTAGTACTAGTTACGATGTCGGTTCGTAGGTCAGTCGGTCGGAAGGTAACCATTTAACTTTTCAATAATTTTTTTTGCAATAACATCGTAACTATTCGATCGATTCTAACGAAATTTGAAACCATTATGTTATTTTACATTCTCTTTCGAATAATATAGTTATCAAGGTCTTCCCAGGGTTAATCCGGGAAGTATTTGGCAATAATTTTGTACCTATTCGGTTGATTCTAACGAAATTTAAGACCCTTATGTTGTTTTACATTCTTTTTCGATTGATGCCAAGGTCCTCCCAAGGTTAGTCCACGAATTATTAAAAGAAAACTAACTATGGGTTGGATTGTTCCACTTGTTGAAATTTTTGACGATTGTAAGGTCATATGGTCATAAGGTCATAAGTCAGAATAATTGAGAGCACGCGACTTAGGTCTTTTGACCTGGGTAAATGAGTAAAGTTGAGACAAATCGGGAGTGGTTTGTTACCGGATGGGGTTTAGATTCGGGTTGGCCTTTCGGCGGGTGTAATATACTGTAGTGTTCGGTGACACATTTTTTGTGTCAGTTATTCTTTGTCTCTCTTTTTGAAAAAGGTGTCCACCTGAAGCATTAGATAGGGACGTCTCATTTCCTTCAAAACTGTAACTTTTTTGCATTAGATAGGGACCTCTCGCTTTCGTCAAAACTGTAACTGTTTTTTAACTACAGTGTGACCTTGATTCGGAGGAATGATCTTTATTTGGGGGAGATTTAATACACAAATTATCCATCAATTATAATTAACGCCCAGGGACCCAAATCTAGTAATTTAAAAAAACGCCCGGAAGTGACCAACCCGCAAAATAATCGAGAAAAGAGTTACCTTGACCCTCACTGAATGGCCTTGCTTAAAAAGGTCGCGAGAGGCGATTGAACCATTCATCCTAGGTAATTTGAAAAGGAACCCAATTAAAAGAAACAAGGACGCAAAGGATGCCTAAAAAAAAACGCGCGCAAATAAAGACCGAGAGAGTACAACTGAACCATAAGTGTAGGTGAACGCAATCGTTTGGTTATTGTATATTTTTGGTAAAATACGGATTAGTCGGTAGTTAATAAATTCTTCTTTGCCTCCTCTTTTGAAAATGTAGACAGCTTAGGCGTGAGGGTGTTAAGTAAACTAAACTTTATTTGATAGGGAGTATTACAACAAAACAACTGGTGCATATAAATAAACAGCCTAAAGAAGCGAATAAACGTCCAGAGATGCAGAGACTTTGATAAACGACGAGAAACGAGGAAGGCTTAAGATGGTATGACCCACGCCTGAGTCGAGAGCTGTATTTGGGCTAATTCTCTCGCAGCAGAGACGAGTTCATATAAGTTCATAGACGCTTATCTATGGCCTTGATCTATAATATACCTTATTTATAGAAAGGGCCAAGGGGCTTGTGCGACCCCTGATGGGGCTTCTTAGTTCCTATATTAGAATATAGATCTTAGTTGATGTATATTTGTTCCCTATTGCACACTGCCACGCTTAGAGTTGCTGGTAAATTCCCCTTTAGCATCCCTTAACATTTTTCATTACTTTTCTCCCTTCTTTTTATTTCTTCTCTTTCGTTCTCTTCCCAAACCAAGCCCACTGACCCCACTCATCCGTAATTAAGGAAGGACTAGGAAACCTTGTGTAATGACGAGGGCATTTTTAATCAGTGAGGAAAGGATGTAGGAAAAGGCGGATGAGGAAAAGTGAAGTATGAAAAAACGAAAAGGAATAATGAAAAGAAATTGAAGATGGAAAACTATGAGATAAAATCTACGGTAGGGAAGGGGGTAATTTTAATTCCCCTATTATTGACAACTCGTTTTACTTTTTATCAACTCATCTAACCTAACCTAACCCAATTCTTTAGAAAAAATAACTAACCTAACCTAACATAGGCATTTAATAAAAAATAATAATCTAACCTAATCCTATGGTAAAAAAAGAAGATTAGGTTAGGTTAGATTAATTTTTAACTAAAAGATAAGGTTAGGTTAATTATGTTCTAAAAGATAAGGTTAGGTTAATTCTTTAACTAAACAATAATGTTAGGTTAGTTATTTAATTTTTTGTATTATTAAGATTTTTTTATTAGAGAATTAGGTTGTTAATTTTTTGGTATAAAGGATTAGGTAAGGTTACGTTAATTTTTTTTAACTAAAGGATAAGGTTAGGTTATTTATTTATTTTTTTTTACTAAACGGTAAAGTTAGGTTAGGTTAATTTTTATTATTAAAACAAAAAGTGTCAAAAAAGGGGGTATTTATGTCACGCTTCCCCATTAATTCAATTAAAATCGAGATTTTTGGAGAACGGAACATTTCCAATGTTTTTCAAAGTGCCTCGAATAGGACATCATCGCCAAAATCCTTCAGTAAAAAAAAACCCTCTTGATAATAGGGAGGTAACAAATTTTCCTTAGGTTCACAAGAAATAACTAAGGGATCTTGCTTACATAAACATCCATACCTGAATAAAGAATCAGTATTAAAAAAAAAACAGAACCCGCCACCGCCGATGCTCTGTACGGGTTAATTTGGTTTCTGCACACACGAAATCCCACCTTCCCCCCACCCCCAGGATGTAATACAATCAACGATTACCTACTTAAAGGTTCCTTACCCCAGCACAAGATCAATCCACTCGTCGCCATTTATATAAGGATCGCGATATGATCCTGCAACGAACACAATGAAAGATACACATCCACAAAGTAGACATTTTTATCTCCTGTGTTCGCATACAATAGCATGAAGGTCGTTCACAGAATACGGAATGAACTTAAGCTATTTTTAAAGTATCCTTCTGCGTGCTGCCAGCCCCCGATCATTTCGGTGGTTGTAATATTGTTGTGGCAGGCAGTGCTAAGGAAGGATTCGGTCTAATCCTTGTTCGGATAGGAACCCACATTAGAATCATGTCGAATTCGGGATCCGACTCTCCGATTATACGTATAAGATGATTTGAACATGAGAGAAAAGGCTTTGTTGCTACTTAAGAGGCCTGGCGTAGATTAGAGCCAATAAAAACTAGACGAGAGACATACTATATTGGCAGACAGACAGACACAATTAGACCAGAGAGACACTATACTGACAGAGAGACACAACTGACAGATAACCCCCGCAGCCACTCAACGTCGGCCGTCACACTATTCTCTTAACAAGAGTCTCACGTGGGTAGACCTTGCCTCAAACCATAATTGTGGGTCAGTCGATGAACCTATCGATGATTTTGAAATCTTTTTTTGCTGTTAAGAGACGCTTGACCTTCTATTCTTGTACCTTACCTACCATACGAACTCAATAATCGTAATTATTACCTGCTGTTTGCACGTTAAATTTGTCCTTTGCCGTCGCGCATTTCGCGAAGACATTGAAATACATCTGTCTTCCTCGTGGAGATATTTCAATGTGTAGTTGGTTGTTAGTTTCTGGTTTTTTTTAAGTGGGGGAAGTTTACTCGTATGCACTCCCTGTCTCTGTCTTTATCGTTCATTCATTCTTCCTTTTACTCCTATCGTTTTCTATTTGTGTCGGCCATGCTCTTTTAGTCCTTTCAATAAATAGCTAGCTCCTAATAAGTTGTTTTCCTACTCATTAAAGTCCATTCAATACAATTCCCTCTCGTATCGTAATCATTATTTTTTTTCCTATTCCCTCTAAACCACCGTTCAAGGAAATTCCCTTTATAATGAGTATTTTCATAAAGATAATTGAATCTTCATGTTTATTTTTGTTATCAGTGCTCGATTTCATCTTCCCCCGTCCTAGATCACACCTGTCACAAGCGCTAACCTCTCCGTTAGTGAGTTTTAAAAGACTCTAGAGATCTGATGTCACAAATTAACTTAAATTTCTTCTTCATTTAACTTATTTCGAATTTCTCTAGATACTGATCTAGGATCTTAAGTACCAATTTCTAGCTAAAGGTCCTTAAATATCCCAACTCCCTTCAGGTAAACAAGGTCCTATATTCTTACTACTGGAATCTTTATGTTTGCCTATTTCTAGATTGTTCTGAATAAGCTTTCTCATCTTCAGGCATTCTGACTGATAGGAAATGTGTGGGTGCAGAATGTTGCTAGCAACATTCATGTGAGTCTTAATTTCTTTTTCTTTCTGCCCTTTTCCTAGCTTCCTATTTCACAATATTATGCCTTCGTTAGCCGTTATTTTATTTTGCATTTTAATGAATTTTATTTTTTTATTCCTTGAGAAATCAGCCAACATCCAACTTGTGGGTGAAATCGGGTGAATTCGTGCAAGAAGTTCAATTGTACTTGAGGGAGCCACAGAATAATTGATGACCTTGGGTCACATGCACAATGGGTCATACGTTACTATTGAAGGTCGAGGAAGTACTTGATTGCAAAGGTGTATCTTATCAGAATTGCACAAAAGAAATATTCTAACAAAACCATATTTATTTAGCAGTTCTATTGGTCATCCAATCCAGGGAGTTAACCTTCTCGCCTCCTAAATATATTTCGCATGAGCGATGAATAGACAAAGAAAGCTCCTCAACATACATTTCATTTATACTATTCATGTTGATATGAAGCTTAGTTTAGGTGGCTGTTTCGTGAATATATTTCGCATAAGTGATGAATAGACATAGCGGCTCTCCAACATACACTCCATTCGTACTGTTTATGTTGATATGAAGCTTAGGTTAGGTGGCTGTTTCGTGAATATATTTCGCATGAGTGATGAATAAACATAGCGGCTCTCCAACATACACTTCATTCGTACTGTTTATGTTGATATGAAGCTTAGGTTAGGTGGGTATTCCGTGAATATATTTTGCATGAGTGATGAATAGACAAAGCTCTCCAACATACATTTCATTTATACTATTCATGTTGATATGAAGCTTAGTTTAGGTGGCTGTTTCGTGAATATATTTCGCATGAGGGATGAATAGACATAGTGGCTCTCCAACATAAACTTCATTCGTACTGTTCATGTTGATATAAACCTTAAGTTAGGTGAGTGCTTCGTGAATATATTTCGCATGAATGATGAATAGATAGAGCTCTCCAACATACAATTCATTCGCACTGGTCATGTTGATATGAAGCTTAGGTTAGGTGAGTGCCTTTTTTAATATATTTTACATGAGTGATGAATAGACAAAGCTCTCCAACATACACTTTATTCGTACTGTTCATGTTGATATGAAGCTTAGGTTAGGTAAGTGCTTCGTGACTATATTTCGTTCTCTTCATGTTGATATGAATTAAGTCGAAATTTTTTTCCGCACAACTTAAAATATGATTTTAAGTTTATAAATAAGCTTTTAAAAGTTTTTCAATAGGTATTATTACGTAGGGGGTTGTTAGTGAAGGAAAATCCTAGTAATTAATCAATTTCTAGACGTTGTTTTGCCTCTATTTTGAGTTATATTTCTTAGGTCCTTCCGCAAGGTTTTATACTGGTGCTTCTCTTTATTTAAGAGTCTGTCCTTTGAACATTAGGGATCAGTCTCGGTCCAGTCTTATGCCAGAAGCGTTTTGATTGTAGCTGATTGGATTTTTTTCCTTTGTGTTCTCTATTATTTACTAATTTATTGTGTCTTTTATTTTAGTTTCTACTCGGCACTCTTATTAAATGTCCCTAGTCCAGATATTGGTCCAAGTTCGGTCGTTTGAATACTTATTCCATTTTAGTGTACCATTCCACCTTTATCTGGTCCATATTTTATTCTTTCTCCAAGTCAACAATTTCTCCGTTGACATACTCAAGTTGCTATCCTATTCTTCAAGTCAACATGTTCCAGTTAAATTACTCCAAGTCATGTTCCCCGTTGACATACTTAAGTTCTATCCTATTCTCCAAGTCACATGTTAGCCGCTGAATTATTCCCAGTCATGTATCCCGTTGACAAACTCAAGTTGCCAGCCTATTCTTCAAGTCAACATGTTCCAGTTGAATTACTCCAAGTCATGTTCCCCGTTGAATTACTCAAGTTCCATCCTATTCTCCAAGTCACATGTTTCCCGCTGAATTACTCCAAGTCATTTTCCCCGTTGACATACTCAAGTTGCCATCCTATTCTTCAAGTCAACATGTTCCAGTTGAATTACTCCAAGTCATGTTTCCCGTTGAATTACTCAAGTTCCATCCTATTCTCCAAGTCACATGTTACCCGCTGAATTACCAAACTTGCCATCCTAAACTAAAATTACAAATGTTCTGTTTTACACCAAACTGAATTAGATCAGTTTCACCGCATCAGTTGAATCACCTAAGATGAAATATTAACCACTCTCTACCACTCTCTTCTCTCCTGTATCTACAAAGGGGTTTATATCCCTAGTTCCTAGTACATGTGTTTTGTGGACGTGTTTCGCACCATCGAATACCCCTACAAGAACACGAATTTTCGGGCTGTTTCTTTTTTCAGTACACATTTTGAGGTAGCCATTTGTAATTGCATCATAATTCTCAGCATTATGGATTGATAGTTGATAATTTTTATGCGGTAAGAATAGCAACTAGTGACCTCTTACAACCGACCATTAACTTGGTCATTAAGATGACCTCCATTTACGTCAAGTTATCTAATTGGTTATTCTGACACCTAGAAGTCTTTGGTTTCAAAGGCCTAATTTTTTACCCTTGTGGTTTTGAAGTTCACGAAAGTTATCATTAATTCGTAGGTTTATATACCCCTATTATTAATTACTTTAAGTTTTTACCTCTTTCTTTTTTCTCTTAAACCTCTCATCTCTTACGTAGAGTAGGATTAAATGAAAGAACCTCGACATGATTCTAAAAGTGTCTGCATTTGTGGGGAATCGGAAGTTACTTAAAATGGCTGGAAGAACGTTTTGTTTATTTTTTTCCCTTCTAATTCTAAGTTCTCAAGGAATCTTATCTAAAATAATTCAAGATTAAAGATTACTGCCATACTAGAATACGATTACTGTGTTCCTTTGGATTATTTCGAATTTTACATTCGTTTCTCAGTCAACTCTTTCGAGATTTTTTTTTTTTTACAATGATGGAGCAGATTTTTTTTTTGTCTCCTATAAGATGGACAATACAGTGACCTTGTCATTGTTCACATATCACAACTTTTTCAATTCTTCCGACACTTAAAAACGCTTAGAGATATCGGGCGTACTTTGTTTTTGTGTATGCGACTCGTATATTTTCGTCTTTATCTACTGGATTATTAATTTTACGGAAATAAAATTACCTTTTTACTTACCGGCTGAATTTGTAAGTTTTAGCTGATCTTTTGGAGATTCTTTGCAAGAAAATTAATTGCTCCCAATGTCAATAGGCTTACTCCTACAGCGCTGTAGAATCATAGTAATTTTATCTTTAAAAAGTGCCTTTATATAGTTAATTTCACCACAAGTTCAGTTTAAATCGTAGACGAGGTCCTTGATTGCGTAATAAAATTTACATAAAGATCAGAATGACAAATTCTGTTAAGCCAGTAGGCACTATGGGGGCGATACACACAGGGTGGTATTAGTTTTTCTCAGCCCCCATCAAACGAGAATGGAACAAGTTTAAACCATGGAGAAATATAGTGTTACCTGTACCACGTCAGGGAAGTGTGGATATGAAACCTCACTCGTTAGGTTCCGAGGCAGAAAAGTAATGAGTTGTTTGCTCAAAATAAGGTGGAGGGAGAAACAGCGGTGTTGTGGATATTGACGTATGCGATCGGAGCTGTCTTTGCGCGTGTGTAGAGTCAACGCATCGCTGGAGCGGCAGCAGCATCTTTTATCCCTTCGCCGGAGATCAAACCAGGTAGCTTAACGTGAAAATCCAGTGTCTTCCCCACTAGGCTACCGAGAGCTCTCCGCAGAAACTAAGATAAAGGAGGCAAGTTCTGTCGTAAGTGAGGGACAAATCCAATGACTAAGATAAAGAAGGGAAGTTCTGTCTCGGTCGTGAAAATAGTCGTAGGTGAGGGACAAATCCAATGACATCACGACAGGAAGTTTAAACAAGAGGTCAGAAACACAACAGATTTCCTCATTACCTCGAAAGTCAGCTGTAGTTTTTTTTATTATAATCTTGCTAAATAAAACTTATCTACAAGGGTGAAGTTTCTTTATATACCGTTTAGAATAAAGTTCCAACTAAATTCTTGACAGCAACCTGCATTATGAGCTAATATAGGCATTGTTTTAAGTTGCACTCCAGGTGGCACTGCAATGCATTAATCTTCCTTTCTTTTTTCATGTCCTTGGAATTTTAAAAAGGACTCGTTCGTCCATCATAAAATGTTACATTCAAATTTCCATCCGGAAACGATACGAATAAATTTAGTTCCAAGATGTCTAAAAGCAAATTAAGGTATACGAATCTACAATGAAATATTAGATTGTCCGATAATTAATTTCGTTTTTAAAACTAAAATATTTAGTACAAAAAAAAACGACATTAATTCATGGAGAATCTAATAACTGAGATAATGATTCCCGAACCAAGGTCGGAGGTTAAGGTCCTCATTATCCATTTTTTTTGCTCATACGTCGCAGAGGACAACAAAGGCATAGATATACTAGAAAATCGCATTAATTAACGGTGTTTCAATAAAGATTGAGTTTATGCTTCATTTTGTGGATGGAAGAAGGCTTAGACCAAGGACAAGAAATTTCACTTTCCATTCGACTAAATGATTTTCGATCCCGGAAGATTCGATTGAATTTTAGGAACTAAGAGTTCAGTGACTTATACCTTGATAATCCCATATTCGGATAAAAAGTGACTTAATTGAGGTCAAGGTAGAACGAATAATGAGAGAAATCCCTGAGGAAGTTAAAGATTTGCTTGTCCACGGTAACACAAGGGTCGCCTTCAAATTTGAGACTCCTCTCTTAATAGGGGGGAGGGAGGGGGGGCTCGTTGCTATTTCATTTCAAATTTAAGACCCTTCCCTCAATTTCCTTTGAACGCCTCGTTGCTATTTCGTTTCAAATTTGAGACCCTTCGAGACCCTTCCCTCAATTTCCTTGGGAAGCCTCGTTGCTATTTCGTTTCAAATTTGAGACCATTCCCTCAATTTCCTTGGGAAGCCTCGTTGCTATTTCGTTTCAAATTTGAGACCCTTCCCTCAATTTCCTTGGGAAGCCTCGTTGCTATTTCGTTTCAAATTTGAGACCCTTCCCTCAATTTCCTTGGGAAGCTTCGTTGCTATTGTGTTTCAAATTAAAGTAGGGGGAGGATTGCTTCTTATGCTATTGAAAACCATAAAGAAAATCCCGCCGCAGAAGGTCCCCTAACCTGCAAAAGGTTCCCTAAGTCGATAATGAAATCTATATATTGATCAGTATGCATCAAATGCCGCTCTCTTGGAGGAGGGGGGGCATGCAGGTAGGTAGAGTGGTAGAACTTTGTTTTGCCAGCCATCACCCAGCGAGTACACAGCCCTGCTAGCCCATAGGAAAATATAGACTGCCATTCCGCTCCAAGGGAGTGTGGATAGAGTAACCCATTGGCCAAGCTCTACACTGCCGTGTAGAGCTCGTCAGGAGATGAGACTGCCGTGTAGAGCTCGTCAGGAGATGAGACTGCCGTGCCGAGGTCATCAGGACATGAGACTGCCGTATCGAGTTCGTCAGGACATGAGACTGCCGTGTCAAGGTCGTCAGGAGATGAGACTGCCGTGTAGAGGTTATCAGGACATGAGACTGCCGTGTTGAGGTCGTCAGGACATGAGATTGCCGTGTCGAGGTCGGCAGGACATGAGACTGCCGTGTAGAGGTTGTCAGGAGATGAGACTGCCGTATAGAGGTCGTCAGGACATGAGACTTCTGTGTTGAGGCCCACGGACAAAGCTCAGAATATTTTCTGGGATAAGTAGTCGAAAACTGTTGATAAACGAGGATCGTCAGACGTAAGAGAACATGATGGCGAACGACAGACAGCAGAATGTAATCCATTCGGAAACACCGTTCGTCATGAAACCAGCTTTAAGGTGAGACGAGGAAAGTAGCCACTTCGTGCGTCCGGGCGACGGAGGAGAAGTTGATCGTATCAAAACTACAGCGAGATAAACCTGCAAGTGAAGGACAGCGAACTCGATTTGTAATCGTGACAAAACCCCAGGCCTCCTGTGCGATGGGCCTTGCTCTTACTGCTTCGCTGTTCCAATATGACGCAACTCATAGCGAAAATGGGTGGCATTTATCCTCAGAAGGTGTGGGGCCTCACCCCAGTAGGATGACTTTGTTTTCTCTTGGTCTTCTGTAAGTTATTCTGCCACTGTAGCAACTGGAGCTGTGTAAAATATAGTGGTGTTGGTTGATCAAAACGCGTGTTTGGGTAAAAGTGGTTTACATATCAGGCAGCTTCTTTGTCACAATTTAGCTAAATTTTCGAAATTATCTCCTTTTCATTATATACATTCACTGTACTTAAAGAAACCATTGCTTTCAACTCTTTTATCTTAAATTGCGTACATAAAGAAAATCTTTCTTTTGATAAGTGTACTAAACACTAAGAGTCCATTTGGGAAATAAAATGAAGCTTAAAAAGCGTTAGAAATAGCTTTTGGTTTGTTTTTATTCCATATTTCCAGATTTAAAACGTTAGAAATAGCTTTTGGTTTGTTTTTATTCCATCTTTCCAGATTTAAAACTTTAGAAATAGCTTTTTGGTTTGTTTTTATTCCATTTTCCAGATTTAAAACGTTACGATCCATTCAATTTGGAGAAAAACAATTGCGCAGAGAAACACGAAATTTGACACCAAAAAAAATGATACAATAAATCTCTTAAAGGTCTAAGTAGATTGGAGGGTGTCTTATCAAACTACATCCCATTGTGTTTGCAAAATACTCAAAGTAAACAAGACATTATTTACGCTTCAGTAAAATATCGCGACAACAAACCAGATTAATGGAAACTCTTAACTACAATCCATCACCGGAATGGATAGTTATCAGAAGTAATTGCAATGTCTATAATCAACTGAAGGGAATGGATAAGGTAATCTCTATATACATTACAATGTCTATAATCAACTGCAGGGAATGGATAAGGTAATCTCTATATAAATTACAATGTCTATAATCAACTGCAGGGAATGGATAAGGTAATCTATATATAAATTACAATGTCTATAATCAACTGCAGGGAATGGATAAGGTAATCTCTATATAAATTACAATGTCTATAATCAACTGCAGGGAATGGATAAGGTAATCTCTATATAAATTACAATGTCTATAATCAACTGCAGGGAATGGATAAGGTAATCTCTATATAAATTACAATGTATATAATCAACTGTAGGGAATGGATAAGGTAATCTCTATATAAATTACAATGTCTATAATCAACTGCAGGGAATGGATAAGGTAATCTCTATATAAATTACAATGTCTATTATCAACTGTAGGGAATGGATAAGGTAATCTCTATATAAATTACAATGTCTATAATCAACTGTAGGGAATGGATAAGGTAATCTTTATATAAATCATTCGTGAACTACATAAAATCCGTCAGCCAAAGCCAATTCAGTTTAAAGATTAGAATCAGCCTAGAACACGTCTTCCTAACGCAATTTAACGGCAGTGTTCGGTGGATTGTAAGTGAAGTGGAATACAAAGATAAGAATGAATGTAGTTTCTAAGACATTTATTTCGCCGACATCATCTTATTTTTTAAGGGTAAATGAATGAAACTCCATAATTTGCCTGAAGTCAAGGAAATTAGAGATGATTAATTTGGTAACAAATAGAAGAGGACAGCTACTGATTCAGGATTGTCTCACAAAAAATAAAATAGCAAAGTAAAATTTGGGTATAGGAAAGCTGAGTTAAATATTAAAAACTACGGTCGTATTTTAATAAAAAAATAAAGTATTAGAAATCTCTATTTTCCATGTCCTAACAGTGAAACGTTGATACTGAACAGGAAAAGAATTCCATAATTTGGGAAACTCAGATAATATTGAACGCCACATATTAATGACAGAAAGAAACGAACTGATTTCATGGACCTGCACTTTAGATACACGCCACCCCTTCAGTATAAACATATAAACTCACATACACGTTGCGAAAGGTTGAATGACATGCAATAGACTCTCATTATTAAAAAAGTCTCTGAAATAGCAGCTCAAATTTGACCAATATGAGAGATTATAGGATGGAATCTAATTTTTAAGAAGATTATGGTCCGCAAAATATGCATGCTGACACATGCGTTGTGTACGTTTGGTTTTATGTATACAATAAGAGCATGCGCGACTTTGTGTGTGAAATTAGGTAAATTCCCTCAGTTTATGTTTAACTCTTTACTTACGAACTTCGGGATAGCGTGAACGTCTCGCTCGCCCAGCGTGGTTATTTCAATGTGGAGGATGATAATAATTCTAGCTTTTTTCCGTAGCATCTGATAATTTAGGTCAACCGGCTCACCTGTTTAACAATAGTTTATTTGAAGGCCATTCGAAGATCAACCCATTATTGTTTCAGCGATATTAGAAGGCCATTAAAATACAAAAAAAAAACACACAATTGAACCTAAATATCATTGTTTGACTCCTGATTTAACGAGTTAGAATCAGGAAAAGTGTCTTTTCCATTATGGTGGCGGAAAGGAGGAAGATTTTGCTTAATAAACACGTAATTTGGGATTATCCCTGATTATTTTTTTTAAAGTTCTTATGACGTAACGTTCGCTCTTTTTTTTTCAATTTGCTATCGTTTGGATGTTCTTGGTTGTCTCAGTTGTAGGAAAATAAGCAAAAGGAATTTCCTTAGTTTGAAGAGAAGGAAGAAATATGAACCATTTTAATGCAAATGGGTTTACTAATCACCTAATATTTTTGATACTTAATATGAAAGATCATTTTACAAGCAACTCCTGCCCCGGTTAAGTACTCTTAACAAGCAGCGAAAATCGAGATTCCGATTGAACAGGTTTGTGGAGACAGACGATGGCGGTAATGAATTTTCATTATAACAAAAACATGAATTAACATAAAAAAAAACGTCACTCGATAGACAAAAATTCATGAAAGGGACGAAATAATGCTGATTTTTCCCTCATCTAAACGACGACTTCTTCCAGCTCGTCTCCATCGGATTACTAAACCTGCTTAGGCATACCTACCTCCTGTTCATGCAAAGAACATCATCAAAAGAACGAACATCGACCTTTTGTACGAGGTTAAATCATACAAATGCCGTTGGACATTGGACATAACAAGTTAGGAAGTAGAGATTAGTAGAGCAAAAGTAAGAAAGCATAGTGGTGAAAGGATTTTAAAAAGGATAGTAAAGGTAAGTTTACTATAAGTTTGAAGGGAGGTATATTTCCCCGGTGGATGGGTATCTCCAGCAAAAGTAGATAGTATAGTAAAAATATAGTACGCAAGAGCAGGGATGAATAGATCCCTGGTTAAAGAGTAGCTCTGGCAATGTTAGTCTCGTGTTGTTGATAAATCTAATCAACATTTGTGAAGATCCCAGCGCCACGCTGCCATCGCATCCAAATTCTAGGCTTCTCTGAATATCCAATGCCTATGCTCGGGGCCTATGTGACATCATATTGGCTGCGCCCTCTCCGGACCGGTTTATGGGACCGGTAGCGATCACACCAAGTATGGGTTTTGTTTTTAGGAGGGAAGGTTGGCTTTTATTACTCATTTTGTGGTATTTCTCCTATCGGACTTACAGTTTGTCAAGGGACGATACCAGCTATTCGGCTAATCAAAATTTACCTGAATCGTGGCTCCCTCGAGTGACTAAACACATCCAATGTGGATTAACTTTGATCAACTTTGGGAGTGTTTTCCACTCGGCTAGGTTGTAATCCGCTAACATATGTGGATTATCCAGCTTGATCCAGTAACTAATTCTAATAAGGATATCCCGAGGGCCCCTAAAATGTAACTTACAGAATGCAAAGTACTGCGCACCTCATCAGCTCAGGAGGTTAAAATCGAATATGAACTCCCTACATAGATGCCTACATATATATATATATATATATATATATATATATATATATATATATATATATATATATATATATGAGAACAGAAAACCAACGAGGGCATATGGAACAAAAAAAAATAACTGCTTTAAAAGGGTTTAGCTCCCGAAGAGTTTAAAAGAGGAGACTACTTAGAGTTTGTACTACTTAGAGTTTGATCCGAACTATGAACAGTAATTTATTTCTCTTTGTAAATCCTGCTCCTTAATGACCTCCAACCCCCCCCCCTCCCCGCGCGCGTCGTAATGGGGGATCTACGAACGAAAATTGATACTTTCATACATTTGTTTCCTATTTCACCATCAAACCGCGTTCTCACAGTGGTCGGTGCGTATCAACGCACCCACTCACTACTCCACCATTCCTTATACGCCCTTCAAGCGCAATGCCGAATAATAATAATAATTTATCTTCTTTTTAATGTTTTTATTCATTTTTCTCTGTGCCTTCTGGGCCCCAACACCCGTAGTTTGCCCTCCAGCCCTCTATACCTGCAAGAGATTGTACCTTTCACACAATTTCGCTTCCACCATTTTCACCACTTAATTTACAAACATCATGACGTGCATGGGGATGGCAGGTGACATCTGAAGGCGGTGCCCTCCGGCCCCAACACCTGGTGTTTACCTTCAATAGTCTCTATGCCCTCAAGAGGACCTTCAGCTATATATTTTCCGCACATGTTCACTTCCTCGTTGCTATTTCACTTCAAATTTGAGACTCCCTGCCCCAATTTCTTGGGTGAGACTCTTTGCTATTGCGCTTCAAATTTGAAATCCCTCCCCAAATTTTATTGGGATTCCTCGTTATTATTGCGCTTCAAATGTGAGACCATCTAACCCAATTTCTTGGGGAAGCTTCGTTGCTATTGCGCTTCAAATTTGAAATCCCTCCCCAGATTTCATTGCGAATCCTCGTTGCTATTTCGTTGTATATTCGAGAAATTAAATCCCCTTCTGGTCCCTACACTAGTTTTAAATTCGAGTGGAAAAAGGAATAAGACAATATGGAAGGGAGGGGGGGGGGAATTAAATGACCTTAAGATAGATTATCGCAGGATATTCCCATTCCTGCTTCGACCCATGGTCATCTAACAGAGGGCTGCATCTGTGGGCCAAGACAATTTTGAAGGGCTCCACAGGAAAATGCTGTGATTTAGAGGGGCCACAGCCTCCATGAATGGGGATATAAGACTCAACCTTTTGAAGCTTAATTTATAGGTCGACCAATGGATAATTTTAATTTATTTGAAGTACATTTTATTATATTACAAGATTAGAAGATATCACATCAGCGTGATATATATATATATATATATATATATATATATATATATATATATATATATATATATATATATATTAGTGAGAAGATATAGCAACCAACAATATTTGAATCAAAATTAATTTAGAATCACATAACTAGTTTTAGCAAAGTTATAATTCATGTCATTTTCAACTATATACTGAGCTCTTGTTTGGCTTTTCATACTTAGTTGAAAATGGCAATTATAACTTTACCGAAACTAGTTCTGTGGTTCTAAATAAATTTTGATTCAAATATTTTGGTTTAATACAAATATTTTCCTTTATTAAAGATATTTTCTAATAGAATTTGAATTTATATGTACACAAATGTGTTGCCTTTTTAACTTATTGTGTAAAATAGAGTTATTTTGCATTTTACCTATATAAAATAATGTTTATGAGGGGCACAGGGTAAAAATAAGGTTCCTAGGTGGGCTTCAAGCTAAGTCCAGTTGGGAACCATTGATCTAAAAGAACCACAAGGAAAAGAGCGGGTACCCAACCCACAGAGTTCGTCGTTGGATGGTTCCCCGATTCGAGAATTTAACGGAAAAATGAAAAAACACATAAAATCAGACCCGTGTTACGGGAATTAACCCCCCCTCCCACACACACACACACTCACACATGGCTAGGGGGGGAGGAGTAATTCTCCTAACATCGGTATGATTTGATGTAATTTTTAGTTTTTCCGTTTAATGCCCAAATCGGGGAACCATCCGACGACATATGATGTGGTAACGTTAGGGAAGCTGTCAACGCAATAGGTAAACACACTTGGGGTGTGAGTAGGGAAAAGGGGCATCATGTAACTCTTCTGAACCTACTTTCATGGAACAAGTCCAAACTCCCTTAAAACATGTAATGCCTAAACTTTTAAGTTAGAAAGAACAAGCACTTTTTTAAGCTTTCATTTCCTAGCACCTTTTATAACTAGCAATACGTACCCATTTTAGAGATAGTAATGCCAGGCCTATTTTTAGCTATTAATGCCTAACCCTTTTATATGTTAGTAAGGTTTAGACGTTTTGGCGGGACCCAATGCCTAGCCATTGATAAGCCATACTTTGTCACAATCCTTTATAAATGGATACGGCAAGTGAAGTACATATAAGCTATATCATTCTTTATGAATACAATAAAATAAATAAAGGCATATTGCTGAAAAAAACAAAAACATTAAAGATGTGTATGAAAATGTGTTGAATATTCTTTCTTGTCAGCGTTGTTTCTAAACTTTCGTTTTGGTGATTTTGGTCTAGCATAGAGAGAGAGTCGAAGTTATCACATTGCAATTGAACATGATCTTAAATCCTTTGGGGAGTCTAATTCTTAACAAAACAGTGGCGAAATGGCATGAATTTTAGAGATCTATCATGAATCTTTTAAGGGGTAGTAGACAAATCAAAACAATGGAGAAAGATGAGAGAAGATAAAATAATATCTGCAAAAAGGCATTAGAAAAAGATGTACAGATAGAGAAGAATGGTCATTAAAAGTCTCTAAATCCTATATCAACGACCCTGAAGTATCTAAATACTGGAAATCGAAGTTATCTAAACGTTTTGGGGTACCTTTTGTCTAGCTCCATAATTCTAATTCAAATGCGGACCCCTCCCTTTTCAAGCAGGAAGCTGTAGAATCGGCTCTCACAATCCTCGCGTCGAACCATCTTTCACATCCTGCTCGCCCCCAATCTCCCACCATTATGTCATTTAACTCGTGTTGAGCCATCATCTTCACAAACAGTGTAAGCAATTCGTAAAATCAATGATGTTTCGAAAACCTTGCGTTAACTGGGCCTGTGTTGCGCTAGGAGTGTAAATTGCCCATCTAGCCTATTTGTCGTTGTTGTTTTTAGCTTTGTTCCTTTTTATCTTTGATATTTTCTTGTTTTTTAATATAGCCATTATTGGGATTTCCGTTATTTGCTGCGACTTTTGCCCTAGTTGGCGGTCGCCAGATGGATTCCTGAAATTAAAAAAAATAATAAATAAAATAAAGCATCTCGGTCAGTTGTCGGCATAGCGTCGAACTCTATTGCGCATGCGCTTGAAATTCCCCGCCTACCTCCCAACTCAAGATGGTCAGGGAAAAAAAGCCTATTGAATGATGCTGCGTTCATATGCAAGATTCTCCTTCCTTAATATAAGATAACGAATACACAGCGTTATCTTATCATTGAGAAAATGACAAACAAATATACTGATTCCTTTTATAGGCGAGAACTTGTACTTGAAGGAAAATAAAGGCCCTATCTCTCGTATCGTGAATACACAGATACCTTTTGTAACAGTGGTTTTCGTGTGAAATCTTGCATTACGTAAGAAACTCGTTGGGAGCCAAATACGGCCTTGCGGAAGCCTGCACTTAAGGTTTGCCATCGAGGGGGATATTAAACCAGTGTCCTTGAACTTGATTAAGTTTCGGGGCTTTGTCCTTACCAGCAGGCGAACTGGAGGAGTTCGTGGGGTTAAAAGTAGGAGCGGGGGAAGCTAAGGGTCAGCCATATGCACCTCTGGTTTACACACACGCGTTGTGGCAAACCAATGCAGATAAAAAAAAATAAAGAGAGACATTATTTGGTCTTTTGTTGTGTATTCAATCTTTAATGCGTTCTTTATTTTCAATTAAACAGCTCCCTCGTAGGCCTCGAGATCTGAGGATATGAATGTTGGATTGAGAAGTGGAAGGAAGGTGTATAGAGGGATAAGAATTAAGTTAATTAGCTGCATAAGCATCCCTGTCTCATTTTGAAACCCTTCCCCAAATTTTCTTTGCCGGGACAGATTTTATGCTATCCATTCGAAGCTTTGTAAACGGAACCTTTCTCGTTCTTCAAAATTGTTCTCAAGAACTTTGTATTCCAGCTGAAAATTATCAAATTTGAAAGCCTAAAAAATGTAATAAATGAATAAAAAAAACAACCAGACCTAAAAAAAGGATTTTAGTTATTAAATCAGAAATAGAACATAAATTCCCAAATTTTTAAGTTCATAACTTGTTTGCTTGGAATCACCAGATTCACAAAACCACACAATTTCACATGGAGATCTTATGCGAGGTCTCCTTCCTCATTCAATGCAACCACCAGTTTCAGCCAGTGTCAAGCAACCCCCCCCCCCCCAGGTTTCGAAATACACTCACACATTTACTCACTCAAACGATACAGCCACGCTCGCTCACACGCTCCACTCACATGGCATTTGGTTATGCACAATAAGAAGAATCCACCAATCCCTACGGTGTTTGTAAATAGCTTGTAGGTTTGTGTATGCATGTACAATCTAGTTTGTAGTGTGATACGGTCGTGTGAACAACCCGCAAAGTAAGGTGTGCTCACTGCTTGTGTGTACACGTGTATCGACTGTACACAAGAATGGAAGACGCCGATACCGACCTTGAACCTTGCTTCAACGCGTCTCTCGAGTTCAAAAAACAACACAACCGCAACCAGGGGCCATCAACCATTTCTCTTCCTCCTCTCGAATGTACAGCCTCACTGCTACTAGTCAGGACGATGGTACTAGGAATGACGTTTTTTAATTATTTGTACTTAGCACTATACTAGCGATGTTATTCACCGGGCCGCCGTAGATCTTACTTTAAGACAAAGAAAAGACTAAGACAAAGTGGAGATCCTTTTTAATAAATCTAGATAGCATCTAAACACTAAGTGCAGACTCGTGGCTCTTTCATAGCCTTCCAATGAAGTGTGCAATGCAATTACCTCGTTCCACGAACAACAAACTTTCTCCTACAATATATATATATATATATATATATATATATATATATATATATATATATATATATATATATATATATATATATATGGTAGGAGTTATAACACCGATCCGCACTCAATTAAGATGACTTTATTTCTCAGTGTGATGGACCTACTGATTAACATAGATTCCGAACCAGCGATTGGCAGCCTCCGGAGAAGGTGACATGAATTGTAACTCCATCTGATTACTAAACACATCCGATGTGGCTTAACTTTTATATATATATATATATATATATATATATTTATATATTTGATATATATAAATTGGCTTGGCACGCACCAGAAAGCATGACTAACAGGCGAACAGATGCTACAGGAAGCCAAGTAAACAAAGGATAAAAAAATAACCAGTAAATATACAGTATGTGACAAAGACCACTGCAGTAAACATACAGGGAAACTATTATGTAGATCGTAAGGTGTACATGTGCAAATTAGTTCGACCCATAACGCGCGCGCGCCTAAGAACATAAGAATTTGCAAACACCATTGTCCGGGCTTCGATTCATAACTGGTCCGTGGTTTTTACCTGTCCAGTTATTGTCGTTCTTCAGTAATTTTGTTTTTTTGACCTTTGCACCTGTTCTTTTATCGAGCCATGGGGGGATCTTGGGTCTTTACACAATTCTTTGTTCGTACTTCAGATTTCCTGTTAGTTTTTTTTTTTACATACTTCTCATGGGGATACGAAGTACAACGTCCAGATGGTAGGTTTTGGTCGCGATCGCTGACGTCAGCTCCCCACCCCCTTTCGTGATGTATCCCAATATATTCGCTGTCGTCTTTACCAGGAAAGTTCAGTGAGCGAAATATTTGCGACATTTCCTGTAATTACTTTCATTGTTTTCGCAAATACACTCCCTATAACCCTCGAGGGACTTGTTTTCGTTACCGGGGACTTGACAGTTCTGTACCTACCAAACACTCTTGTCGATGCTCAGATCATTGACCTTTGAATTTTTGCATCGTTTCCTCTCACTTCATCGCTTCCCTTACGCATCTTTCTTAAGATTCTGCAGATGTCCGCTTTTCTTTTTCTTAATTAAATACCGAGGTGATATCATGAAAGGCTCAAATTTGGGCCTCTGTATAACTCTTCACACGACCCCTCGGTCTTAACTGTTCGGAACTTTGGAGGATTTGCTTTCGTCCAAAGCGCCTGGCAGATGTCGGGACAAGGTACGACATTTGGCCGGTGTTTTACTCAAAATCGCATCCTACGAGGTAGTGGATGAGTCCGGATGTAAAGACTATCTTGGCTCTCTTCAACTACCTTTATGTCCTTCAAACGCGCCACTACTCCTCGGTACGGAGTGGTGGTCTATTAGAGGTTGTCTGCCCTTTCCATTAGACTTATTTGGTCACCTGGGCATGTACAAAGTTTTTACTGCGACTCACTTCACCACTTTGCAAACCAGTCCAGGTAAGATCCCTACGCTGGTTTTGTCTATTGGGGCATGTATCTACATAAGTGTTCGTCTCTCTCAAAATATGTGTTGTATTACATTGATACTGTACTTAACCACCGAGTGTATACACCTTTTTGCCCGGGATCCCACAAACGGTGTCAAACACATATCTCAGTGGGTGTTCCTTATATTTTGTTCTCCCTGGTTTTTAATACATCCTGACCTCATTTATGGTTGGAAATGTTTGCTATGGTAATTCACTTCATGCGTGATCTTTCTCGCTCCTGTTCTTTTGATTTATTTTTTTTATCACCACCTCATTATTCTCCAATAAACATTTTCTCATTGGATTACACGATTTTTTTTTCATAAATTCTTGAATTTGTGCACAGAGTAAACCTGCCTCATTCACAAATTCTTATCTTTGTAGACACATTGAATCGCTGCTCCGGCCAGAATAAACTCGTCTCAGTGGTCATTTGTGAAGGCCCGGGGCGAATTCTGATCCCTACGTATCTCCTCAAATCATTTAAATCTCCTTTTATTCGCCAATCACACATTTCGGTATCGAAATGAGGGAGTAAAGAGTTAAGTAGGAAGAGTGGTAGAAGCATGTTGAGTACAAACTATGCGCCACTTCACGCATGAAGTAAACCAACCCCCGCCAAACAACGGCGAATGCACAAAGCACTCGACGAGTTAGCTTTGCTTCCTTGAACCATTTAATTTCCCTCGTAAAGCGAAACTTCACAGAGACAAGTTTCGAAGTGAAATTAGAGAAAGTTTTTAAAAAGTGAAACGGACGCGCCAAGTGAACGCTCCCTATTACGACGACAACAAACATTCCACGGAAGATGGTTTTTTTTTTCGTTCTTAAATTTCGATTTCTATTTTTTTACGCTCTTGCTTCTGGAGGTTTGTTTTTCTTTTCTATAGCGGGGGGATTAGGGAGGTTTGAGGTTCTACTACTAATAACAGGTTCAATAGACAAGTTGATCTTTGAGAAAGCCTTGTGCGATTCCAGTAATGACCATTATTATTCACTATCCAATCTACCATTCAGGGACTTCGTGGGGGTGATTCAGCCAAGCACTTATCTCACCGTCAGGGTCTTCCTTTTTTTTCCATAGTTTTCCCATGGCCGTTCTGCTTTCGCAATTCCGATTTCCGAATAAGTGTTAATTATCCTCTATGAATTCCCTAAAACCTCTCTCTGGGACAACCGCCGTGGGAAGGTTTCCTGGCCACTGTCTGCGCTTGCTTCTCATATCGCAAGACCTTCCTGAGATTCCTTCCGAGCCGGCCACACACCTACCTGCGCTACTGACTTCTATTTCCGGTTAAAGTTCCGAGGCCGCGTTTGCACCAGCGGAAGAGGGATGGGGGGGGCGTGACTTTACATTTACGCTCTCCCCAATCCCCCTTCCCCCCCCCCCACCCTTCCTTCCTTCTCCTTATATCCACTGCCATCGGTTGAGAGAATGAAGAGAAGCGAATGAGGTCTGCTGCTGCAGATTGAGCTTATTTTCTCTCTCTTTATATATATATATATATATATATATATATATATATATATATATATATATATATATATATATATATATATATATATATATATAATATTACTCTTTCTCTCTCCTAAACGCGCGCGCGTTTAAGAAACCTTGGCTTTAATTTTCTTACGAAGAATTTCCTGCCCTCATAAACTTGGCCAAAACCGCGATCTCTGCTTTTTTCGAATAACACATAAGAATATGAAAAAAAAAGTATTAAAGAATGAAAAAAGTTGTAAAAACTCTTCACGAAATAGATAACAAAAGAAACATCGAAATCAGCGCCTCTAAAAATATCCGGGAAAGGCAAATAATCGATCGAAGAAAAGGAAATTCTTGGACGCATAAATTGAGCTCAAGGTATAAAAGTCTGCGCTTGAGTTGCATGGCCGAAACACGGTCGGCGAGGGGGAGAGGGGGAGCTCAACTCCCATCTCTCCTACTGAGAGGGAAAGATGGGAAGGGTGGTGGACGGGGGGTTGGCTTGGGGAGGGGGAGAGGAAGGTATTAAGAAGACACCTGTTTGTGGGGGAAGGGGGCGGAGATAGCACTGTCGTAGCCTAGGCTCGGATGACCGTTATTCTCGGTCGCGGTGTCTCAAGACGGGATTCAGGATCTTGGTGGGCAAATTCAGGAGCCGAGACGAAGATATGACTCAAGATGGAGGACTAAGAATGTAACTGGGGATGAGAGGGAAAGATAGACGCTATAAAATGGAGGACAGACACAAAGAATGGGTCAGCCATGTATGTACATAGTCTAATTCAGCCCGATTGTCTCCAGCCGCTTGGAGTTTAAATTTGCTTTTACTGCTGATAATCCTGATACTTATTCGTATATTTTTTTATTTATTTTATCTATATTGCTATTCATCTGCCTATCTTCAGTGTTCCTCTGCAAGGTGGTATCACGAGGGTAGGAAGGACGTCCTTGAAAACCCTCCAAATTGCAATTTATGTTGTATAGGAAAATAAAACCCTTTTCGAGGTCTAAGTTGCTGAAATTTGTTCCACTACACTTTTACTTATACCATTCCTTATTGTCCCCTCCCTCTCTATGTCCTCCTATGCTTCGTGCACTTACACTATCTGCCATAACACGCCATATTTGTTCTTTTTAGCTCTTGCCACTTCTAAATTTATTCATGTCTCTTTCGTTCTTCCAAGCAAACACTCCCATCAGCTATTCCAACCGTTTCACCCGTCGCCTTCTTCCTGCTATACTGACTTTGCACTTCCAGTACCTGCACCTCCACTGGTCATTCGATAGCCTTAACCTATTTCATATGCTTACATCCCTTCCTTCATCAGACATGATGGTACGCCAGACACCGTTACCCACTACCTGCCCTCGAGTTAAGGAGAGAGTAGTGAGAAGGAGTGAGAGTAGGTCAGCGTGACGTCATATTCCATTGATATAACTGCAGGCTTCTAAGAGTCTCATGAGGGGGTTCGAACAATATCTAAGGAATCTAGAAAGGTGGGGATAATGTGTATGTGTGTTGTGTGTGTGCTTTTTTTGGTTCACTTTTACACTATAAACGCTGACGCGCGAGAATGGCCTTGGCTAACGCAAAATGGTGAACGGTTGGTGGATGTGGGAGTTTTGAGCAACAGTGGCAAATCTGATGTCAGAATGAGGCAATACTGACGGTGTAGTGGTGGTGATGGCGTCTCCACCCTTCAGGGCCACGCCTGTATCACCCACAGCCACTTTTGTTCACTTACACATACGCAAAATTTCCACCGTTACCTCAGTGGCACTTCCTTCCTTCCTCTCCTTAAATACATGTCAGTTTATACACTCGAGTGCGTGCGTTCGTGTATGCAAGCGGGCGCGTGAGAGTGGGTGTGTATGCGTGGGTATTCAAGCGAGTGGAGGTGATTCTACGTTTGAACGCGTTCAACAAAATTTGCCTTCTAAACTCTCTTTCTTTTGGTGAACGATTTCATTTCTTTTGTACTTTCCATTTCGGTTAATATGTGTCAAGTCTTGGTCCGCACCCTAGCACCTACTCTGGAACAAAAGTTGTCGCGTTATTGGGTCACAGTTCTAGTTTTTGTAGCAGCGATCTAAAGCAGATTCTACCTTCACGTCGCAGCTTCGTCGAGAGTCGCTGATTTGGAGTTATGGTCACTCATTTGACGACCTTCCATCGAATATATCAACCCATAGAAACCCTCATTCCAAGTCATGGTGCCCACATGGTTATCAAACAAAAATGATTCCTTCTTTGAGACAGATAGATTATATGTATAAGTTGAGGGTACAACGTTTTCATTTGAATAAATGGCTTAAGGGTTAGCATCGCCCAGTTTTTGTTTTAAATGTTTAGGGAGATTGATAAGATAGAAATAGGGAAGTTTTTTGAGTTGAAGACTGATGATAGAACATAGGGTGAGTGGTTAAAAATGAAAAAAAAAAATAATTGCAGGCTGGATTTGAGCAAATATTATTTCACTAATAAAATTATTTATTCTTGAATGCATTGTCTTGGAATGTAAATCCCTTTAGTTTGACATCATTCAAAGAAAATCTCGCTTAGCAAATATATGGGGGAAGAGCATATATAAAGAACTTGATTTTTCAGGATTATATGTATATGGATTTAGCCCAATAATTATTAGTACTTGCATGTTTGGGGTCTGGTATTATAAAATCACGTCCATACATCAGACAAAATTGGCATATACAAGAAGTGCTACATCTCTAGGAGAACCAATTCCTGGCGGTGCTCATCGAAGCTGTTGGTGGAGCGGACGAACCCCTTGACAAGGACAACTTAAGTAGGTAAAACTTTAGTTGAATACGTATATATATGTCTGTCCATGGACGCTAATGGTGAGTAATTTTAGCATCACTTGATTTAAGAGCCCTTAAGGTAATCATTAGCCAGAGCGATCATCTGATGGATGTAGGTTCTCTTGTGAATTTGTCTCGAATACATCAGATTGATCCCAAGCCGGTGAAAAGAAAAGGGCATTTAAAGAATTAAAATTAAGCACCAATGAGGAAAATGTCAATGATTGGGAAAACAAAAATAAAATGGATAAGAAAATATAAAAAGGGTGTTAGAGGGGGATTTAAATATATGAACATACAAATTTCCCCAACACATTTGAGAAGAAAGAAAATTGTTATACTCGGTGTGGAATCACTTGTTCAATACCAAGATTACCAGATGTCAAAAGCAAAAATATCAAAAAATTGCCTTTAACCCGGCGTCAAAGTTAAAAGTCTTGAATAATTGCCTTTTACCAGATGTCAAAGGTAAAAATCTCGAGTGTTTGTCTTGTACTAGGTGTCAAAGTTAAATATCTCGAATATTTTCCTTTTACTGAGTGTCAAAGGTAAAAATCTCGAGTATTTGCCTTATACCGAGTGACAAAGGTAAAAATCTTGAATACTTGCCTTTTATGGATGTTCGCGAAAGTTTTCAAAGCAACTCGTGAGCAACTGTTTCTGTATTGCCATTTTTGAAGTTTGCGAACAGTACCTTAGACTTTTTAAGAAAGTGGAAGGGGGTGAGGGCTCTTCTGGCCTTGATGGTCTGTTTTTATGTATGGAGAGTGATATGTCATCCGTCTTACTTCCTCTCTGACCAAAACGAACCAACCTGCATTAAATGGCAGTGATTCGGAGCGAACTTGGAGAGATTTTGACTCGTGGAAACTGCGCGGAATTAGGTCAGACGTTGATCAATTTCAAACAAAGCAACAATCGAGGCGAAAACATAAATTAAACTTGCAATTACTCGACTTCCGGCAATGTTGTTATTATACAACGACATGAACGAATAACGTAACTGTAAAACACAGAAGAGATAAAAGTAAAAGGTTATATTCACCAAATATTGTACTACTACTACTAATATATATATATATATATATATATATATATATATATATATATATATATATATATATATAACCAATGGCGAGTTATGGTATATGATAGTGAAACCGTTGTATAAGAGTCAAAAGTTTAACTTACGAGACTAGTTTCAGTATGTAGTTTTTCATACCCTCTTCAGTCATATACTGAGAATGCAATTGTTACAAAAGTCTATAAATAGCGTACAGATCAGAAAAAGACAAAACGAAAAAAAAACACAAAGAAACACAAAACGAGGGAAAAAGGTCATTAACAGAGGGTGCGAGTCCAAGATTTTTTTTCTAAGCTGTTTACGATGAGGTTAGGGGAATGGGGGCTACATTTCAATTGCTCATCTAACAAATTAAAATAAAAATAGTAGAATCTATATTAGTAGGAGAAATTACCAATTGTACTTTGTCGGTTATCAACTTTTGCTATCTACTAACCGCACCATATATATATATATATATATATATATATATATATATATATATATATATATATATATATATATATGTGTGTGTGTGTGTGTGTGTGTGTGTGTGACATATAACTTTCATGGCCATTCTGACAGGGCTTGCTAAATTTGGTCCATAGACAAGAAGGGAAGACCGTAGTACGGTTCCGATATAGGGCAGTTGGTGTGGACATTATTGGGAAAGCGTGTCGGATTTTTTCGTCGTCTAAGCCCCTCGTGTACACAGACGTAGTCATTAATACCATTTCCAACCAGGAAGAGTGGTAAACGACTGGTCACCCTCATAAAGAGGACAAAAGTTCTGAAGTGCGTTAGGGAAATGAGAAAGGCACAAACAAACAAACATGCATGCAATTCCACCCAGGAGACGGAGCAGATAAAAAAAAGATATTAACTTATAAAAACGCGTGATGACGTAGAGTAGAGATAATGGTAATAAAACCAGAGAGACATAGAAGGAAAACGCAAAAAGAAATACAAGAGCAGTCAAGGTCGGTTGGATGATGAAAGTGAAAGTTTAAAGAATAGATATGAAAATGATTCAAGCATTTCCTTATTAAGGCCAAGAGGTAACACACAGACACACATACATACATATATATATATATATATATATATATATATATATATATATATATATATATATATATATATATATATATATATATATATATATATATATATATATATATATATATATATATATATATATATACACGCTCAATGATCTATAAGACATAAGGAAATAATGATGTAAACGCGATTTCGTCTTTTTATAAAACAAATCAAGGATGAAAAAGTAAGAAAGAAGAGGGAGAGAGATAGAGAGAGAGATAAACGGAATAAAACTCTTTTACCCGTTAATAAGAGTTAAAAAATAGGTGTGGTTCGAACCTATGCTTTTCGAGCGTTTTCGTTTGTTAGGCCTCTGCGCTAACCAATAGGCTACAATTCTCCTTCCCCCCCCTCCCCCCCCCGTAGGATGCATCTAAACTGACATAAAAATGAACGGGAAAAAAATCACAATACACACACGCGACACAGTTATTGACCGTCTACACGTGTCACGTGAGTATTGTGGTTCTCGTTAATTTACGAAGCTCGTGTGTATGTGTCTCTCTTACTGACGCATTCTTTTGGCGGGACGTACATGGCCTCGTGGTTAGCGCAGTGGCTGGCAGATATCAGAAAGCTGCATGGTAGAGGTTCGAACCCCACCTATTTTTAACTTTCATTAGCGGGTAAAAGAGTTTTATTCCGTTTATCTCTCTCTCTATCTCTCTCCCTCTTCTTTCTTACTCTCTCTCTCTCTCTCTCTCTCTATTAATTTATAATTCCAGAACTCTACGTAATTCCGGAACTCTACGTAATTCTGGAACTATACGTAATTCTGGAACTCTACGTAATTCCGGAACTATATGTAATTGTGGAACTATACGTAATTCCGGAACTCTACGTAATTCCGGAACTCTACGTAATTCTGGAACTATACGTAATTCCGGAACTCTACGTAATTCTGGAACTATACGTAATTCCGGAACTCTACGTAATTCCGGAACTCTACGTAATTCTGGATCTATATGTAATTCCGGAACTCTACGTAATTATGAAACTATATGTAATTCCGGAACTCTACATAATTCCGGAACTCTACGTAATTCCGGAACTCTACGTAATTCTGGAACTATATGTAATTCCGGAACTCTACGTAATTCTGGAACTATATGCAATTCCGGAACTCTACATAATTCCGGAACTCTACGTAATTCTGGAACTCTACATAATTCCGGAACTCTACGTAATTCCGGAACTCTACGTAATTCTGAAACTATATGTAATTCGGGAACTCTACATAATTCCGGAACTCTACGTAATTCCGGAACTATACGTAATTCCGGAACTCAACGTAAGTCCGGAACTATACGTAATTCCGGAACTCTTCGTAATTCCGGAACTATACGTAATTCCGGAACTATACGTAATTCCGGAACTCTACATAATTCAGGAACTCTACGTAATTCCGGAACTCCACGTAATTCCGGAACTATACATAATTCCAGAACTCTACATAATTCCGGAACTCTACGTAATTCCGGAACTCTACGTAATTCCGGAACTCCTCTCCGAAGGAAGCTTTCCTTTATACAGTAGTTGGATAACAGAAGAAAGGAGGCAAGAAGAATATACTAGGTAAAATAGTAGATAAATGAAAAGGAATGGAAGATGTAAAAGGATGGTGTGGTTGAATGATAGAGGAAGTAAGGGAATAAAGTAAAGGTATAGGTGTTCAAAGAATAAAGTACGTAAAATTGTAGTATAGATAAAATATTTAAAAGAATAGAGGACATTAAAGAATAGAGAGAATAATATAGTAGATAAGGAATAAAATAGATAGAAGAAGAGAGTAGATAAAATAATAGAGTTGATCATAAGCCTCTGGTTGCCATGGTGATGCAGCCTTCCTGGGGTTTGCTTTCATGGCCTTCGAGGAGGGGGTAGGAGTGGGGTGGCTGTCAGGGCATATATGAAAGAGTATGAGAGATTTTCTAGCTTTATTTACATTCTCCATTTCACCCTTCATCTTAATGCATTGGCATATGTTTACATACAGTACTGAGGTGGTGGGGACGCTACACACACACACATATATATATTCATATTTGGGAGGTATTGCTTACACAATACTGAAGTGGTGTGAGTGCTACACACACACACACTGTGGGAGGGGTGGGGGAATTATTACATTGGCATACGCTAACACACAGTAGTGAAGTGATGAGGATCCACCCTCTGTTAATCTTTGATCCATCGCGCCTTCATTCTGTGCAGTTGTTTGGACGAAAGTAAAAAAGAAAAAAACTCATTAAAAATCTTGTATCTTAGGACTTAAGGAATTTAAATTAGTGTTTAAACTTAATTATATCCAGAATTATGTATTCGTGTATAAGAAGCTGGTAGGAGCCGAGAATAATGGGAAAAGAACGAGTTCAAAAATATATGCAGATAGACTTACTCTACCGACCATTAAAATATAATTCACAAGATATTCGGAATAGTTTTATGGCTATCTATAAGGGATCTCGAAAGTCTCTGGACATAGGAAATAGGCTTATTTTTTATAGAAATTTTGAACTACATTTTATTGAATTGAAATATTAATAAACATCTTGGATGTGATTTCCACCATTTGAGATGCCACGTTCGATGCGCTTTGCGAGATTCACCCGATTCTTTATGAGCGCATTCATTTATGATGCGCTGTTGTGCCCCTCAGGGGTCTCGCGTGTTTAATTTTCAATGAGTACTACTGCTTCACCTTCACCTTCTCCATACCCCAGAAAAGAAGTCAAGCGAGTATGGTGTGGTGAACGATGCGCTTTGCGAGATTCATCCGATGAATCCGATGCGTTAATTCCAAATTTCTGTCAATTTGAGCGCATTCATTTATGAGGCGCTGTTGACTCGGGGGTCTCGTGTGTTTAGTTTTCAATGGGTACACACTTTCTCCTTTAGCATAATACTTCGGGAAAAGAAGTCAAGGCGGGTATGGTGTGGTGAACGAGGGAACCATTGTGATATTTCCTGTGTCTAGACTTTAGCCACACCTGAAATTTGATCAACCCTCTTTAACTACGGCATAACGTCAACATTTACGGTTGAATGTAGTTTATTACCACCCAGAATAGTGTAAAAATGAATAATCTCTACATTTACTACAAAATTACTAACCATGAGCGTAAAATGCTGAAGATTAACTCCGATGGAAATAAGATAAGGACTAATAAGCAGTCTGTGTCTGTTGGACCTGTGTATAACTCGTGTCTGTAGTCCCGTCTTACGGACAACTTGGCGGTTGGCCAGTGTGTTGCAGCTAACATTCGGTCAATCGCGTCCCCTCCTGTCCCCAATTCCCCCAAGAAGTTGTATGGATGAAGAATATCTTCCATACATTTTCACTTTTTTTATATTCACCGCTTTCATTTCAGATATCTCATTACAAGTTTTCTGCATCAGATGCCTTCGTTGGTTTTCTTTTAAAAATCTATGAATGTCCGTGACTCCAAGGTTGGGAACCTATGCACCAGACCATTAAACGTTTCGCGTCGTGTATCGAGGAGACACCAGGATTGGTTGGGGCGCCATCTGTCCGCGAACCATGGCGATTAATTCACAGATCACTTTCTTCTTCTGTCTGTCTCATTCCTTCAATCTTACTCTCTCTGTCAATCTTTCTAGGTTCATGTTAGGTTGAAATTTACATTTTTACTCTCCCTGTTATCTCCCCTATTCCTTTCCATGGAAACATGTCCAATACGAGTTTCACAATGGAGTTTTTCCAGTTGGTCTTTTATTAATTTATCCTCAGTTTCTTTCGTTAATTCAAAAATTCTCTCTCGAGCAATCCACGCAGATAGGCCGGCGACTCCCAACCAAGCGACAGAGCTGTTGAGCGCAGCAGGCAAACGCTGGGAAAACACACACACTGGAATGGCAGCGAGACCGAGCGTTCGAAAACCCAACAGAAGAAGAGCGAACGAAATATTTGCCGCCTCAGGACTGTTGTATGACGTTACCCCCATCACACTTCCGCTCGCTCCACTACCCATTCCCACTGTTTATTCCTCATACACACACACAACACTTTCGACGTGTGACGAGTTGAAAAACTTGGGGGAGCGCTAAGGCGGGTATATAAGTTTTGCATTTTGGTGGACATATCACCATTGCCCTTGGATGACTCAGCTGCCTGGTTGATATTTGGCAATGCCCTCTTTCTCTACCTGTTGGCCTCATGCCCACACCTTTACGCACATATAATTAACGTATTCGTGTACATACACAACATTCCGTTGTTTAATTGCTATGAGCCCAGTTGGGATGTTTTCACACATACACCCTGGTTGTTTGTTTAGTTTGTTTCCTATTTTGAGAAGGCGAAAGTCTCGGGAAGAACCATTAGAACTACAGTATGTCGTGAGTTATGGTGGGGGAGGTTGTCCCCGCTTTTGTATAAATGTGTCTTTTTTGTATACCGATGCAATGGCATTCACTGTTTTGATTAATACTCGCTGTGGTGAGTTAATGGAACGAACGCCTTGTACCCTGTTACCGCGTCCCGTATCAAATACCTTGTCTTTCATCCTGTTTCCTACATCCTGTTCATGTGGCATGTGTCCCGTATCCTTTTTCTGTACCCATCAGCCTGCCATGTCTCCTATATCCTGAGTGCTATGTTATGTAGCTTTCCATGTGACCTACCTCGTGTATACCGCGCTTGTGTTCTGCAGCCGTGTGTATTGTCCTACAGGCTTTGTTCTATAGTCTTCCGTGTGTCCTGTATACTGCACGTTGTGTTCTTCAGCCCTGTTGCTGTGTACTGTATGTAGGCTGTGATCTGTAGTTTTACATGTCTCCTATATCCTGCATACTAAGCATTGTGTTCTGCAGCCGTTTGTGCTGTGTCCTGCGTGCTGTGTTATGTAGCTTGTCACGTGTACCGTATCCTGTATACTGCAGGCTATGTTCTATAGGCCTGCGTTGTGTCTTTTGCAAGCTGTGTTTTGTAGTCTTTTATGTCTTATATCTTGTATACTGCGCGTTGTATTGTTGTGTTCTACAACCATTTGTGTTGTGTCCTGCAGACTTTGTTCTGTAGCCTGCTATATGACATATATCATGTCTATTGCGTGCTGTGTTATGTAGCTTTACATGCGTCCTATATCCTATTTACTGAGCGTTGTGTTCTGCAGACGTTTGTGTTGTGTCCTGAAGGATGTGCTCTATAGCCTGCCATGTGTCTTGTATCATGTGTACATGCATGCTGTGTTCTGCAACTTGCCATGTGATATGTGTTGTATCTTGTATCCTACTTTGTGTACTATGTGCAGTGTTGTGTGGCCTTTGTTCTGTTTCTCGTGATGAGTTTTGGCCAACTTTTGAGTCTGTCCCTTTCTGTGAAGGCAACGCCATTCTGTGAAGGCAAAATCTTGCCCTTGCGTAATGTGCATCGCTTTTCCTCTATTACACTGCCCCATCCCTCTCAAAAATGTTTGATAGCGATGCTCTCGTTAGTTTTCGCTATACAGGATGATCCCCAAAACGGGCCTCAATTTTAGATAGTCTTTATTTCTTAATGTTTTGTCGAATTAAGAAATGAAGCCTATCTAAATTTGGGCCCCCTTTTTTTGGGGGGGGGGAGGTCACCATGTACTCCTGCAGTAGTACTTACCCACCTTCGCATCGTCTGGCCACAGAATCGAGGAGAGAAATGTTGCAAAGAAAGCTCGGCTAAAGGCGCCTGTGCTATCGTTGGTTGGCCTAATGTAGGCCTTTGGTCGTCCATTGACGTAATTATGAATCAAGTTTATTCGGTATCTATTTAATGAGTTGCCTTTACCTTAACTATAACTACCAGTCGCCAGTTAACCCCTTTCTCATGACCTTACATTAGTACACTACTCACTCCCCCCTCTCCTTGATTGACGGAGGGGGACAGATATTTGGTTAACCTGGGAAGGAAGGAAATCGTTTTTAGCGCGTCGAGAGCGAGCTATAAACTGCGTGATGCATCGACAAACAGACTCTTGCTTCTGCTACCATCGCTCCAAAGAAGTAGGCCCAAAGGTTTACTGCTTATGTAGGTTAACTTATTCTTCAAACGAACACACAAAACAGTTTCATACACCTGTTTCCCTGTGGATTAAAAATGCGTTTGGTGTAAATCTCACCTACCCCCCCACGGGGGTAAATGTTTCTTTGTTGACGTTCAGATCTCAATTAAACGCTTTGTATTATTATCAATTATAATATTTGTTATTCTAGGCATATCTATGTTTGTTTCTTTTATTTTATGTTATTTCACTCTCTTATTTTACTTTCTTTGAACTCTCGAACCTAATTACTTTCTACAGGGTTTTTTTTTCGTTTTTTTGTTATTTTTCTCTGTTGAAATAAAAAAAAAATGTAATTATTGAAATATGGAATAAATCCTTGATTTTAAGTTTTGCGAACGTAGATTGGGTCTCTTTTTTAACAGGCCCGACAGAGAATTAAGTATTCTAGGCTATAGTGAGGTTAAGATCAGGTTAAGTTAGGTTGGGTTAGGTTAGGTTAGGTTAAGTTAAGTTAGGTTAGCTTTGCCTAACCTTAAACCTCGCGATAGCTTTGAAGGCCTAATTCGCTCCCAAGCCTATTCACAAAAAGATCCCATTGATTAAGTCTGGTAGAAAAAAAAAACTCAGGGAAAAAAGTTTCTTTTTTGCTAGAAAAAAGTAACAAGAGGAGAAAATCACATTTTATTTAAATACAATAAGCAAAGTAATACAAATTATTTTAAAACATATATTAACTGACACGACATGACTTTTCTATACTACGAAAAAGATAGTATTTAGTTTTTTTTAGCAGTGCACTAAAACAAAACATTTAAGATTGGGTTAAGTTAGGTTTGGTTTAGTTAGGTGAGGTTGGGTTAGATTAGGTTTGGTATATTTGGGTTTGGTATAGTTGAGTTAGAGTAGGCAAGATAAGGTCAGGTTAAAGGAACACATAAACAGGAGAAGTCAAATCCCCCCCCCCCCCCCGAGATCCGAATTACGCTGAGTGACCCACAGAAAAACTAAAAAGAGATATTGAAAAGTTTGAAAGGACTTCGATACTATGATTCCAATTTGTTACTTACCTCCACTGAAGTGGAGCAATAACCCGCGACACAATGGATGCATCTTTATAAAGAAAGTAATTTCATTAAAAAAAACAGGCCTAAAAATTCCATTTTGCTTGAATATTCTTTTTGTTGATGCTTTTGAGGAAATAAAATCGACTCATTCAAAAATAGATCGTTAAAAGGCAGCAATATTATGAAATTTTAAAATTGGTGGAAAAAATAACATATGACAGTGGAGATCCGAGATGTTGTATACATAGTTTGTGTCCGTTTTTATCCATGTAGATATATAAATAGTACCAGGCAATGGCTTCGCCACTCACCTCCTTACGGGGGGGAGCTTGCGCTTCGCTACTAAATTAAAATTTAAAATCTAAAAATAGCAGTCATGGTTAAATTTTTATAAATTTTCTGAAATTCACCAATTATAATAATTTTAAAAAGGAACTCTAAACTAAATTTACCCCCTTTCAAAATATCACTTTACTAAAATATAGTTAAGCTATATAAAAATAAATTTTCTGAACTTCATTTATAATTCTTTGGGTTTTAAAAAAATCACAAAATTCGATACTTATATTTATTTCTGAGCTTCACCATTTTTTTTGATATTATAAAAGAATTATTAGAAATAACTTTGATGAAAAAACATAAGTCATAACCAAACTAAGATGAAATTATTATTCAAATACTCGAAAAAATTCCCCTTCTTAAATTATAGAGTTAGTGATTGGATGATGATGATGACAAGGAATATAAATTTAAACGTTTCTGTCTTCTTTTCTTAAAAAAAACATCGGTATGTTCCTCATGCTAGAAATATTAACCTGTTTCATTATAACTACAAATTTATGTTGTTGTATCTCATTAATGTGTTGCCTGAAGATATTTTTGTGTATCTGTAGTGCGGCTGACTGTGATATTACCATTAAGGTTTGATAATAGCCCCGACCCAGTCCTTTTATTAGTGTTCTGTCACACCCAGTCACCTGCGACCTCGATTTATACCCGTGTCTCATTCATTGCGGTGATATCGATGGTGTTTGTACAGATCAGCACCTCACCACCGAACAAAAGCTTTGCGGAGGCACCAAAGGAAATGAAAATCTCTCCGCCACAGAACCTGTTTCGTTCGCTATTTAGATCCGCAGAGAATTTTTGCGATCAGTATCCGAGCAGTTTCCGTCTTGTTCGGACGCGGCAGCTCTTCTCCTCTTCGTCCTGCCTCAGTGGATCAGCTTATTAGTTGCGTTCACCCCTCTCCCCTTTCTAAAAGGGGGTTTGCTTGCATTGTGAAATTGTTAGCTAAAGTTCATTGTTATCGCTGCCGAAACTCGTTGTTTGTGTTATCTTAGTTATTTAATTATTCCTGCATGTATATTTTCACTGTCCGAGCTATGCTTTAATGCAAATGGAATTCGTGCGTTATGGCGATACGGTCGAGATTGTTGACTTGTATAGTTACAGCCTTCTGATACCTGAAAGATAATCTTGTTCTAGAATTCTTTCCTAACTATTGCTCCATTTTAGAAGCTAACACCCCTCGCCCCCTATGAAATTGTTGAAACCCTCGTCGAAGGAACTGAAAAATCGCTTCCTAGTGGAAATTAAACTGTGATTTGCGACGTCGCTTGTCCATCTCCATCATGGTATTACAGAACCCGTGTCACGGACGCCAGGCCCCCGCCGATATCTTGGAATACGACGAGGCTCCGTTGGACTTAAGTGTCTCCAACCGGAATCGCTGCGTGTCTCCGTCTCCTCCCAAAATACCGGAATATTTTCGAGACACGCTTCGGCTAAGTCCGGATGACCGCGATGAAGATTCTCTCAGTCCAGAACCGGATTTTAGGGACCGCATCAGTCCATCCCTCGATTCCGACGATTACCTCGATAGTCAAGGAGTCCATGCGAAAAATGCGGCGAAGGCCTACAAGAAATTGATGATGAAGCGATACCGTAAGTCTATGGGAGCGATTTAACTACACCTAAGCAAAACTAGTACTTAAGTATAGTAAGGTTTATATAACGTTCACAAGTGCATTCGTTAAACGTGTAAACTACGCGGTGGCCCCAAATATAGTTCAATCAGAAATCCGTACATCCTGACAACATGTACAACTTTTACCCCTTAAAAATCAATGGAGAGTGGGTGGAAATGAGCTTATTTCGAAACCATCAAGGTCTCTCTTAACTTCCGGCTACTGGTCAATCGGAGAATAGGACAATGATCCCCCCCCCCCCCCCTTGTTGGTTCTTAATGTGGTGGACTCCGGCCCAAACCCATTTCCTCATGGGTTTCGATTTAATGCAATATCATCGATGGCAAAAAGTAAAAGTTGGGTTTTTCACGGCTCTGATGCGTGAAATGTGAAGGAAGCCATTGGTGATTCAGTGTGTGTTTGAAGGCGTATGTATACACGTATGTTGGACGGGCCTTCACGCATGTGCACAACAAAGCGGCAGTTCAGGTCAAAGACCTCCCTAGTTGAAAGCTCGAAGAACCCAAGGGCAGGCGTCATACATACAACGACACGAACGCAATTATTTCCTCTATATAGAGAAAGAGAGGCAGAGGGAGAATAAGGATAACAGTTAATAAAGCAGCGGCCCATAAACCATGGGTCTTATCTAGTGGGTCAAGCCAGTTAAGTCCTGGAACAAGCACGTTTGTATGTGTGTAAGAGAGAGATAAATAGTGTGTGTTCATAAGCTTGAGAGTACGTCATTGTGAGTGCCGAGTGAGGTGGGGTGGAGCCGCGACAGACCGGGAACCAAGAGGCATAATGCGACTGCCTGACCTTGTGCCATTTTGCCATAGTGAACAGAAGGAAACGGGGTTTGGGGAAGGGGCAGAACAGAGTGCCACCGCTCTGTAGTCACACACACACACACACATACATATGAGAGAAAGAAAGGGGGAGGAAGATTCATATTAATTTGCAAAGGCAAATTATAAAAAAAATAATTTGATACATCATCTCCCTCTTCGTTTCGATGGCCACTCTAGATCACATTAATATGTGTACTTGCTTAGTGAAGAATTTTCGTACAATTGCAATTTCCCCCCCCCCCCTCCCCCCCCACACAGACGCACACACCAAACGTCTTGTCAAGAAATTGTGGCAGATCATAGCTGAGGAAAAGCGGACAAAGACCCTTCCTTGTTCCTCAAACGTTTGGTGAGAAGTAGGAAGTTAAGATGCTAGTTATCCTTTTAGGCATGATCTTGTGGAAAATACGTGACAAAGTCATTATCACCCCCTTCTGAACATCCACCAAAGATCAAGATTTCATGCAAAGTATTTTAGTTCCGGTCCGTTCCCTAGGTAACGGCACGATTAAGACTTTTACTCAAATTCTGCACTTAACGCTCTCTTCCTCTCGGTGGTTCGGAACCTTCGTTAAGTAGTAGGTCCATCTTTTTAAATAAAAGATAAATGATTTCAGATCTCGTAGTCAAATCCTTTCAATTTCTTATTTTTATGAAAGTTATAATAAACACTATAAAGAATAATGTTGGCTTTTTGCAATTTGCTTCTTGTATTTCGAATACTTTCGCGTTGGTCTAATTTTATATTATTTTGGAGAGGAATAAAGAGTGTAAGTTTATAGCTTCTCTAAAATAATATTGAAATTCAAGGCGAAAGATATGACGAAAATTGTATAATCCTATAGGACAGAAGTTTACTCAGTTGAAAAATAATTAGGAATAGGGGCTGAATCCTTAAAAAAACAAAAATAAACCTAAATGGCAAAGGTTTTTTTCTCGTAGTCGAAATTATTTTATCCCCAAACTCTACAATAGGGCGCTTGCGTTCTGCATGTCATCCTAAGCCTCATTAAGTTCGTAGATATCTTCTTTTTTTTTCTCATACTAGAAATACTCCTCTTTACATATACTCTTGCCCCTTTTCCTTAATTTTGTACTTTATGAAATTGTTCACACACATATATACGGGTCCGTCAAAAGATTAATGTAGTTTGAAATTTGTCCTGAGATATTGTTTTTGTTGACTCTCTGACGCCATTGCAGTTGCCTAGGCAACGCGCCATTTCGTATCATTATTTCTTTATGGAATTGAATGTCGGTCTCTATAGACTTTGCCCTGGTATATATGGGTATATCAAAAGATTGATGGAGTTTAGAAATTCTCCTCAGTTATTACGTTTGTTGACTTTCATAATCGACACGAGTGTCAATAATGAACTAAAGGAAAATAATGGTCATCTTTTGTCAATAATAAATAACTTGGAAAGGACACGTTTTAAGTCAGATGGAAATAGCATCGGCTGACCCGTTGCTACTATCCGTGGTTTGGTTCCAAACCTTAGCTGTAGGTACTGAGATGGGAGTTTTTACGGTTCTCACCTGACGACCAACGAAGACAGGGCCGCCGAAAAACAAACAAGCTATTTTAAATTAGTAGACAAATCAACAACAAAGATAATATCAAATTCAACAGGGCAAGAAAAAAGGCATACTCACGTGCCCCAAGGGGAGATCTCCCTTAGTAATTTAGTCAAAAATTTAAAAATTACATAGTATGGAAGCGGTGAGGCCCCTCCAAGCGGTGACACAATTACCTAGTGTGCAACTAGGGGTTTTATCGGATCCAAGGGCCAAAATTTTCACCTCCATTAACTTACTTCACTACTTGTCCCATCTGCATCACTTATTTCACGTCTCTCACAAATTTGGCATTCTAAGATGTTTTTGAGATAAAATATTATCAAAATAAATTTCACTTTGTCATTGTTTTTTCCTTATCTAAATTGCAATTTTACATTTGTCTCTGCTGACAGTTTGTGATGGTATGATTGTCAAAATCAAAGCAAACGTGTGCGGTCGATTGTAATTAAGTCTAACTGGAAGGAGAACAAACAAGAAATTATATTTTTTGCGTTGATTTTTTTGTTTGGTTTTGTTTATGCGAAGTATTCAAAACTTCCGTTTACTCTTGTCTTCAATTTATTGCTACTTTCGACAATATATTGTTTTCTTTCTTTAATTTCTTTGTTTCTTTTCTCTACTTTCGTGTTCCTCCGTGTGTGCTACGCACCGGTAATAATAAGCCATCTGTCATCATAAGAAACCACTTCATTTTCACTTTTCTTTCAATGAAATCAAAGTTAAACTTTCTCCGCTTCAATTATCTTCTCTTTAACTTGGCAACCAAGAGTGATAAATTATTTAGAAGTAATGAAGAATTTGATGCTGGGGTAGGATAAATACACGGCTTATTGAGGTAAAGTATGAATCATTTTCAGATCTACAAATTATTTTATTTTTCTTGCTACCATAGAAATATTTAAGTTACCCTTTATTCTAAAGAGATGTTAGCAATTTAATATCTTTTCGAATTTCATTTAAATTATAGTTTTATATAAAAATGTTAGTTTAATTTGCGCATTTTTATTGATTTAAAAGTCATTTGTTACTGTTGTGTTTGTATTTACGTGGTTTTCTGGCTGGTGGGTACATGATTTAGTAGGTATCTGCTGTGACTTAACACGTCACAGTTGCATCCTTTTATGTTTATATTACTTAAACTTCTTTTGTACGTTTGTTATAAAGCATTTACCGCCCTTAGTGGGTAACTTTTTCCGTGTCACGCTTAGCGGAGCGACATTTTTATCCAACGCCATAAAAAATAGAAGCCAAATTTGGAAAAGAGAGAAAATATTTAAGAAAAAAAAATCTAACTGGATGACGTAAATCGAAGCTATTACGGCGTGCGTAAAACAGCACAAAACAAGGAAGGCACACTGTGTTCTATAGCCACGTCCATCGTGGTGGATTTATGCGTAGCTTGGCCGAGTGAGGTGTAAAATGCATTAGCTGTGGTGTACGTTGGAAAGCAAAAGAAATGGTATAAATATTTTTTTTTATTGTTAAGAATAAAAATGAAACGTTGGGTGTAATGGGGTCATGCTCACTCTGTAGGAAAAAGAATAATAATGAAATGGCAGAAGACAACACAATGAATGAGAATAGCGAAGAGAAAAGACCCTATAAACTGCATTAAGCTTTAATTCTAGCCCCAGGAGAGTGAATTCAAAATCTGATCGAAGAATAAATTGCAGAGAAAAGCTTGTAAAAGTTGATTGTGTTTCAAAGACTGCAACCTCAGCAAATATCAACGCTTATTACAGGAGACGATGCACATTTTAATCATTCCAGTGAAAAACAACTCATACCGAAAAGGAACACAGTCCTATTTGGGGTAATGTTATGAATAACGAAGATTTTTCTCCTGAAAAGGTAGCTAAATGTTCTCTTTATCTTCTCAACCAATTCTTAAAATTAGTCTGGGTGAAAATGACGATAGGCCAACACGCTTGGATTAAATGGAGCTTACATTAGATTGCACCAACGACTCAATTACTTCATATAACAGCGTTAGGCCCTTCCCGAACCGGAAAATGATGACCCAATGGGACTAAGTAAACGTGACTGTCTCATCTCGAACAATGTTTGGTCCAGGCCTACTACGGTGGTGTTAACCCGCTCTTGTCGACTCATTCCGCCGCACAAAACAAACAAAGAGAAGGAAGTCCATCCTGTTTCCTACTCTAATCTCTAGGTAGGAAAAATGTGTATGGAAAACATGACCTGGGCGTAACCTAGAAAATAAAAGTGATACATATCTAATTTCACTTTCGATTGGCTAGTGATCTAAGTACAATAGATAATATTGGAAAAACTTTCTGTATTATTTCATGGGTCGACTTTTTTTCATGTCTTAATAGCAGACTAAGGTTCCTTTGAGTAGTTGTAGTAATTGTGGTTCGTCAACCTGCCTTTATCCTTTGAGTAATTAACGTTAGTTACATTTAAAATAAATGAGGAGATTGACTTTGGCGGCCAGCAGTAATATCTTCCCAGAATTGATTGTCTCGAAATATCCATAGCGTTAAATTCTAATTTTTACATATATATATATATATATATATATATATATATATATATATATATATATATATATATATATATATATATATATATATATATATATATATATATATATATATATATATATATGAAGCTAGCAAACCGCAAGAAACAGAAAAACAGGATAATCTATAATCTTTCTTCGGAAATGTTATTTCCTAATTCGCCAAAATTAGCCGAGTGGTCTAAGGGACGGTTTCTTGTGGTTTGCTGGATTCATTTCATCATTCTTTCGCGTTCATGAAAGATATATATATATATATATATATATATATATATATATATATATATTGTAAAGCTATCGACTTTTGTTTTGTAAAAAACAATAAAACATCGCGTTCAGTTATAATTATCCCTTTTTCCTAGGCTTAAAACAATTTTTTAATAATGATTTATTATTATCACATAACAGGCAGGGGGAGGTATTTTAGGGATGACATATTCGTCCGTCTTTGTCTCTTTTTTTTAGTTTAATTCTTTCATTCGAAATAACAAGTCAGTATTCACATTTTCTTTGTTCTTAAAAACCTCACCAGCAAGAACTATATGGAAAACAAAGCAGAAATGGGGAAAAGAGAAAAAACTTTCCGAAGCATGATACAGAAAGCTGCTTTCTATACGAAACAGAGAAAGAACCTTGTGACTTTTTCATTCGTGTTAGCCTGAGTCTTAAGTCCTAGGGATTTTTTAAGATGTACTTTGAAAGTGGGAGGGTGACGGCTTACCTATAGCAATAAGGGCAAATTAATACATCCATTACCCTAGCTCGCCTCCCCAGGGGTTCCGATTATTTATATGCCCGTTTTGAATGGATGCTCGAGGCATAACGGAAGTACTAAGCTTTAGATACGGGGATGGAATGATAAAAGAAAAGGGTTAAAAGAATTAGTAATAATGAAGAAATAAACAACCCATACCCGTTGAAAGGGAAAGCACAAACGTACTTATATTTAAGTAGTACAAGTTACCTCCCAGATAAAACATTAACTCATAAATGAAATCATTCTGTCTAGACGAGAGGCACTCAACCAGTTTCCATGAAAATTTGTCAGTGTTGACGTCATAACGAGGGTTAAATTGCCACATCGGATTTTTGTTGTTTATTTTAAGGATTTTTTTTTCTTTTAGCTGGTAGTTTACTATTTATGTGTGTCAGTATCTCTCTCCCGCCTCTCTAATAGCCACACTGCGCCACGTTTGTGCGTGTGTTTGCATCAACGTCTGACCTCTTTCCTTCTCAGTTCCTTGTGACCTGAATTTCCGTGCCGCTGGTTGGAGACTGTTGGCAATAAAAAGCGAATTTAAATTTGACATTCAGTTGTAATTTCCAACTTTTACGATTCGCCTTTGGAGTATTTTATGACCCATGTGATAAATTTGATAACTATAAAGGGAGAACCGATAATGTCGGTGAATTCCCGGTTGTGGAACAAACTCATGTTGTTGTTTTTTGTACAAATGCTATTAAAATTGCTTAAGAATAAAAATAAACTGGCAACTTTGATATGTGGGCGGTACGATCGATGAAAATATGCCTGTATTTAATTCCCCTCGTATATAAGGAAACAACGTAGTTATTACGTCATTACTTCTCTCCTTAGTGCAGGACCCCTCTCTCCATAACCCCGCCAACCCTTCGAACCCCCTCATTAAAATATTTGTTAGAAAATATAAAAGCGAGGCTTTGAGTGAAAACTTGTGTGTTTTAAATTGTATTTGTTTTGGTTTCGATTTCTATATTGTAGTAGTATGTCACCCTTCTGGAATTCCTTTCAACGTCATCATTCCTAGCCTCACACGAGCACTTCCCTGTCTGCGTGCGCGTACGCACACATACTCCTCAGCTTCACATTTCTTCAAAGTGTAACAAGTGCCACAATCGATTTATGAATGTTTAGGCGACACCTTAATGCGAAGATGTGTAACTGAGAGGTTGGTTAGTAACGACTCTTTGGGAGAATAATTTAAACACACACACACACACACACACACACATAAGGATCGATTTATTTGTAAAGAGATTACATCTGAGGTTCGAAGTGAAAGGCAAATTGTTTGATAAACAACACCCATCTTTTAACCTTTCAACTTGGCTTGAGTTACCATACAAGGGCCACAAACCGTCTCTACCCTTTACCCTCGAATTTACCCTAGCACCCTAAACATTAAACACTTTTTCCCATCGATAACTTCGCTGAAAGATGTTGAAATAACGAAATGTTATGAGAGGACGGCGCTAAAACTAAAATTAGTTCAGCATAATTACTCGGTTCAGCCCACAATTGCTCGCTTATCCTTTCATCGCATCCTGTTCACTGACCTAAATACCCCTCCCCTCTCTCCCCCGTGTACCCTAACCCTCCCTACTGTCTACCACACACTCACCCCCGTCATATTTTTAGTTTCTTTAAATGTTAAGACGAAAGCCATAAAGGTGCATGGGTTTAGCAGAAAGAAGTCCATGCAGAACAAATGTATGTACCTAATTACAAGTATATACAGGGGAGAAAGAAGACGCCAGGAAGAGCTGCACCGGGAGGCGGGGTTAAGTCCCATTAACATCGTCATAGAAGAACGGACAAGGAATATGCAGGAAATGGTTAATCGAGAATTGGAGAATGATATCGTCCAAATGATTGACCAGAACAGAAGAGGAATAAGTCGCACCAGATAACCAAGCTCCCCGGGGCTTTTGGCTGGCGGAGCAGAAGTGCCGTTCTACACATGAGAATAAGAATGTTTTTACCCAGACCAAAGAAACAGACCAAGAAAAAAGATAGCCCAATTATGAAACCTCACCGATTTATACAAGAATTCACCGATGAAGACCCCAAAATACCGAAGAAGACATCCAAGAAAAAACAAAAGACACGATTTACACTCACTACATAATATACAAAAAACAAAGACACTAAGCACAACACTAAAGTGATTAAAGTAATCTGTTACTACAACAGCAAATGCGCATAACATATCCAAGAACATTAATTTTATAGAAGACAAATAGCTTGAACGCCATGATAATACAAACTATCCCAAAGACAACAAAGGAACCACATAACGAGAAAATATTTCAAAGCGATGTAGGCCTGATCACCAGGCACTTAGCATCTCTTTGCACCCTACCACACTTCTTTCTCTCTTCACCACTTGTCTATTTTCAGCTATCTGTCTCCATACCCTTTCTTTATCCCCTACTCACACCTACCCACTTACATCGTTCATAGTTCAAAAAAGTCCATGTGCGTGATCGCCATGAGGGATGACGCATACTTTGCATTGTCTTCCATTACAGTTAAACAATTTCCCCCAAATGAGAATATTCACACTCATTATCAAGTGAAAGTGCGGTAGACAACAGAGAATAAGAAACGAGACGGTTAATATAAGCTTCAAGCTTTCAACATCTGGCAGTTGCTTTTAAAGGGTGGTCGGCACGCATCAATGCTACTAACCCATCTCTAAGATGTAGTTACGAAAGTTTCTAAAAATGCAATGAAGTAAACAAGTCAAAAGTTGCAAATTCACATTTTTTTTATAAAATATGGGAGAAGGATGTCACCTCACTCTTATCCATTTCACTCTCGTTCTTTCAGATCATTCTTTCTTAGTACTCTTCACTTTTCCCACTGGGAGTTGCATAATTTCCTTGCTATAAAGATAATAATCACCTGGATTAAATGGATTAAAAAAAGCCCCTACTGAGTAGGGAGGAGGCCCCATCAGTCTTAAATGTAGAAACTGTACATCATCTCAGTTTCCCTACAATGAATGGTCTGTGCGCATCAACGCTAATAAGGCCTTCTTTCCCTTCGGCCTTCGGTTATATTTCTCTCACACATACACACTCTCGTTCTCACACACGGTCTCTCTCTCTCTCTCTCTCTCTCTCTCTCTCTATATATATATATATATATATATATATATATATATATATATCACCCTCTATCTCAAGCTAACGACAGGGGCAAAGGTTCAATAAATACATAGAGCGCGCGCGCGTGTGTGTGTGTACTTTTGAGTACCTATACTTTGTTTACTTTTGTTCCCGTCTCTTCAAATGTGCCTTTCCGGCCCCAACATTCGTGTTGGTGAGGTTGTATCGATCTTTTTTATCCATAATTCTATATAATTAAAAAAAGTTATTTCTTTTTATTTCTCCCCCCCCCCCACACACAACTGGAGAGACCCAAGTATGGGTGAAAGAGGGCGTTTCAACCCCTTAAAAAAAGCCTGTAAATTTTGGCAATGCACTTTGGCACCTCTGCGCTGGCACTCTTTACGCAAAACTCGCTTGCCATGTGTGGTTGTGTCTAAGCAGAAGAGGTGTTTGGGGGGTAAGGGGTGGGTGATGGTTTGGTGATAATTGATGAGGGTTCGTATCCTTGAGGATAACCAGATGTTTTTGATTCTACCTTCGATGAAGAGGCGAAGGTTGGGGAGCATTGCAACCTCTTTAACAGCATATGTATTTTCCTTTTCCAACCTCGGGCTTGTTACCGTTCACATATTCACTGCCCCTAATTCCACCAGCTTTACGTACCTCCCCCTTTCAAAAAAAGCCCTGACTCCATTGGTTTTCGCTTATTACATAAACCCCTACTTCATATGTAGTCATGACTCGCTTACCGCTTGCCCCTACCAAGCGACGGTGCCTCTTGGTTGCATCTACAAAGCAACGGTTATTTTCTAGGTCGCATGCCCCGTCGACACGGGTATGGTGACCTGACACCGATCGCTTGAAGGAGACTTCTTTTAAACGCAATAAAAAACCCTTTAAAAAGACGCTCAAGAAAGCCTCTTAAAGCCAGTAGTGTCGAAGGCTCTCGGTTGATCTCAGCTCGCTAATAAAGCATTGTTGCAGAGGCTTTAGAGTCAGTCTTCCAATAGGTTTCCATGGGGTACGCTGGCGGATCAGGGAGCTAGATGGTAAAAGCGAAGACCTTTATGCTAACGCGTAAGCATGTACGAACGATTATGATAAACAAGCACAATAAAAGCATGGTAGTTCATTAGTTGATACGATTTGTCGGACTCCCCCACTCAATTTCACCGTATAATATGATCAAATCTCCGCTACTTTCATGCGCACAATCTTTTCTTATCCTTCCGAAGGAATAATAAAAAAAAACAACACTGTTCTAGATGGCTACATAAGCGGATCTTTCGCAAGATAGAATTCGATCGATAAAAATAACAAACAGAAATTCTTGTGCTTAAATAATAGGGAAACGAAACGTTCTTGGCATCATTTGCGGAACCGCATCTCCCTCTTCAGATTCACTCTTTGGCGACAGATGGCAGTGCCAAGAATTTGGTTCGAATGACTCACCTGTGTTTTACCTGTCCGTGGCACATAAGCACGATGCGTCTCACCTGATATGACTTATATATATATATATATATATATATATATATAACAACTCAATGGCGAGTTATGGTATATGATAGCGAAACCACTGTATAGGAGCCAAAAGTTTAATTTACGAGACTAGTTTCAGTATGTAGTTTATCACATGACTGAAGAAGGGTATGATAAACTACATACTGAAACTAGTCTCGTAAATTAAACACGTAGTATATATATATATATATATATATATATATATATGACCAAACTCACAAATAGCATGTGAGTAGAAATAATGACACAAAAGCTCACTAAGGAAAATTGAAAATGATTCCGAGTACTTTCGTCTTCTACTTCCCCCAACTACCTTCAAGTCAAATAAGCAAATCCGCCCCTCCCCCCTCATCTCACTGATAAACCCTTCCAAATGCCTCTGTTCTCATTCCAGAAGTCTTATAATAAACACGAAAACACTCGGAATAATTTTTCATTTTCTTTAGTGGGTTTTCGTGTCATTTCTGAAAAAAAAAATTATGGATAACTTAACCTACACGAGTCAAAATTATTCCTATTTATTATATTTCGCCCACCAACTGAGCCTCCAGCCTTTATAAACTTTATTTTTTTTCCATTCGCTTCAACTATTTCATTCTCCGAAAGAACGGAAGAATTGATGACTCTTTTCGCTTTCTCGATCGTGAATTCAGACGCGCCTTGATGATGCAGCTGGTGGTCCAAAATTAGCGTTCACAAGCACAATTAGGTACCCGCCGTTCCACGGGTAAAAAAAAAAAAAAAATAAATAAATAAGCAAGATACATGTTGAAATTTTTATATTTATCACCAATTTTCTTTAACTAAGCCACATCACAACACTTATTAGTGAACAATATTCTTCGTCTTCCCTTGTGGTGCGTGGACAAACAAGTTTCTTTTGCTTCGCACACGTGAAGAACGACCTAGGGTAAAACTAACCTGTCTCTCGGAGGTCTGAAGCGAGCTCACGTTCCCCTGGTGAACAGATGAACAGATTAGGGATTTAAAGATATTATTATATAAAGAATATTGAAACATCCTCGACTTCGGAATTTCCCCTTATGTCGATTGGTGCAAATGTGAAATGCAAACAATAAATTTGAGATGGTGTAACAGAGGAAAAAAAGAAGACAAAAATCACCCATCATTTCCCATCCTCACCATCTTTACGACCAGGTTTTGGCATTGTGCCAAGTACTCCAATCGCTCCCGCTAATTTGCGCAATCCCACTGACTCATCTAGTACTTGCAGTTGGTACAAGGTCATCCGATTGCAGTAGTAGCATTTATCGTGGGTTTCGAACGACCACCCCCCTTGAAGGTAGCTTGGGCTGGGCAGTGTTGCGCTACTTAGAGGGAGACGGGTCACTGGGGAGGAAAACCTAATGACAAGTTTCTCGATATCGTAGTGGTTCCATAAGTTCAAGACATGTTCAGCATTACACACTCCACACTCCACACTTCCCTACATTTATTCACAAGTGCGCGCAACATAAATCACACTACCAATGTACTATATTTCCTCGTAATAGTCTTACCGGTGGCTCAACTGCGAGAGAGGATTAATGGGATGGTAGACGGGGCCAAGGAAACTCCCTCCGCTTCGTCGGAAAACTGTGGCACTCACTTGGCACCTCCTTTATCGTCCTAGGGCTACGACCTACCCTAAAGTAAACACAAGAGTTGTACCAGGAGGGAGTTAAGCCACATTTGGTATGGTTAGTTGTTGGTTAAAAGCTCAATTTAGTTTAAAGAGGTAGCAATCGTGTCAAAACGACTCTTGGTTGGTATCCTAAGTAGTTAAGAGACACTAGCAAATAACTGTAAGGGAAGGGGGGGGCGCACGCGCCCTCTAGCCTAACCAGAAGGACAGACTATGGTTATATAACGGAACAAGGTCAACATACCTTAGTTGCGTGCTCTCAATTACTTCAATAATTTTGAAAAAAATAACAAACGTATTATCAATTAACAAACATATCATCTGACCTTACGATCTTCAAAACTTTCAAAAGTAAGATGTGTTTACCATCCCGCCGACCGACCTACGGACCGACATAATATTCGTAACTTAAGTCGCGAGCAACGCGCGCCAAAAAGCAATAAGATAAAAGACTTCTGAAAGTAATTACCTATTTCACTGCTATAAATGCTGAGACAACCAACTAAACCATTTCAGGTTTAATTGGTAAGATAGATATTGTTTACCATCTGTATCCGGCATTTCGTCGTCTATACAGTGTATACTAATGTTTACAGGGCAGCAACTTTAATATTGCTGTATGAGTTCCCAAAGGACCATACTACTACGTAGGCATTGCTAAATATTTGTTGACTGTATCCTGGTACCGTTAAGGCTCATAAGTACCAGCTGCGGTTTAAAAGCCGCTATTACGATCCCTCCGTCAAACCTGGTTCTGCAAAACGAACCTTAATGGCAGAAGATTTCGAATCAGATAATAGATCCTAGTCAAAGGACGGGGGATCTTTGATCCGAAATGCGTCATGTTCAGGAAAAGCTCAAGCTAATTGGATAAAGATGCTTAAAGGGCATTTAGCCCCCCCCCCCCAATGAGCTCAAGCTTGAGAAGCGAACTCAATGTTCCACCATCTACAAAGTCTTTTAGAAATAAAAATTTCTCGTTTTTTAACCACATAGTTAGAGGTGGCCAGATCATGTGCGTCATACGAATAGAAAACAACAAGATAGTGGTTATCGGTAAATGAGAAACCGGTATCAATACCGGAACCAAAACTATATGCATTTGGTATAACGTAGAGTTGTTTTCCATTTTCGAGGTATTGAAATAAGGAAAGACCATTACTGCAGACGGTAATTGCCAGTAATTTGATCGTGTAAATGAGTCATATCAACAATGGTCAGCTTTGCTTCAAGAGAAACGGTGTTATTTTCCAGACAAACCAGGAAAAGATTGTTAGGATGTGAGATTTGTCCACATTCCACATAACCAGATTTAGCACCTACGGATCATCACTTATTTCAAGCTGTATACCATTTTATTAGTGCCAGACACATTTAGAAACGAAGGTGGCGGAGAAAACGGTTTCGAATATGTCGAGATAAAAAAAAACGGCCGATTTTTTCAAACAAACAATCGAAAATTGGCCTTCCCATTGGACTGCAGTTATTTATAATGATGGCAACTACATTATTATTAAATGGTTTAATTAAACTATAGTAGCATCTGTATTATTTAATACATAATTACTTTCCGAACGCCCCCAAACAAAGTCGAATTTAAAATTGTACTGGAAGACAGAATTAAGACAACTGCCCATACAGTTATTCCAACTAAGCGCTGAATTACTGACCCAGACGTACGAACGCCATGACGTCAATGCTAAAAGTGGGTCAGGGTGACCGGTTAGGCAGGTTGATACAGTGGCTGAGGGGAAACTTCCCTATCTCCCTCCCCAATCGGTTACCGCATCTAACCCTGGAAATCCGGTTTCGTTCGTGGTTGGGGGCCTCATTTAGTGTCTCACGATAACTCCCGCCCTTCAAGACAGCTTTGCGATGGCGTAGAACCTATCTATGGACTAGAACGGTTCCAATTCCAGATTGGTGTTTTTCTTGTATCTGAAAATTCCTCCTTTTTCCCGCTGCCGTCCATTTACTTGTATTCCTACGCCTTCATTTATCATCATATATGGTTATTGGCCCTTATACGAACCCTGTACATATTCATATACTTACGGAAAGGGTGGGGGATCCCCTCTAATTGTGTTATTCAAGTAAACTTTCTATTGCGGAAATTAGAAGCGGAAATCTTGCACTTCTCCAAGGACTGTCCGTGACGTCATAGAGCTACAGCCAATCAGCGGCTGACCTCGAATGAAGTGATCGGGAAATTGTGAGAGATCTGTGCTTTTGTTCTCCGCCCCGATTAAAGGCAAATTTTACCCTGTTTGCTTCTTGGAACGACTTTTCCCACAATTTATTTCAATCGATTCAGTTATGTCCTCAAATGTACGTGTGAAGTGCGTTGAGAGTAGTTGTTATTATTTCTTTCTGATGATTCTATTATTTCGAGAGGGTAATTTTAGTTTTTGTTTTGGTTGTTGTCTATATCTCATCTCTTTCAAGGAGTGGAAGTTAAGGGCGATTAAAAAGCAGTGAAATATATATATATATATATATATATATATATATATATATATATATATATATATAAAGAGAAAGATGTTAATTCGAAATTGACAATAACCATCTTTAGAGAAGAAAAGAAAGGAAGTCTAATCCTTAAATTTTCGGAGAATCATGATACAATGTCTGACCATCTCCCTCTCTCTCGCAAGAGGTGATTGAATTGTATTGTCAAGAAGAATTTACAGTTACACTCTTCCTGTAACCTTCAAATTTCCCTCATAAAAAGTCAAACTTTTTCTCTTATTATAAAAAAAAAAGACTGAAAGAATAATAAGGTAAATATTGACATTTGAGAGACAGGCGGAATTGGTAGTCCCGTCATTTGTGAAATTGCGTAACTCTCCCCAACCCCCCCAATTGTATTAAACTAAAAAAAACCATACGAAACTTTCCCCTCGTTTGTCATCGTTTTTTTCAGTGCCAGATCCTTCTGCCAACATAATGTCCTCCCCAACGTGGAGGAAATGTCCTACATCTATGTTCTCTGATAGCGCTCACGCCTTCTCAAGAATACTTGAAGTCTTTATTTTTAGAGGTTTGTTCTCTATTACTCTCTTGTCAGTCCTGGGTATCCCTCCACCCTCTTGCACCCTGTCTTGCAGCCCCCCTCGTCCCATTCTCTTAAGTCCATTTGGGCATCTCTTACCATGACAAGCGTATCCTTTTAAATAATAAATCAGTCGACCCCATTTTTTGATCCTCGCAATCTGAGCTGAGAGGACGGGAGACTAACACTCGATAGCAGATGTATCCTTCGTAACGACATGGCGTCATTTCTTATGGCATCCCTCTGACCTGAAATGCGCAAGAGGGGGATACCCTTTGCCTTGAATCTTGCATCTCGTGTTATGGATGAGCCCCAATAAACAGTGATCTGGCTAACCTTCCATAGCCGATTGTCAACACATGCGGAGACAAGCAAGTGTGAACAACCATAGAAGCAAAGGGGGTTCCTCGCTTTGTCTATCGCTCGACTTGCCTTGTTATTGCTACTCCACGCCTCTCCCAATGCGTGTCTTACTTGGTGATACCACCCCAGCTTTTAGATCTTCCTAATACCAGATTCGATTCCTCGTGCCCCTTCATACCTCTCCTCCTTCCTATGCTCCGGCTGTTTTCAATCACCTCTATCCCATTGGTATCATACCCTTACAAAAAACAGATTATGGCTTTTCATAGTATCCCATTCAGTATTCTTACTTCTGTCTTAGATCTGATTTACTCCTGAACTTCTTGAGCTTCCCTTAACATTTTTGTATTCTTTTTCTTTGTCTGTTTAACCTTTAATTCTCCGGGGGGGGGGTATCCTTCTCTCACCAAACTAAGTTGATAACCGACAGGGCAGTTTTCACTCTTGTAGACAAGTCCCAAATACTGGTTGAAGATCACGGAGGTGGTATTACCGAATCGGCAGGCCGAATACTATTTGTGGTGTTTGGTATATTTCTGCATATTAATCCTTCGTTCGGAGAATCGTGATTACATCCCTTCTATTTTTGATAAAATTTACATTTTGCGTGGGTGAGACATACAGGAATAAACGAAGGACAAACAGCAACATCACCGGTTGTATATTCCTATAAATAATTAAATTCCCTAGATAGCAGCTCTTGCATAAATCACGAACTGCTGTGAGACAGAGAGTGATCCGAAAATCCTCATAAAAAATACAATTAACGGATTGTGAGGGAGTTGTACTAATCCAACTTCGCAACTCTCGTAGTTTTTAGAAGGGGGATGAAAAAATGTCTTATTTACGGGTCCCTGCACCCGAAATTTCACCTCCTCCGCGACCTTTCCACTTCCTCTAAGCCAGGATGTGGAGAACCCGCACCTTCATTGCAGACTCCCTTCTGAACGAGGTTCTGACCAGAAACGAGGTCACGGTCTGCCAACGACGCGTCCCAAGGATACAAAGAACGGGCGCGATCCGATATTGATTCTTCCTGTGCGAGAAATGCGAAGAACAGAAGTCCTGACCTTCCTTAGTGACCTAGAGAACCACAGTGACCTCCTCCAGTCAACTAGAAGCCTCGCACACACACCATCAAATCCTTCCTCATTAATGCAGGCCCTATTTTCCGATCGAAGGTTATTAGAGGTTGTTGGTACCGCCAATAGACGACTGGGTGGAATGACCCCTGAACGACGAACAAATGGCATTGGGAGGATGACGGAGATAACGAGCGAGGGAAAAGAAACAAATGAATGGCGCATTTATGCAGAGAAAATAATGGAGAGTTTTCGACACAAATTTAGAATCTTGACGATAAATAAAATTGCCAATCAAGAGGGACGAATAAAATAGAAAAAACAAAATAATGACGACAACTACATATTTCTCTACAGCCCTTCCGTCAGGGACCTCAAAACATCCCGCAACAGGCATATGCAACCTCACAAACTTCCCTCCTCCCTTTCATCACTAATTCTCGGGGGGGGGGGGATTTCTTTTGTTTTTCGTTCTTTCAGCACAAACTACTCATCCACCATTACCTACATTTTCTTTCTCAACAATTCAAGAGAACGACAAAAACATAAGGAACATAACGGTTCTTACTACGAGTAGTAAAATGAGTAGCAAGGTAGTATACGTACCCATAATGGAAGTGGTAATGTTGGGAGCAAGGGGGTAGACGTCATAATTGAATTACTACGTGTGGTAATTTTGCAGGGATGGAGTTGGTGTAGTGGTAATGTGAGTGGCCAATTTTATACGTAGTGGTAATGGAAATAGTATATGGTAATGTGAGTAGCAAGGGAGCGGATGTAGTGATAATGGAAGTTGTGAGTGGTAATATCGGTAGCTAGAAAGTATGTATTTATAATCGATGTAATAATATAAGTGGTAATTTGGCATAGTGATAATATGAGTGGTAATGTGAGTGCCAAGTGAGCATATGTAATGATAATGAAAGTAGTAAGTATTAATGTGGTAGCGATGTAATAGATGTAATGGTAATAGAAGTGGTACGGGTGGTGATATGGGTAGCGACACAGTAGTAATGTAAGTGCCGGATGGCAATGTGATTAACGGTGTAATATATAGTAGCAATAGAAGTATCTCGAGTGGTAATATGGGTTGCGGTGGAGTGGATATGGTGGTAATGAACATTGGTCTGAGTGGTAATGGGGGTAGGGAGTGAGTAGACGTAGTGAAAATAGAAGTAACGATGTGGGTAAGAATAGAGAAGCCGTAGCGATGTCAAACGATTAAGGGAGTGGCAAAGTAGCGATAAAAGAGAGGAGATTCAAGCACTAGACGCCCTAGCGACTCTAGAGAGCAATGGAACCCTCCAAAGTCATTCAACTTTTGACGTTTGGGGGTGACAGAGAACCTTGCGACCCACTAATGGAGGTGGCGGCAGGGAGGGGGGGGGGGTGCTGAGACCCACATATCTGTTTGATAATTTCGGCATTTTTTTTTAAATTTGTAAAATAAATTAATTAATTCAGCGTTTTGAAGTTTTGTTTTACCATAAAAGATTGAATATTTGGCATTGTTTCTAAGCTGCCGTCTATTCGCCTTTGTCTATTTGCCTTTGTCGACGTAAAATTCAATAGACGAATGTCCATTCAGCAATTTATTCCTCGATTTATTTATTTTTTTGTTGACGAAATGAAATCGTGGCAAATTTGAACGGATGAGAAAAATTCTCGAGGCTGCCAAAAAAAAAATGAGACACCATTTGAAAGAGGACTCAAAAAGAGACTCATTGTGATGAGCCAAACTGGAGGAACCTTGTGAACTTGTTGCACTGGAGGAACCTTGTGGATTTGTTAAACTGGAGGAACCTTGTGAACTTGTTGCACTGGAGGAACCTTGTGGATTTGTTAAACTGGAGGAACCTTGTGAACTTGTTGCACTGGAGGAACCTTGTGGATTTGTTAAACTGGAGGAACCTTGTGAACTTGTTGCACTGGAGGAACCTTGTGGATTTGTTAAACTGGAGGAAATTGTGAACTTGTTGCACTGGAGGAACCTTGTGGATTTGTTAAACTGGAGGAACCTTGTGAACTTGTTGCACTGGAGGAACCTTGTGGATTTGTTAAACTGGAGGAACCTTGTGAACTTGTTGCACTGGAGGAACCTTGTGGATTTGTTAAACTGGAGGAACCTTGTGAACTTGTTGCACTGGAGGAACCTTGTGGATTTGTTAAACTGGAGGAACCTTGTGAACTTGTTGCACTGGAGGAACCTTGTGGATTTGTTAAACTGGAGGAACCTTGTGAACTTGTTGCACTGGAGGAACCTTGTGGATTTGTTAAACTGGAGGAACCTTGTGAACTTGTTGCACTGGAAGAACCTTGTGAACTTGTTGCACTGGAGGAACCTTGTGAACTTGTTGCACTGGAGGAACCTTGTGGATTTGTTAAACTGGAGGAACCTTGTGAACTTGTTGCACTGGAAGAACCTTGTGAACTTGTTGCACTGGAGGAACCTTGTGAACTTGTTGCACTGGAGGAACCTTGTGAACTTGTTGCACTGGAGGAACCTTGTGGATTTGTTAAACTGGAGGAACCTTGTGAACTTGTTGCACTGGAGGAACCTTGTGGATTTGTTAAACTGGAGGAACCTTGTGAACTTGTTGCACTGGAGGAACCTTGTGGATTTGTTACACTGGGGGAACCTTGTGAACTTGTTGCACTGGAAGAACCTTGTGAACTTGTTGCACTGGAGGAACCTTGTGAACTTGTTGCACTGGAGGAACCTTGTGAACTTGTTGCACTGGAGGAACCTTGTGGATTTGTTTAACTGGAGGAACCTTGTGAACTTGTTGCACTGGAAGAACCTTGTGAACTTGTTGCACTGGAGGAACCTTGTGAACTTGTTGCACTGGAGGAACCTTGTGAACTTGTTGCACTGGAGGAACCTTGTGGATTTGTTAAACTGGAGGAACCTTGTGAACTTGTTGCACTGGAGGAACCTTGTGAACTTGTTGCACTGGAGGAACCTTGTGAACTTGTTGCACTGGAGGAACCTTGTGAACTTGTTGCACTGGAGGAACCTTGTGAACTTGTTGCACTGGAGGAACCTTGTGAACTTGTTGCACTGGAGGAACCTTGTGAACTTGTTGCACTGGAGGAACCTTGTGGATTTGTTAAACTGGAGGAACCTTGTGAACTTGTTGCACTGGAGGAACTTTGTGAACTTGTTGCACTGGAGGAACCTTGTGAACTTGTTACACTGGGGGAACCTTGTGAACTTTTTGAACTGGAGGACCCTTGTACATTTGTTGAACTGGAGGACCCCTTTGCACTTGTTGAACTGAAGGGCCCCTTTGCACTTGTTGAACTGGAGGATCCTTGTGCACTTGCTGAACTGGAGGACTCTTGTGGACTTGTAGCATGCGCGTTGACTTATTCTCAAGCCTTGAAACCGATATGTGACCAAAGTTTGCTTGACCATCAGTAGGGACAGACGACCATATAAAAATGAGGGGAAAAACAGATTGCAATTAGGGATTAATTCACGAATAAAAACTAAAAACTGTTAGTAATTTTTTATGCTTTCGGTGACAAAAAAATTTCAACGTACGTCTTTTAGAGGCAGGTCAGGACCCACTTACGAACATATTTTCTTATGATAAATATAAAGAGAGAGAGGAACTATGCACGATGCATCAAGTTCGTACATTTGGGAATCTGTGCTTAGCGAACTTGCTTTAAAGGGGGGGTGAATAAACCTTACTTAATCAGGTATTGCAATCAACCCATACACCTTTTACACTCTGATCTTTCTATTATCATATCTGTCTCACCTCATTGATCATTCTTCCGTGAGTGATGAAGTCCTCGTTGAGAGGAGGTCTGTTTTTTTTTTTATTGGAGGGGCGAATTGTCCAGGACCTCAGCACGTTAGGGGAGGGGGGCAGAGTTCTTAGTCCGTGACTCAATTTATTGGCGCTTTGTCGCCCAGGTACACCCCCATCACTTACTGTCAGCCCTGTAATTCCACCACTCCTTGTTCCCCAGATAAGTTTGACTCCTTGTCCCTCGAGTAACTCTATCACTCCTTGTCACCAGGGTAACTCCCTCACTCCTTGTCACCCGGGTAACTCCATCACTCATTGTCACCCGGGTAACTCCTCACTCCTTGTCACCCGGGTAACTCCATCACTCATTGTCACCCGGGTAACTCCATCACTCCTTGTCACTCGGGTAACTCCATCACTCATTGTAAACCAGATAATTCCACCAATCTTTGCCCCCCCCCTCCCCCGTATCTCTATCATTTCCTGTCACCCAGGAAACTTCATCACTCCGTTTCCCACGTATCTCAATCATTCCTTGTCTCCCGGGTAACTCCCTCAATCATTGTCGCCCGGGTAACTCCCTCAATCATTGTTACCCGGGTAACTCCATCACACCTTGTTGCAAGAGTAACTCCATCACTCAGTCACCCGAGTAACTCCACTACTCTTTGTCGCCGACGTATCTCAATTATTTCTTGTATCCCGGGTAATTCCATCACTCCTCGTCACCCGGGTAACTTCATCACCCTTTATCCACCGTGTAACTTTACCACTTTAGGAACTTCTCATTGGCTGAAATGCCCTCCTTGGTTTTCACTTTACTTTTTAGTTAATAATCCACGCTAAAATGCACATAACATTTTATTGTATTTAGAAAAAACTAAAACTAACAGTTTATTTCTATACTAAAACTTAAGCCAAAACCAAGCAACCTCCCCCCCCCAAAAAAAACCCCACCCTAAAAACGACGGGTCATTTCTATACAAAAAAATGTGAAAAAGTCGTAACATTTGGAATTGAAAATATGTGGTAATTCGGAATTTCTCCCTGTCCCGTCCTCGGTGGGAAGCACGAACACATGAGTGCCCCTTCGATCTCCAAATGCCCATTCACCCCACACCTAAAAGTTGGTACAAACGCATCGTTATTAGGCCTCAGCCAATCTGAATGGCGGTCATTTTTCGTGGCCCCTGGCTCCTCAATGAGGCCCAATTCAACCTACCAGGGCCCCGCATGTCGTCCGGGAAGATCTTATTTCGACCTCCTCCCACCCCCGCAACAATGGTAAAAAGTTGCCCCCCCCCTTCCCAGAGCAAGGGGTGGGGGGCCGACGGCCCTCGACCGGCTGTTGACTCGTAGATTCGCAGAAGGAGGTCAGAGTGGCCCCGCGCACGTCGGGCAGCCTTCAGCGCGGCGGCACCTAGTTCTTCCTTCCCTTCCTCCTTTCCTCCTTTATTCCCTTCCGTTCGCCCCCCCTTCCCGAGGGACGCACGGGGCTCGAGTGCCAGCATCCGTATTCGCATTTAACCTCGTTCGTTCCAGTTGTTTCTTACGTCATGAAGCAATTTAACACATACAAAAAAAAAGCACTTATACACATTGTAATTTACGCAGACGGAATCAACGGGAGGGGGGGGGGGTGTTCTTGGCCTTCAGACTCGTTTGAACTTCGTTCGCGCTCCTTTCACTTTCGCAACAGGGGGGGGGGGAGACGTCGAGGTTAAATCGCGTCATTAGACCAACTACTTCCACCGTCGTCACCAATTGGCTACATAAACACATTCGTAAACGTTCATGTACGCGTTTGCACCCAATCATATATTCACTATAATTTAATCGTCTGATGATGTGGGCGATGGATGAGATGAAGAGATTTTCGTTGCATATCTTTCATAATATTGCTTCTTGCAACGCGCGCGCACACACACCATAATATATATATATATATATATATATATATATATATATATATATATATATATATATATATATATATATATATATATATATATATATATATATATGAAATGAATAACTCACAAAGTAGCACGTTATCCTTGAGAATGAACTGAATAAAGTTCGAAAGTACTTGGAAGCACCTTTTTCATTTTTCCTGCGGGATATTGCATTCATTGCGAACCTCACGTGCTACTTTGTGAGCTATTCATTTCATATATATATATATATATATATATATATATATATATATATATATATATATATATATATATATATATATATATATATATATATATATATATATATATATATATAACGGGTGGCTCAAATTTACTTCACATTTTAAAAAAATTAATAACACAAAAACTAATTAAGTTATAAAAGTGGGTGATATATAAAATGAAAGAGGAGATCCTGGATTTTTATTATTTAAATATAATTTCCTTCAAATGTTCTCCATTATTGTTAAAACAAAGGCGGATTCTTTACACCATATTTTCCATGACATTTTCCAAAACATCAGGAATGATTTTGTCGATTTCTTCAATGTTTTTTTTCAATTCTTGAAGATTATTAGGTTTATTTACGTATACCTTTTCTTTAAGGTCTCTCCAAAGGAAAAAATCTGGAGTGGTAAAATCAGGTAATCGTGGCGTCCAAGAAACGTCACCTAAATGTGAAATTAACCGACCAGGGAAGGCTGCTCTTAGCGTTGCCATGGTTTCTCTCGCTGTGTGTAGTGTCGCCCCATCTTGTTGAAACCACATATCGTGCATATCCAAATCTTCCAATTCTGGCAATAAATAATCTTGTATCATTTCTCTGTTAGTAACCCCTGTTACTGTCACTGTTTTCCGTCAGCATCCTTGAAGAAGTAGGGACCAATGATTCTCGGACTGGTTATGCCACACCAGACCGTAAATTTCTGTGCATGAAGAGACTGCTCGTGAATTATCTTGGGATTTTCAGCACACCAGAATCTGCAATTATGTGTATCAACGTATCCAGTAATGTGAAAATGGGCTTCATCGGACATGATTAGGTGCGAGGTAAAAGTCGGATCATTTGTTAGTCCCAAAAATGCGCGTGCAAAGTTTATTCTTTTTTGATCGTCTCCAATATTTAATTGTTGAGTTATTTGAATTTTGTATGGATGAAGTTTCACTTCTTTTGTTAGGATGCGTTGCAATGATGTTCGAGAAATTCCTAGTTGACTGGAACGTATCCTAGTTGACGTTTGTGGCTGTTGTTGAACACTGGTTAACACACGCTGAATGACACCTGCATTTCTCACAGATCTCGGTCTACCAGAGCGTTCGTTATCACCTGTAGACCCGGATTCTCTGAACCTTAATACCATTGCAACAATGCAATGCCTCGAGGGACTGTTTCGTTGATTAAATGCTGTTCTGAAGTCCCTCTGCACAGTAACAATTGATCCATTAAGTTTTAAATAAGTAGTCACAATTCTTGCTCGCTGTTCTTTGCTGTATCTTCCCATTCTGGGTTAATCATTAATCGGGTATTATTGTGTATTATATTCTTTATATACGTAGTATAGATACATAATAAAAAATGTGAAGTAACTTTTATACCACAATAAAACCCCAAGATCTCCTCTTTCATTTTATATATCACCCACTTTTATAACTTAATTAGTTTTTGTGTTATTAATTTTTTAAAAATGTGAAGTAAATTTGAGCCACCCGTTATATATATATATATATATATATATATATATATATATATATATATATATATATATATATATATATATATATATATATATATATATATAATTAAGAGCTCACAAAATAACTGGTGAGTCACAATTATCCAAAAAAATTCCCACAAGCAAAAAAGGAAATCAGATTCCGAGCACTTTCATCTTTATTTACAAATACCTCGGACTCCGTTTTCCTTTTCTTTGTCTTCAGGAATAAGATGTCTCTAGGAATCCACCACCATTACAAATCAACAGAATCCCCGACCTAATCCCCCCCCGCCCCTCTTCGACAATACAAATCAAATCCCCCGTTATTAATTAACATAAAAAAAACATGCCACAAACCGGATTCTTGAAACTTATTCAGGTCAATTTATTTGGCGCGTTTTTGGCGTCGCTCGATCTCGGTTGAGAAACCGAGAGGAGACGGACACCCCTCCCTCCCAGTCCCGTCCTCGCCCATATTCTCGACTCGTTCCGTGTCGAAATGTGTCCCGGTTCCACTCACGAGAGGGAGTACGAATGTGTTCCTGGCCATTGATCTTGGATTTTGTTCTTGATGATTATTTGTCATCGTGTTCCTCGTAATTGCTCTCAGACTTTGTTCTTGATTATTTGCCATCGTGTTTTTGGTGATTGGTCTTAGATTTTGTTCTTGTTGTACAAATTCTTGCCCCCGGACGAGACGATTGTTCTTGTTGTCTTTCTCATTCTTGATATTTTGTAATCTCTTTTTTTTTTTGTCTGGACCCTCAATTCTTTCTCCTAGTGCAAAATGCACTCGTTGGTTACCTTAATTATTTTCCTTATGCCAATGGATTTTCGAAGACTGGATTTAATTGTAGAGGATGCGATGGTGGACGACTTCTCGTGGTGTGAAGGGTTCGTACTCCCCTCAAAAAGTACAGACGAGGACAAAAACTCTAAAGCGTTAATTTGTATTTCCATTTCCCCCCGGTTAATTTTTTTTTTAACTAATCTTCATAAACCGCTTTCCGTGAGGTCAACGCGCATCAATGCCAGCTCTTCCTACACCTTATCAAGCATCTCCCCCATTCAGGGGTCCATCCCTGGATGGATGGGCCAAAGAACACCCCCTCAACCCCCTCCTTTGTGGGCCTTCATCATACTATTCACTCTCTCCTCAGTCAACTCTTTCTCTCTCACTCACACTCTTAAAACCTTTCTCACACCCGCACTCGGAGATTCTTTCCACAAGCCCTACATTCGTACATTCTTTACATGCCCATAACACTCTGTCACGCCCAGTCGTTTCTCACTTTTTTAATGTTAATACACTCCTTTGAAGCTGTATTGCAAGATGTTTTGGGGGTCTTTCTCTTTCTCTCTCTTCTCTACCTCTCCTACATCTTTTTTATCCCTCTCTTATCTCTCCTCTACATCTCTTCTATCCCTCTCCTACCTCTCTTCTACCTCTCCTCCGCATCTCTTATATCCCTCTCATCTACCTCTCCTCTACATCTCTTATATCCCTCTCATCCACCTCTCATCTACCTATCTCTCACGCACGCGAGTGTGGCTCTCAGTCTGTGCGCACGAACGGACCCACAATAAACAATCAATATCATGGACGGATCCAAGATACCAAAGACTAAATTTAAGAATTAAATCCTCTCGAAATAAGGATCTACCAGAGAGCACCGGAACTCAAATCCCTGCCATATCCTACCACACCTCCAATGACCTCCAATACGCGGGCGCGTATTTTGGAGTGAAAGCGGACCCGTGATCCGGAAATACCAAGACCAGGAGACGTGAATTGCGTTGACTTAGGCCCTAAAATTCACAAATGGCGAAAAATACAAATTATTATTATTTTCTTTGGTTTTCACTACATACACAACGGAAGTGTAATTTGTATGGAGTTTGATAGAGAAAGAAATCGAAGGACCTCTGATATATCCTGTTGTTCATTTCCCCAATTCACATTTCCGCGAAATAATTTGCGGCATTGTTTTGAAATTACGATGAAAACAAATGAAAATGATTAAGTTTATTCTTTACAACTGTCTAACTTGGAAAATCTAACGTCATTCACTATGGTCATGACACTATTCATGTTTTCCTTATCTCTAACAACACCCATGTATTTTTCTCTCCCAGCTCCCTCTTTCCCCCTCTTTACTCACACACTTCCACGAACACCGTGGCCTTGCAGTTCAGTTTCGCCTTTTAATAGGAGGTGAGTGAAAGCTCGCATCCATGGAGAGAAATGTACTTTTAGAATAGAGCTGCCAAGGTCATCGCGCACTGCGTACGAGGTGTACGTCCGTGTGTGTATGGTAGTTGAGCAACTTTGAGAATGTATACAGTGTGTTCAGTCGCTATCGAAACTATGGGGAACGGAATAAATCAAGCATGTTTGCATACATCAATCAATGAATGCGCAGCCCATCGCACATTACCGGGTCTAGGTGTGCAAACATGCCTTAAGCCATAAGCATATGTTCAGGTCAGATTGACTTGGATAAGGGGGAGAGAATGAAAGATAAATTGGGGGTATGGGAGAAAAAAGAAGTTTAAAATAGGGTAAATCTAGAGTCTATCCTGTAATTAGCAGTTTAAGACTGCCAAGAACACTTTTATAATAACATAAACTGTATACGCTGCTATTATAGACTGAAGTGATCAAACAAATTAAAAAAACAACAACAACCACACGACTCCATCCTAGGTATGTCATCGTACTAGAACTGTTTTTTCCCTGCTCATGCCGTTGTTGTTAGAGCTGAAAAAAACATTAAGAGAGTCTGTTTCCTCTTCGCCAAATGGTACTACCACTTGCTCTAGACGGCACCTGCCCGTTTCTTTACACATGCTTGGAATAATCACCCATTCCTCCTTTGCCAGACAGGCTTACTACATCTCTCACGATACAACACAATTGTTTAAAGCGCCTTACAATATCCTACTCTAGCCGGGGTTTTTTTATCATTTTTGTTATACGACGGATTAAATAAATATCTTCTGGTATATACTTGTTTAAAATCACTTAGTGCTGACTATTTTATACAACTGATTTCTATGTTACCAAAATGCTGAGTATGTATGTATGTTTGGTCCATTATAAGAGTTTGGTTTAAGCTTTGCGTATGGTTGATCTGAGATTTGGTTCCTGTTAAGCGATATTGAATTTTGTTCCTGGCAATCCGAGGCGAAAAATCTTGGATTTTGTTTTTTTTCTGATTTATCTTTGTTTTCCATTTCTGTTCCATTAGCTGATCTTGTATTGTGTTCCTAGTGATTGATCTTTGATTTTGTTCTTGGTGATTAAGCTCCAATTTCTGACATTTTTGGTACCTCACGTTGGTCAAGTACCTCATTCATTTCTTGTCACCCAGGTTATTCCATCACTTTGCCACCCGGGTGACTCCATCAATCCTTATCACCCAGGCGACTCCATCAATCATGTCACCCACGTATCTCCATCAATCATGTCACCCGGGTAACTCCATCAGTCATTATCACCCGGGTAATTGTACCGCACCTTGTCACCCAGGGGACTACGTGACTCCTTGTCACCCGGTTAACTGCATCACTCCTAAATCGGGTTAGTTAAGTTTCTACTAAAGCATACTTCGAAATCACTTCTGTCTAGTTCCTCTTGGTCTCCTCTAAATTATCTCCTACCTTAATAGTTACTTTTTCTATATCTATTATATCCACTCAAGTACTCGTGGTATATTCATACCTTCCACACAATTCCATTTTCCCTAACCTATCACTCTATTACACCCCCCTCCTCTTCCTTCTAAGCAAGTACCCTTCTGGTGATTTATTGATAACGCTGAATTTTTTGTTCAAAAAGTACTATAAATTTATTCCACTCCGATCGAATAATTAATTAACGTATTTCATAACATGTACCAAATGTGTGTAGCAGCATTTCGACAACTCTTTTTGTTGTGAAAGATCAAAAAGCGTTTGATAAATCCCTCCATATCGATATGTTAGGACAAAAAGCGTTTGATAAATCCTTCCATATCGATATGTTAGGCCAAAAAGCTTTTGATAAATCCCTTCATATCGATATGTTAGGATAAAAGGTGTTTTGATAAATCCCTCCATATCGATATGTTAGGAATTGATACATTTCAACTACGTGGTTCCGTCTTACCATAAAATAAAGGTCATAGCGCTTCGCCTGAACATTGCGGAACTAAAGTATAAACGAGGATTTGGAAACCTTGGGAGAGTTTCTTCACACCTATGAACTTCCCCTTTCACTTGCCTCCTGATCCCAAGGTGGTTTGTCGGAGTTGATATGCTGGGGATATCCCGCATACGGGTCGCGCGTTCTGAGAGAAGCAAGGTCCCCAGCCCTAGGACTCACCGCGCCACACCTGACGTAGTATTAACCAATGGTAATATTCGGGGGAGAATTATTTGTTCTTTCGGATATTTCTGTTGGCGGAGAACGAAATTGAGAACGGATATGGTAATTAATGTGTACGTTTGATCGTGTTTTGTGTACTAATTTAGTGTATGAATGAGATTTAGGATGTATCCTCTCGGCCAGTAGTAGGTTAACATGGTACTCGTGTTTTCCTTAAATTTGTTCACTATTTTTCTCCTTCATATCTTTGCTTCTTCATTCTTTTCCAGTTAAAATTCTCCCGTAGTATACCTTAATTTCACATACAGGTGTGAAAGAGAGAGTGCAAATTATAATGCTTACAAAAATGATGGAAGTTCATTAACCTTCCGTAGCATTGAGTTAGCCATTTGTGAGAAAGAAACGTCATTGTAGTTTGGTGGCTTGATTACTTCCTCGCCCTTGAGTGTTTCGCAAAGGTTTCTCGAACGCGGTTTATCATTCATTTGCTTTCATTGCCCTTCTGCTGTTGTTGGGAATTACGCCTTAGTGTTGATTCTCATCTGCAGCCGGTACTGTTATTGATTATGTTGCTTCTTACGTAATTACAGACCGAGATACTTATATTGCCTTTTCCAACTTTATCTGTTAATTTCTTCTTTACAGCTTCTGTTCTAGTTCCATTTTCCTTTGTAATGTTGATTCTAGCATCCTGGCCTCGTTTCTAAAGAGGGGGTGGTTTGTTTGGGGTTTTTTCTTCTAGCTTAACTTTGTCGTCTAATGTGGAACTCCAGTATCCTGTTGTTGGTTATTTAAGGCTTTTAAACCACAGCTTCGGGAAACTACTAATACATTATAATGGTAATGGAGCTGCGTTCAGCTCCTACTCTTTATTGCTTCGTATTTTCTTTATTCTTCATGCCGATGTCTGGTTACTTTTCTGTTTCTCTAAGATGATTAATATTTTGGGGGTTTTGTTTGTTTTCTCGATGGAGAATCTTAATGTTATTGTTTGTTCTTTTCAGTTGACACTGATGGAAGTCGCATTGTGGGGGGAGGCCACTCTTCCGAAGGCCTTTCACACTCTCAGCACCAACATCACCATCATCATCAAGTCCCTCAACACCGTCCACAACATCAGATCACTACCAACTCACCACCAAGATCGCGAGACCAACTTCTTGTCGATCTACTGAGATCGGGTGGTGGTTCTAGTGGTACCCATGGTAGCCTGTATCCGAGTGGGAATGGTGGGTATCCGGGTAGCAACAGCCTGTACCCACACCCAGCTACGATTTCGGGACACCGGACCGCTTATTCGGCAACGCTCCCCAATTCCTCTGGTGAGTCCATGTTTTAGCCTTCTCGATTTGCCACTCGACAAATCAGAATGGGACCGTTTGTTTATATTTAGCTGTGTGTAAATGTACGTGCACGTCCATACTACTTCATAGGCGTATGTACACATGTGTTCACACGTACATTGTGTCCGTGTGTCATATTGAAACGAAAGATACCAAAGCTTAATGAAACTCCAATTAATCTCTGCTTGCGCCCATTTCTATCCATGCGGAGTCTGCCCACGTCATAAGGTCTGTTCTTTGCCTCGCCCCCCTAATAGTCCTTTTGGGAGCGGGGTGGAGGGGATAGGGAGATCCGTTTTGATTGCTTGCGATCCGCAAAAAGTCCAGGGTATGCCGGTTTTCCCCCGTCTACCGGATGACGTATTTAACAACCCTCAAACACCCTGAGTTCGCCTCCACTTCGCAAACGGGTGTCAAAGAGGAAGACGATGCTGAGAGGGTAAAATGAAATAAGGATATTTCTTTGTTTCCTCCTGGTGCATCTTATCTGAAGCAAATGGCATTGTCAGGTTATGTTGCCCTTGTTGCACCTTCCAACGGAACGAGACTCACGAGGGAAGCTGGCCTATTTTGGGAACTGGATTACTTCAGATTCCATTGAGAAATAAAAGGCCTCAAAAAGATAGGTGTTAAGTCCCCCCATCAAGATATTATTTTACGTTGATAATGCATATAAAAGATAGGAAGGCATTTAGGGCTATTAATGTTACAAGTCCCAGCGTGGGACTAGTGGTAGAGTATAAGTTATGGATCATACGGTAAGATATTCCGAGATATGAGTCAGATATGCGAAGCCAAACCCAACTTTCTTAGTTGATGTGTTTCTTTATATCAGAAATGTTTCTGCCTTCATTAATGGCTTATATATGTCTGTCTGTCGAATGGAACTGTTTTTAAACCCGATTTTAGGGCTTGGTCTCTTCTCTAACGAACCTTCTAGCTCGACTTTGTCAAGAGGATAAAAAAAAAAGAGCTGAAAGATGAACCGGCGGAAGAATATAAAAGAATTTAGAGGCCGTAATCGAAGATAACAAGAAGCATTGTACTAAAACTCTTGAATTTAGAATACTGTACTGAGGCCGAAAGAGGCATTTTGATACATCAAATCGGGTTTTTTTTAATACACTGTTATCAGTCTCTATCTTTTGACATCATCATTAGTTCATACTTTCTACTTTTTCCCCTCTCTATGAACGCTTAGTTAGCTAATTCTATTATCCTACACCCTTAGTCATCTTTCCGTCCTCTCACCAAAGAAGTGACTACTTTCACACACACACTCAGTCGTTGAATAAGAAATGACGTGGGGAAAAATCGTCTTTATTTATCGAATCACCAAAGAAATTTAAGCAGTGAGAATCGGCAAGCACATCGTGACGTCAGCTGATGACGTCATTCTCTATTGCGCGACTTAAAGGCGTCCTCTGATGAATGCAGCTGTTATTGTGCCCTGAACCTAAAATAGGCTCAGCAAAATTTCATTGAATCACTAAATATTATAACATAAGGTCCATGAGTCTGAAACCTACCAGAATGAAAAGTAAATAGGAAGAAATGTGAATATTATGAAAGAAAAAATTATATGAGCTAAGGAAAAGAAAGGAGAAGGACACGGAAATATTTAAATTGGATGAATTAGAGGAAACTATATTTGTAGAAATGAATACTGATTAGAGAGATAATTAAAATAAATCCCAACGCCACCTTATCTTAATGATATAGCCAACTCTATCACATTTGAATACATAAAAATAAGCAATATATATATATATATATATATATATATATATATATATATATATATATATAATATACATATACATATACATATCTTCTGAATAATGTGCGGGGAGCAGTCGGCGAACCAGTCTCTGACGATAGAGACTAGAGACTAATTAGTATGAGTCGTCCGTCGGTCATGCCTCGAAATGAGGTGTGAGTAATAAAAAGAAACATGTCTCATCGACATACCAATGAGTAGAAATACCATGCTAGCAAATGAGTTCGCCAGGAAGAATTAGGTACATCCAAAGGCATTATTCCTTATATCCTGGAAAGCAGGTTCAGTAGAATGGAGTGAAAAGCTACCGTCAAACACGACTATAAACAGTCCATTATCAGAGGTTATGTAAGAAATTGAAGCTAGATTGAACAAATCCATCCGGATTGAAAAGTTCAATGTGTTTGGTTCCAAATGGCAGCAATTCATTCGACAATTATTTAACACGATAAATTTGCGGGTTGTAAGAGATCGGCAATGGACTGCTTAAATATAGGTTTTCCCACCGCGGGTTTAAAAAGAGAGTTAAATAAAGGTGTACTGTGTGAAAGGAGATTCAGGAGGGTGGATAGCAAGCACTTACGACAAAAAGCATTTAAATGGACGTTGGGACTTCTTAAAGATGAGGGATGAGATCCCAATCAGGTCACATGCCGAGTGGGTTGCTCGAAATTTGAATAGAGGAACGGATCTTCTCCAATTGAGATATGCACCTGATGTCAGGCGCAAATTCGTGCTAAACCTGTTCTAGGTTTAAGGTTTTCATTCATTGATATTTCGCAATGCGATATGTGCAGTTGAGTTGACCATACTTGTGATGCCGATGGAACACAGTTGGGGAGTTGGTTGAAGAAGTTAATAGAGAAGATCTGGATTGTAGGTGATCTAAAATCTTAGCCCCACCATTTAAATTCTAATGGGATCTTTCTGTGTATGTCGTTGAGTTCTCGTAATCATTTAGTTTGGGGCTTTGGGCATATCCATTCCTTTGTAAGGGGGTTTGAGATTTCAGATTCTGTATAGCTCCTATGCCCCACTCCTTCCTAAAAAGAACAAGCATGAATGGCGAACTAATAATATATACTGGTCGTTGAGGTATCGTCTGCACATATTGACTGTATTACCGGATTTACTGTAATGGCCGACGCTAGTTAACGAGATGATAATAGAGACTTTCTTTGGCTCAACAGTTGGGGGCTCGCTTCCCCCCTCTCCTGCAGACTCTGGGGTATCTGACGTAGACTCCTCGTCAGGTCATGCAAGCAATGACGAATCAAGAGCCAGGATTCATCACACAGGTAGGCTTAAACTTAACGAAACCCAAAATATTGAAGTCTTAAAAGATTTGCTTTCACTAAATCAAAAACCTATTGGATAGAAAATAAGAGATAAAACTATCAAAATTTCATCAATTATTTTATAAGTACCTTCGTTGCTTGTCATTATTAATAGATACGATTATTATTTTTAGCACTTTTCCTTCAACCCTATCGTAATTTGTTATAGTTTTTTGATTATTATTGGCTCTTAGAACACGGTGTGATGTCCTGTCCTTTGCATGACAGTCTTCCGCATGACTTGAGACTTTATATCCCTTCATAGTCTGTTGTTTCCTTTTCTCTGGACTGATATATTGAGGACTGTCACAAGAGACTTAAGACTCACTGACAAGACAATCTAGAAGACCCTTGAATTACGTTACTAGAAAGAAATTTCGAGTGAAGGTGCCGTAAACAATTTTCCTAAAGTATATTAGTTCATTTTATAAATCCGAAATTTCGAGAACAAATTTCCAGGAAATTTAAAGTAATGGATTTCGGATATCCGGCATATTTGTAACTGATCTCAATGTCCAAAGCATGCATAAAGGTCAAAAGAAAGTCATTGAGTATATGATCTCAAGTAACTAAAAGGTCAGTTGATTTTTTAGAAAGGTCATCTCAAGTAAAATTGTTAATTTTTCGCGACCAGATCAGATATTCCCTCTAACGAAATCTATTCAGCTGCTGAGATGTCTTGGCACATTGAGATATCCTGGTACATTTAGGTCCTGTGTTAATTCCTCCAGTACATCAGAATATGTACTGGATCAGGCATCTAAATTGAATTTGCTTTAGATTTAATAAATCTCATCGCATTAAAATACCTCAATCTATTCATTTTATTTTGCTAGTAACCATAATTTTCAAATCAGCCAACTCGGTAGTATTGTTATAAATAATGTCCTCTTGCTATAGTCGACTCCAATGGCTTTCCCATGAATTGATTTATCGAAATAAAGTTTTAAATTTCGACTATCTACACATTTTGAGGATTAATTGTTTATGGCCACTTTCTGACAGGTTTGGGTAGTACTTCCGTCTTTACAAAAGTCCACGAGTTGGAAGTAAACATTGCAGTTCACCCCTACTATCTTCAGTTTTGTTGGGAAAAAAACGAGATCCTCAAATTGGTTTCTCTTAAGATTTAATTTTTGTCTTCTTTCTTCCTCCTCCCTCAGTTATTGGGGATATTCTTCCGCTTCTTTTGTTTTACACTTTGTCTTCTACCCTTTTCTCTTATTTTTATTATTATTTTTTTTTTTGCCTTACTCTGTTTGATAATTGCGTCTTCTTTTCGCTTTTGACAGTGTGCGGGTCTCGGACTCCCGATTCTCCTTCCTCGGTCGGGGACGGGGGATCTGTGCCCCCTTTTATGCCCAGCCACTCACCTCTTCTCCATCCGCGATCTTCTCAACATCTACACCACCACCAGCAGCACCACCCACAACAGTACCAGAATCCCCACCCAAGTCAACCACAACAGCAACAACACCCATGCCATACTCCACAGCCTTCTTCTCGCCATACCCAACCACCACCACCCCACCAGCAAACGGGGATATATGCAGCAAGACAACCAGGTATTATATTTAAATAGTCTTTTACACCTTTTTAACTCTTATTCATCTTAAGTTCTGGAAGACTATTTCTAAAGATTTTCTTGTTTGTTTGTAGCAGCACGATTACTTCACGTGTATACTTTCTTACATATTCATATATTGATGGGTGTCTTCCACAACAAATGGAGAGGAGGATAAAGGAAACCACACGTGGTACAAGGATCTTTATTACGGACGTTTCGCTACTCTGAGTGGTACAAGGATCTTTATCTCTGACGTTTCGCTACTCTGAATAAGCTCCAAACGAGCGAAACGTCAGTAATAAAGAATCTTGTACCACGTGTGGTTTTTAGTCGCGTGCGAGTCTGGTTTAAGGCGACTCTACATCTCACTGTGTCGGTCCCCGTTTTGCTTTTTTTTGTAATATAATTGTAACTAATCGGCCGATTCTAACGAAATTATAAACCCTTATGTTGTTTTACATTCTCTTTCAACTGGTATAAGTCCATGGTCCTCCCAAGGTTAGCCCATGAATTATTTTGATTTGACAATAACATCATAACTATTCGGCCGATTCTAACGAAATTTGAAACCCTTATGTTGTTTTACATTCTCTTTCGATCGATATAACTTACAGGGTCCTCCTAAGGTTAGTCTTTGAACTATTGAAAGTTTTGGAGGTCCTAAGGTCATAAATCAGAATAAATAAGAGCACGCGACTTTTTGATCAGGAGACATTGTTCTTTATCCTCCTCCCTCCATATATATATATATATATATATATATATATATATATATATATATATATATATATATATATATATATATAATAACAATGATCATTATTTAGAAAACTAATTAGCATGACTCAATCATCAATGCATGATACTTAAAATTAGTTTGTTGATTGATTTGTAAATTTGAGAATATTTAATGGCTTGTTTTCTACCAGTGCATCTTTTCATAGGCTTTTAGCATCGATTCTATCAGTTTGGAATGGAAATAATTCACCTCCCAGTTGATAATTGGCAAGGTTGAATTATTTTGTCTAGTGGGGGTGTAAACTTGACTTAATGAATGAATAATTGATGTGAATGAGGAAACAAATAGTAATATCCACTTAGAAATAAAGGAACATAAATATGAGTAATAAATATGATCTTGTTAGGGCGACCTTACGTAAATGTCATTGTTGTATTAGTGCTCGTTGCACCTTTCATATCCCGAAAGGGTAGTTCTTTCATGTCACGGGTTGTAGTTAAGCACATATATAGTGTATGTGTGTGTGTGGGGGGGGGAGATCTGTTCCCCCTATCCACCAAACCCCGTCCTTTGCCCCCTTGATTAATGGTAGCGCGCGGCGTGCGTTTGCATGAGCGTATCTGTGGGCACAGGTGCACAGCCAGTAAAATCAGATGCCTGGCGAAAACATGAGAAAGTTGAGCGAGAGTGAGAGCGGCAATTGTCTGGTTCGGCACTGATTTCTCCGGTGAACTGACACACACACACACACACACACACACACATACATACATACATACACACACACAGGCGGATATTACCCCAAATGCCCACGACTTTGCCGCCTTTAGTCTAGCCGAGTGGTTACGACTATAGTTAAATTAAGCTACATCGGACCTGGTTACTCACCAGATGAAGTCCCAATTATGGTTGATTCACGTTGGGTGCCATGTAGCAACCCGTGCCCCCCCGCCCCTCCCTCAGGATCAGAGAATCTAGGAATCGCTTGACAAATATTCGCTCTGTAATACAGGATTGTATATAAGTTTTGTCCGGTGAATAAACGCAGATATTCTTGTAATTATGGTATCTATGGCAACGAAAATTCTTTTGATTATATAACGTTATGAGTCGGCTATGTGGTTTCTATGACTACCGAAATTTGTTTGATTGTGTAACGCTATACGTAGGCTATGTGGTTTCTATGACTACGGAAATTTGGTCAATTGTGTAACGCTATGCGTAGGCTATGTGATTCTCATGACAACGGAAATTTGGTTGATTGTGTAACGTTATGCGTTGGCTATTTAGTTTTTCTATGATTACCGAAATTCGGTTAACTTATTTGATGCTACGGATAATTTAGGCATTTAAATATATGGATTTTCGACTATTGATGATTAACTTTGTTTTTCTTGATTAAATGTTGGATGTCTGATGCAAATTTGTAACATTCATGTATAATTTTGTCGATCTATAATAATTCACTTGCAAGCATCCCTCTCCGTCCCCCATATAACTGTTGACGTGAGTCAAATTTAGTTTTATACCCAACTTTACACGTCTTTACTGCCCAATACACCGATTGTTCGTTCCCGTCACTGCGACCTTTGTTCCAATTTGTTCCTGGTGTGTTTGGAACGGCGCCAGCGCGATCTCAGCAAGAATGCTTTGTCTGAAGAGTGTTTTTCAATGTTCTTTGTTCGTCTTTGTTTTCTCCGTCAAAGTATCCAACTTCGTTCTTATGACTGTTTGTTACGAACTTGTTCCTGAAGGTGAGTTCTCAACCCTAGTATTGAGGATTAACGAGGTTTGCTATTTTAGTGTTCACTATTCTTTATTTCTACTATTCCTTTTTTTTCTATTTACTCACCCCTACATTACTGATATTCCCTTCATTCTTTATCCTTTAAATGGAAATGTTATTGTTCGTTAGCCCCCTTTTATCAGGAATACCGTTCGTACCTCAGAACACAGGCATTCGTTCTTCGTTCTGCCATGTGCTGTAGATATAGGTGGTTCGGAACCTACGCTAAGTCGTAGGCCCACAAACAGTATTTGTTTAAACAAAGAATAATCCAGATTATTCTCATGGGAATGTTCCAATAACATTTGTTTGGGCAAGATTCTCATTGGTATAATTACTATCAGCACAATGTACCAATTAAACAAAAAATAGTGCAGTATTTTGTGGAAAATGTAAAACAGTTCGATGGTAAAAACACAGGATCTATATTTCATTTTCATTTCTGCTTAGGATACATGGCTGACGTGATAAAAATGGGGAGAATTCGGGGATAAATCCCCTCCCCTTCCTTTTCTCTCCCCATACCCTCCCCTTGGCAACCCTAGGTTCGCTTGGAATATATAATAAAAAAATAATCCTAGTTTCACCTCGTCATTTCCTTAAGAGACTCCAGCCGGTTTTCATCCAGGAAGTTGAAAGGAGAAATCAGCGGAGAAGAGAGAGAGAGAGAGAGAGATGCTGCTGCCTTATTAATATTTAAAACAGTATTTGGATGAAGAAATAAACGTAATAATACCACGTAGGATTAGCAAAAGACGGGCTCTTGCATTTTTTGCACAGGCGTTCTTAAACGAACGTAGCCTATGAGAATCTCGTCTGTTCGGACTGGTTGCTTAAAAGACAAAATGTCCTATAATGATGAATCGGCATACGCCGAGCGGCCACAAATCAGGGCGATGGTAAGATAATATAGCAGCAAACTCGAATCATCTATGGGAGTACACACACGGGGCACGAACGGTTTCCCAGGAAACCCAGTCCACGTCAGCCGCTGCGTAAGCAGGATGGAAACCGGCAATTTTCTTGTTTCCGGAGATTTTTATGTTTTTTGTCCTTAGCGAGACGTCTAAAGGGTGCGCCTAATTATTGAGCAAGGAGGCTAAATAGCGTCGATCAACCTTAGGTCATTCAGTAAGCAATGCACGCGTGGGAAAACAGAAAAGTGAATACAAAAAAGGCCTGTATAGTAAGGAGGAATGAGTGGAACGAGGCCTATTTTGTGCCTAAACCTTAATAGATTTAGCGCTTGAAAAGATGATGTCCCAAGTCTCTAAGTTCGCACCAAGAAGCTCTGAGAGGCAACTTTACGAACGTTGAGGCCTTTTTGATGAATTGGGTATCCGGGTTAATGGGTATATTAATACGCCATCTTGTGAGAACGAACAAAATTTTCGCTCACTTTTATGGGTATATTACAATAATATTCGTACGGTTTTAAAAATAACTTTATTACATTTATTGCTTTTTCCATTTTATATGCGCACACCTGTACTTTATGGCGCGCCGGTGTAGTAGGATGCCAAGCGAAACAGGAGGCGAGAGCCGAAAGGAATGGAGGAACTCCGCGAATTAGTTTTCCAAAGAAAGTTTTTAAAAGTTTCACTGATGACGTCACATTCGGTTTCGCTCGTCAAGCATCGTTGCCATGACGACCGGAAAACGAAAGTCAAGAATGATCGCTTACACATTTCATTTCCTCATTAATCGAGCTGTTTGTCTCTGTCGGCCTATCTCTCAAAACAGTGGCTAAACAGAATTTTGATTTCGCTAATTATTTTGTTTTTATTTTAAATTATTGAGAAAGAAAAAGATTTTATAAAGGGAGGAAAGACAAATAATCATATACGCAAGTAGGAAAAACTAATAGTAAAAAAAATGGGCCTACAAATATACAATAACACTTCCCTGTTGACAATGTTTTAGAAGAGAGAGAGTGTGTGTCTGTGCGTCTAAATGATATGTCAGATCGTTGATTGTTTCTGTCAATAGTTTAGATAGGGATAAATTAATAAGAATCACTACGACAATCACTATTTATTAACTAAAAGATTCTCTATACCTTAATATTTTAATCCAATTTTCTATTATTTTACGTCTCTAGCACATTTTGGCATGGGTATGCTCTTGGGCAATATTGTACCCTAGGCATTTAGCTCTTTTTTTTTTTCGTTTCTCGCATTCACTATAATTTAATTCAGAGTTAAGTATCATCATCATTGGCAAGTTTGGCATTTTTACCGATATCTCACACCAAAGCCTTGAAACAATATCCCAGATTTTAACTGAAATATTAAAATAATTATTTTACTTTCATAAATAACGTAAACTAAAAATTTAAAAGTCTACGCTGCAAAGTTCTAGAGAGAAAAGCTTTGGCAAAGTAGTGAAGATTATAAAGAGAAATCGAAAATGTTTTGAGTTGATCTTCAGTTCGTTAAGCTTAGATTTAGAGTATAACTTCGAGACTATTCAAAAGTTGAATGTCATAAAAGGAGAAATTCGCTCTTAATGAATTAAAAACGAATTATTCAAATTAAATGAAGTCCTGTCAAACCTTTGTTTGCCAATGAAACCTAGTAAATAAGAAAACGGTGAAAGTTCCGAGCAGTGGGCTCTGCGCAACCATATTGCAAATTATTGTTGGGTTCTCGGGAAGGAAGGTTATCTCTTGTATCGGTCTTATTTTGAACAATGTCCGGAGTAGTTTTCTTCCTCACCTCTTCAAAGTTAGTACTTCACTTCGTAATTATTGGAGTTGGTTCCAAGATTACAATTTTATTTCATATTTTTTGTTCCATTATTATAAAAACGCTTCTGTAGTTAATATGAAATTTAGGGATTCGGTTTAATGTTAAAATTTAGTTGGAAAACATAAATATTAAAAGGTTTCATCTTAGCTGGAGAAGCGCTTCTAAAATGATGTTTTGCTTTGGAGTTTTGTAAATATGTCCAAAAGGAATGGGAAGATTAAATGATAAATGAAAGAATGAATCAATGGAGAGATAATTTAGCTTAATATGCCGCTGAGAAGTTAATTTCAGTATGGCATATTCTACATTAATGAGAACTGCATTTCTAATTAGTCATCACCTAATAGCGTTCACCACTAAACTTTATTTTTCATTTCAACTGCACCAGTCAGATATGAACGGTTGTTCCTGGTAATTGAAATTCATAAGCCATTTTCCTTAAAGGATTATTAGAACACTTCCAGTGACGAGTTAAATATAATTTACCTCCTTATTACCTTCAGATTCAGGCCAAATATCCAGTTACAATGGACTCGGAGCCTCCGGTATGACCAGCAGCTACATGGAGGCGCCGTCCCCAGTGAATGCTCCTGGGTCTTATTCCGCCATGGCTTCCCCACACTATTCCGGTCACGGGGGACTTCCTTCTCCATTGCTGGGCCCAAATCCTGGTCACCTTCACATCATTTCTGGGATGCCCCCATCGACGGCTTCCCCAACGTCGTCCTCATCGGCAGAAGACTTCTTCCTCGGGGATATGGGTTTCCCCTCTCGGATGAAGAAGAAAGGCAGGAAGCCCAAACCAGGCGAAGGATGCCAGCCTGGCATTAAACGAAAGAGCAGAGAGGGTGAGTGCCAATGGTTAATATATTGATGAAGATGATGGATGATCGGTAAGAGCAAAAGTAGTGTAAGAGATGTGTGGAAAGGCTTGCCATGCCAATGCTTAGTTATCAAGCCTGGACAACCTCTTATTTACTTTGATGTTCCCGGGTTTTTCTGAACCCGGCAGCTCTCAGGAAGGGTGCCACGGTATTTGGTAGGTCTCCTAGGGAGGTTACAGTGAAAGAGGTTCTGAGATGGTTAAGAGGGGGCAGTATAGGATAAGATGGGTAGGGTTTTTCGGTTCATGCATGGCGATGTGGTTTCCTGATAGCAGATGGCTCAGTGATACCCTCGTTTGGCGATTTAGGCTTCGGATTGTTGAACATCGGACGGGGTCAAGGTATTTAGGAATAGGCCATTTAGGGGCTGGTTTCGAAGTGTTATTGTGGTAAAGTGGTTGTTTTAAATTATGGTGTTCTTGCTCGGTGGAGTTGGAGGAGGTTAGTTAATGGAAGACATGGATGTGTTTGGGGGTGGGGAGTAGGAGTGGAGAGGGCGTGTTAGATGTATCGCAGTTTGCTGAAGAATCACGTTTAGTTGGTCTTCAATAGGGTGAATATTTGTCTCAGTGTGGATATGGTGTATTGGAGTGATTTTCGTGCAGCCAGTTGCAATGAGGAGGGTACTGTTTTGGACTACTTCCACCTTGTGTTGGTTTGTATTAGGTATGGTTGATACCCAGGCTGATGACGCGTAGCTCACTGTCGTGTGGATGAGAACAACCCCTTAAAAGTATGAATGGGGGCCCCCTTGAGGTTCTAAACAGAACCAATCCATCACACTTATTTTAAAACTTCCTGCTAAACTCTAGTTATTTTTATACTGTCACAACAGCCGAACGTCGAAATCAACTGAAATATTTTGAGTTTTTTTCAATTTTAAATTGAAATAAAATTATACTAAGGATTCGAACCTGTGCTTGCAAAACGCTCATCGTTCTTTAAGCCAATACTTTAAACCACAATCACAATCTCTGCCAAAGGATGTTTCAATTAGCCTAATAAGATAAGCATTATAGGCTACCCCCAAACATAATTGAACCCCCCTACCACTCTTCTGCGAAGTGCATGGCCTATAGAAAGGCCACAGATCCCTAAGAAAGGAGTGTGTATTGCGTGTTTGTGTGAGGTTTGGGCAGTCTATAAGTAGTTGTTTGGTCTTGGCTTTGGTTGTATATGGTCATTTTCTTCCAAACCCCCCTAAAACTCTTGACTTTGCGTATATAATTTGACAACCCCCAGAAACTTAGGCCAGGAAAAGAATGCTAATTAATGTTTTTTTCTGTTTTAGGTTCTACCACTTACTTGTGGGAGTTTCTCCTGAAGCTGCTTCAAGATAGAGATTGTTGCCCGAAATATATCAAATGGACAAACAGAGAGAAAGGAATCTTTAAGCTTGTCGATTCGAAGGAAGTTTCACGTCTTTGGGGTCTGCACAAAAATAAACCGGGCATGAACTACGAAACGATGGGCCGAGCTTTAAGGTATGTCTCAACATTAGGCCTATGGTCTTGGGCACACTACAAAATGGTTATTTGATCATTTATTTATTTGCTAGGATTTGTTTTGCGACATATCACAAAAATGAGATTTATTTATTTCAAGCATTGATAAGCAACAGTTTATCTGTCATAAATATTTTAGGGTGATTCGTGAATCTGTGAAAGGCGCACGACTCTCTAAATTGCTCCCCTGTTTTGGAAATCCGTTCCCTTGACAGAGGTTTATCGGTTAATATTATTCTTGGATGCTTTTCATACCCCATATTTTCGAAGTTATTCCTTAATTTTGCACACTTTTTTATAAGCTTGTTTTCCTGGGCTATTTTGCGCTAGATAACCGCCTAAGTCTCTTATAGTAAACATAGCCCCTCGTTTACCACATTTAGAATCCTTTAAAAAAAAATTATCGAAATGTTTTTAGTTACCCCAAATAATAAGTTAATAATCTTACTTTATATATTTGTTTAAAATATAAATTAAATATTTACTTAAATTTGACTTTAATTGAACGCGTATCATGAACGACTCTAAACTCTTCTAATTCCCTATTTTTTTTCTCATTTGCCCCTATTTTAGGGTTGATAATTTGTTATTTTGATATTTGTTATTCTTCTCCTTCCTCTGGGTAGGGTATGTCACAGTAATGTTGAAGAATAATATAAATTATCTTATTTCAGGTATTACTACCAGAGAGGAATCCTGGCTAAAGTTGATGGCCAGAGACTTGTCTACCAGTTCGTAGATGTGCCGAAAGACATCACAGAAATTGATTGTTCTACCGCTTAGCCGTTCCTTCCAAAATTTCCGCCCTTGTAGAACGCCTGGCGTGTTTACCTCTTGATTTCTCTAAGATTGATTTTTTTTTTTTAAATAACTTTAAAAATATATTTATATATATGTTTTATACATGTATAAATTAGGATATAAGTTAAATTTTTTAACCATCCAACTGGCCTATAGATTAAAGTTAAATTATTTAATATAAGCAACACAGTTAACTATTAATTCCGAGTCTCAAATGCATAAGACTAAAAGTCATTGCATACGGAAATAGCTTCTCGTTTCAACTGCCTTGTATATATATATATATATATATATATATATATATATATATATATATATATATATATATATATATATATATATATATATATATATATACACTATTGTAGATATGTCTGTATATTATTAAGGGTTTACGAATAAAGGATAATGGGTATTCGTATGTACAGAAAGCATTTCCATTACATAAAGTTGACGAAAACATATACACTTATTTTTTTTATAAAATTTGTACAATAATTCGTTATTTTGTATATATTATATATATGATAAATAAGTAGTCAAGATAACGTAAATACTGTGCTAAATGAAGACTGGACGTTGATTGTTTAGGACTAAAAGTAATGAGGAGAATTCTCCACCAAATAATTAATCCACCCACTTAATTTCCCTCCAAATATTTCTATTGAAGTTATTCCTCAAAGAGGTTTTAACTATAGGTAGCTACAATTTTATAACTAATTGTCATTTTAAACTATTAATAAAAGAGCTTTAAACCTCTCTGGAACTAAAGGTGATCAAATGAACTTCCTCGATGATGCTTTAACATAAAGCAATGGGCCTACTTTGAAAGCTAAGGTGACTATAATAATGTTTTCGACATTTTTTTTACTTCTTGTGGTACTTTTTTGTAATAAAATTTTATTATTTATGTGAGTTCATGTAAGAAATTTTTATTCACAAACTATTATTAGTTTGTTAGCGAAATTAGTGATCTTAATCTACTATTGTCCCTATTACAATCATCATTGTTTATCTTCAGTTCATTTGTCTTTGCGGTGCATATATATATATATATATATATATATATATATATATATATATATATATATATATATATATATATATATATATATATATATATATATATATATATATATATATATATATGAGCAGCTGTTTTTCAGCTAAACTGTGCCTTGAGGTAAAACTTTGCTCAGTGATATAAAATATAAAGAAAAAATGTTTGTGACCAAAGGCCGATTTAAATAGAGATTTTACTAAATATTTACAAATTTAGTAGAATATATATATATATATATATATATATATATATATATATATATATATATATATATATATATATATATATATATATATATAAACACAAACAAGTTTTTGTTTAATATATTTGAAATAGGCCACTGGGATTTCAAAGAGCTAGAAAGTTAGATTTAGTCATAGAGTAATAAAATATTTATATATTTTCATACTGAAAATTAAACTGTATTTTTGTAGTTAAATTGAAAACGCACGAATCAATGCCAATGATCCCTTTCCTATCAAACTAAGAAGGCAAAGTAACTCTATGTCAATTCTCTTTTCGAATCACTCCACCGCACAAATCCAGAGGCGTCAAGGTACCCCAAACTGTTAAAATGTCTGGTTGGTGTGGCAGAGTCTAACTGATAAGAGCAACTACTGCATATTAATGTAAAGTAAACCTTTGGATTATGTGCACCTTTAAGAAAAAAAAGGCTAAATTTCGAGTTGTATTTGGTATTAATTTTGTTTTCTGTCTGGAAACAATAAAAGTTTTATGAAATTTTCGATGATGTCATACATGGGTTGTATTCATACGCAGTATAATATAATCATAAGCGTATATTTAAAGAATACAAACATAAAATTGCCAATTTTTCATAATTAACTCTGCCTTATCGAGTTTAATGCATAAATTAATTTTTGATACAGAATCAGCGTTATCTTTGCAGACTGCTGCCATATGACCATAATATCAGAGTGAACTCTCCCAAAAGACTATCTAACTTAATAGACAGGTTAAAAGAATTACCTACTGATATGGACGCAGAGATTTTAACCACCTTAGACTTTGTGAGAACTGTAGGTAGTGGACATAGTCTTTTGAGACATTTTCTTGAGTATTTCAATGCTAAGTGAAAATAAAGCATCGAAATGTACAAGTTAGGGGAATTAAATATATTTTATTCGTTAAAATTGTTAAGAAAAGTTTAAGAGTTTATTTTAAAATTCTATTGGAAAGTTTCGTCGTATATATTCATATATATTCACTCGTGGATCAATCAGACGAAAGAACTGATAAATGTGATCGAATGTATTCAGCAAATTATTTTGATTCAAGAAAATAATTCTAAATACCGATTTGTTTTTGGCCTTTTTTAAAAAAAAATCCTTCTAATAACGTTTCATGTATTTATTTTTTCTTTCTCTTTTCTGACAGCACCTAAAAGCAAATTCACGCTAGTTACAAGTATTAGTTTATCCTACATTGTTTTGGCCCCGCCATAAAAAAAAGCATGGACCAATTCCTAACCCTGAATGAGCTTCTGTCTTAAAACTTCACTTATATTTTTACTCTTTTCTTTGTATTAATTAAAATAAAATCATACACTTCTTAGCCGAGGTCGCTGTCTTTATACTATTTCTTCATGTTAATGAAACGCTTTTTTTTATCTAATTACATATCAAGTTTACGAAAAATAAGAACATTTATAATCATTCCCTGGATTAAGGTGAGCCATAGGCGACTTTTTCTCCCTCTGTTCCCTTACGAGGATAAGGGCGTGTTTGAAAACCTTTTTATTAATTTTTATTAACGTCCATTTCAAATCTCCTTCCTCCAAGGAGACACTAGTACAAAGTAGCAGAGACGAACTCTTATTGTAGCGGGGTTTTTATGCCCTTTGTGCCCACGGACATTGATGTACCCCTTCTCTTCAATGCGATTTTTCGCCTAGAAGAGATATGAAGGATTTTTTTTAACTATAAAGCTAAAGGTGAAGTAAAAATCATGAGAGTTACTCTGCTTAATCTGTTTCAGTGTTCACACACTTATGTACCAACACTTATCCCCAATTTCAAACTGTAAAATAAAGTCAAATAATAGAATTTAGTTGTTTTATTTTTTCTACCAGAAAAAATAATTATGGTTTGGACATTTAGTATGTTGAATTGAAATGGATTTGAGTCGTAGATAAATATAGCATCCGATTGATGCTAATTGATGTGTCCCACTCAGCGAGACTAAGAGAGAAAGGTCTAAGGCGATGTGGAGGAGGGTCTGAAGTGTTCATGGAGAGTTTAATGAATCTACGGGGTGAGATGTACCGTCGTACGCTCTCTGCCCAAACAGTACTTTGGTTCACAGTCTCAATAGGTGTTCAAGGGAGGGGGAGGCGCACTTTCTCCAAGGAAGGCACCGACTGCCGCGCGCTCTCAGCCAAAACTGCCTTAGTCCAGGGACGGCTCATCGAGGGTTCAGGGTAGGACCACACTATAGTGGGAAGGGACACGATAGTGCTCCCTGGGTGTTCAGGAAGGGTAAAATGATGAAATGTACATCGAAGTCATCAAATATTGGAATTTTACTTAGATTTTGCAAAGGTTTCGGCCTCTAAGGAGGAGGCACACTAAAGTACTACTCTAGGTAAATGCTACATGTGCTTTAATTTACCACATTCATGGTCGCGCCGAAACCAAAGCATCTTTGTTGGTAGGTTATGCTGGTTGGGCGAAGGATTCTAGTCTTTATTGTAATTTTCAAGTCATTGGTCCTACAATGTAAACTGCACACGTAGAAAAAAATATGGATGCTTTAAAGGAAAGAATAAATCTATAATCCCAAAGGAACACAACATACAACATATAAAGCAGGGATGGGGATTTAAAAGACGAGGCTAGATAGCATGTGTAGGTGAAGATGTGAAGAGGGCTTTGTAGGAGACGCTAAAACGTTTGCGATTGGTAGATTATAAATCCAGTAGATGTTCTCCAAGAGCGACTTTTCGGTTTGATCTTCAGTCTAGAGGTATTCTTACACCTCAAGTTAAATAGTAAGGTAGGGAGAGTGGATTGTTAGGGTGATCTTCAGTATTGAGAGTATTCTGACACATCTAGATTAACTGAGGTAGAATGTCGTGGTGTGACATTATATTATATCAATACCATATTATATCTATGGGGGAGGGACCAATAACTTAAAGGCGAACCGATAAGGGAACGGAACGCCACGAGTTTCGTCAGGCGGAACAACGAGAAAGAGTGCAACGAGGTCAGGTAAAATTTGGGCCATGGCAAAGCTCAAGGTTAATTAAAGAGGCATGTACAAAAATATAATTTTATTTACATAAAAATAATGAGAGGATTGGTGGGCAAAACTACATCAGAGAATTATTGAGCAAAATTACATCAGATGAACGAGGGGGGGGGGAGTGTAGTGATGAATCACACTAAGAAGTTAAAATTTATGGTATTACAGGAGGAGACTATTCAAATGGGGGGAATTAACTCAAATGAGTTAGTGAAGGGAAAGAGGGGTTGGCTTACGGAGGATTCCGGGTGAGAAGTCGGGGTAAGGCTTCACGGATGTCTTCTGCACGTGAGGCGAGGCCACTCGGAGCTTTTGAGCGGAAATTTAGAGTGATGACGGTTCTCCAAAAAGGGAGGGGGGCGGTAACGACCAGTCCAGGGGAGAGTATTTCGGCCACCTGAAAACGAGGGGCGAACGAGTTGGACTTAGACAGGAGTTGATGAGAGAAGTCGGAAAAATCACTCGGTAGCGATCGTTAAATGGAATTAGTTCACTGGCTGGGGCTAATTCCAATGCACAAATAGTTCAACTGTCCCTTTGCTTTGTTGTTAGCACCTGACTTGGAACTAGGGGAATCTCCTTGGGTCCGGGCGAGACTTCTCAACTCTGTGTCTGCCTCATGGGAAACGAGGACTATATATATCTGAGGCTCTCCCCACGGGAGGGGGGGGGGGTTAATGGGAAACAGCTCTACTCTCGAATGGCCTCGAATCTTAGTGCCGAGGCTATTCTAACCCGTGTAAAGGCAGACCGTGGTAAACGCGGTTCGAGGCTACCGCTTGTGGAAGGGGGAGGGGGTAGGCTTACCAATTTAAGCCTAACAGAACCTTCTACAGCGCATGGAAGTTCCGTGCTGGACAAGAAATTCCACGTGGGATTTCCCCACATAGAGAAAGGAAATTATCAGAATAATCTTTAGTATGGAGAGTATCTTTACACCTACAGTTACATCATGAGGTCGACCAAAGAGATTCTCAGTTTGATCTTTAAACTTGATAGTATCCTTACATCCCAGTTGAAGAGTAAGGTAGGGAAAGGAAATTATCGGATTAATCTTCAGCATTGAGAATAAGGCTACACCTACAGTTGAACAGTGAGGTAGAGAAAGAAGATTGTTGGAATGATCTTCAGCATTGAGAGTATCGTCACACCTACAGTTGAAGAGTGAGGTAGAGAAAGAAGATTTCCAGATTAAGAAGTATTGAGCGTATCTTTACACCTAAAATTGAACAGTAGGGTAGAGAAAGGAGATTGTCGGAATGATCTTCAGCATTGAGAGTATCGTTACACCTACAGTTGAGTAGTAGGATTGTATGTGAAGGGTCGAGTGCACACAAACTCGGTCTCCTATGAGCGTAGCCAGATACATACACAGCCAATTGGACTCGCACTCAAGTCTCCATACTCCCCTACTCCCATCCCCCCTACTGCACGCCTACCCCCTATCCCTTACCACTAAGTTTTTCTATGTAGATGAAGGGTCGAGTGCACACAAATTTGGCCTCCTATGAGCGCACAAATACGTACACAGGCACGTGGACTTGCACTCAAGTATCCTTACCCCCCATCCCCTTAACCGCTTATACCCCAACCCCTTTCTTAGAATTCATATTCTGCACACACACTTGAAAGCGTTTTGAATTATCAGATTTTTTTCTCGTATTAAAATGACCGTGGAGTTGCCTTTTAACCTTTTACAATTCTTTGATTGATCCGTCTAGTTGCCATCTGTTTAAATCATTTGTCGTTAAACCTCTTTTTGTGTCACACGTTCTAAGATGATCCTGCCTTCACACCGTACCATACCTAGACTTAGTAAATATTTTGCAACTGAAGATGTGTGCGGATCGGATTATAAATTTGGCCCAGACTTTTCATCTACTGTTGATTTCTTCAATCATCTTCGGCGACTTATTCTTGAACACCCAATTGATCGGATTGAATTTCTCTATAGTGGGTCAGTACAATCACCTTTCAACTATAATAACGGAAAATAAGTGATTGCAAATCTCTACTTTATGGATTTAGAAGATTTAATAATCGGTGAAAATTTCAAAAACGAGCTTATGGACCAGTTTTCCTTTGTAGGAGGTCTATCCGATCGTCACAATAAATGGGTGGATAGATTTTTCATCATATTTGACACAAAACCCTTATTATTTCGATTTCTCTCATGGTATTCCCATCAGCTCACCGATACGATGAAAACCAAGATTGAAGAGTCAATGATGAAAGAATTTTCCTTCTCACAAGGGCATAAGAATGTGATGAGTTATATTATATATCTTCATGAAGCTCTTACGTTCACCATGCATTATTTGTCCAGAAAATATATTTATCTGGGAGATGTCTCTCCTCTGGATAAATAAAACTAGATTGTGACGATTTAAGGCTATATGGCGCATATAAGAATTTTTATAAAATAGATTTTGAGCCACTAGGAATATGGAGATATTCTTATGGTGGGAGGTAATGAAGAATAGAAGAAAGTTAAAAATAGATGATGAAGAGGATGCGGATGTTTTTTCTCATAATATAAACCATCAGACTGAAAGACCTGACAGAAGATAAGTGGAAATCTTGTGGGAAGATTTACGATTTTCTTTAACATTTCAGCGTTTGTCAGTTGACAGGTCCTTTCACAAAGTAAGTGATTTTCTTCTCATTTTTAAAGTTTTATTTTTCAAAGTCTAGCTTGATATAATGATTTATTTTACTTTTAAACAGAAATATGCATATATTTTCTCCAGATTAATAAATTTAAAATAAATATTTAATTTATACTACTCAGGTTATATAATATATATATATATATATATATATATATATATATATATATATATATATATATATATATATATATATATATATATATATATATATATATATATATATATATATATATATAATTTGTCAATATGATACACAATTAATTTTATTGAGTGTACAAGATCAATTATTTTTTACATTCTATTAAAAGTATTCTTTACAACGATTTCTTCGTTTCTTTGATGATTATATAAAGCAAATTGCTCAATAAAATATCGATATAATTTACCGTTTGTCATCTGCTGAATGAAATAGACACAAAGCAAGCCACATTAGTTTGAAAAGTAACTCTGAACTTTGAATGGATTGAAGATAATAATTTTATTCATTTTTACTAAGTTTTTATGAATATAAACATCGTTTTGAAACTCTAGAAATAGGCTGTCGAAATAATACAAACCTTTTTTGTTAACAAACAAAGCGATCCAATGCGAACCAGGTCAATGACTGCTGTCCAGATTAATTATATAAGCTACTGGCAGTTTTAAAGGTTGACATAATTGAGTATCTCTCGCAAAACAGCCATGAAAAACTCGCTTTGTAGTTTCATTTCGATACAATAATTCTTCTATTTCTATTGCATTCATTTTATTACTAATAAAATAATACGTTTCTAGACTTATCTATCTCAATAACAGACTGAAACTCTGCATATATAACAAGGGAAACCGGGTCTATTAATGGAGATCTAAACTGTAACTGTATTGATAATGTACCCTGTTGTATAGGACTGGAGCATTCTCCAAGACAAGTAGTACTCTTGTCCTGATTTAGGTTATTACAATAAATATTTTTACTTTTGTAAATTGTTCATACTTAAGTCCAACACTCTGCCCACCTCCAATACACCCTATACCGTTATATAACGAGTAAAAAGCCCTTGAAGCAACTGGATCTGTATCGTCCGAATAGTCTAATTCAAATGGTCTTTTAACTTCATTCCCGTTTATATAGATAGTAATGCGATTCACATTATAAGGTTTAAATTCAAAAGGTGATGCATCAAAACTACCAGAAAAGGCAGAATGATCAATTATTCATATAACCATGCGTGTAGGTATTCGCCCAATGAAGATATTATCCACACTTGTGTGATAGGGTACTTAGCGTTTGATGTAAGCAACTTATTTTCCATCTCTAGATAAGCTGATGCTGAAAGACGGACTTTTCTAATGTAAGGAAAATTCTTTAATAATTTTATTTTAGCTTCTAAACCGGCCTGGCTTCTAAATAGTGTAAATGAATGTGGTGCTCTAGATAACTTTATCTGTATTGAGACTCCATTAATTAACACCTTATGTTGCGAGAAGAAATCGGTGGGTAGTTTTCCATATACATCAATTAGTTTTTTTTCTGAGATCTGCTATATTTCTTGTCTATACTTTCTTTACTAGATTAATATCCTGCAGTGGAAAGAAAAGTAGATTTTTCTTCTTCAGTATAGTTCAACAGAGTCTCTAAATATGCACGATAGGGGTAATTATTTCCAATCGAATTTACAAATGTTTCATTTAAATAAATATCAACATTGCTGAACAAAGTGTGAAGAATATTATTTTCAGGAAAAACATTCTCCCCATCTAGAAGTTGGCTCCCGTTCGACTTCGCAATTCTTACTTTAATATAAAGATAAACCTCACTAGGGTCTACATAATACTGGCCGCTACCAGATACATAATATTCAACCAGTGTGAGGTCGGAAGAGATTTTGCTAAGCGGAGAGTAAGACTGATAATTCTGGTTAACATTAGCGGGAGGTAAGTTTACAACCTTAGCATAATGTTTTAAATAATGTTCTAACGTGTTCTGGTAAAGTATAATACGTTTATCTGTTTGGTATGTGTAAATTATTGAGTATAGTAGTTAATTCTCTCTCCAAAGATAAAAAGTCTTTCTTAAGATGGTATTAAGTTTGAGGGTAGCTCTCTCTCTTTCTCTCTCTCTCTCTCTCTCTCTCTCACTCTCTCTCTCTCTCTCTCTCTTTCTCTCTCTTTCGTGATAAACAACAATTTTTCATCTTGGAAGTTTGGAGAGAAGAGGTGTTAGAACGGAGAATAAGGTTGGTAAAAATGATCCTCTACACTGATTTTTTTTTTTTTTAGACGTATATAACCTGGCTTCCGAGCTAACATACGTATCAACCGTTTGAATCGTGATATCTTTTGTTTCTGTGATGCTGTCATCGGAACATTACCTTTTATTAGATTAAGAAATATTTTACATACACATTTGACAAAATCACTATCCATGCTTCATATGATTGACTTTTTTCATCTTTTTAGAAAATATAGGAAACACATGGAAGAGATACGCGTATCTTTTCATTTTATGGTTCATTCTAAAAGATATACGGTTTCGATTTCGTTTGGAAATATACCCGTCCGTAAAGTAAATCGTACAGTGTTTCTCGGACTGAAGTCACAGAGCAAGTAGCCATAAGGTTTTGAGACTGCTTCTTTATATATCTTCATGAAGCTCTTATGTTCACCATGCATTATTTTTTCCAGCAAATATATTTATCTGGGAGATGTCTCTCCTCTGGTTGAATAAAATTAGATTGTAACAATTTAAGGCTATATCGCGCATATAAGAATTTTTATAAAAATAGATTTTGAGCCACTAGGAATTTGGAGATATTCTTATGGTGGGAGGTAACTGTAACTATCTCTGATATATTTGCATCTATCTTCTGCTTTAAGTCATCTAAAATAAGGAGTGTATGATTTTTTTCCATCTAGATATGAAACATCACTTCGTTTTTAAATTCTTCATACACTTTCTACCATACAGTATAACACCAAATGATTCTATCAACACGTTGAGTAAACATCTTATCTCTATTTCGGAGTATACACTATATATACTAGACGTCGGCCCAATGATCGAGGAAGTACATGGGGATATAAATTTAAATTTTTTCACACTTCCTTCACTCATACTTTTCTTATGTACAATGAATGATACAACTTCTTTCAGATAATTCAGATAATTATATACAAAAGCCTCTCTCTCTAAAAAAAAAATTCATACCTCCTTCACTCATGCTTTTGTTTTGTATCAAGAATAAGCCAACATCTTTCAGATAACTATATACAAAATGTTTGCTTTCTTTTATAAATCATCAGAAACGATGTTTACTCCCCCTGCAAAAAAGCAAAAGATTCACCAAAGAGATCCAACCCACTCCTCTTTATCCAACATCTCATCGAGCGAAGGTGTCGTCGGTGTGGAGTTCGAGTATGTATTTGTCACTCATGCTTTCCTTCTGTATAATGAATACCTAAACTTCTTTCAGATAAATATATACATAATTTTTCCCCCTTTTTAGATTATCAAAAGACAGCAGAGAGAAAATCGTTCTTGTGCAAAAATTACGCCAATACGAGAAAACAGATATGGAAATCTTCTGATTATTATATATCATGTAATCGTGGAAAATCCAGAAGAAGCTGATCTTGGTAAAGTAGTGCGTGAGCTTTCACGGCGTATATTAAATCCCCAATGGATTCGAGATGGTGATTATCGTATAAATATAAGTTTTCAAATTATGGATGTATCCGGTGATACAATCTATTTACACATTCCATTTGTTCAACTACGTGAGTCGACACTATTCGGTTATATCATGAGACGATTCGAGACAGCATTTCAATCTGCAGACACAATCGAGTTTAGTACCTTTAATCTCACAGTTCGTGTTTCCGGGATTCTTGCAAGGCATGCTGTAATACCATCCAATGTCAGATTTGATCGACAAAAAATATATAGAAGCCATATAAATTCTACAGGCTGCGCATTTGTTTCCTCAGCCCTCGCGAAAAAAATGAAGGGGAATGTTCGCGCAAAAAACTTTTGGTTTCCAACAATAATAAAAGAGTCTCAATGGTTTGCAAGAAAATGTAATCTTGTGTTCGAAGAGTCTGTCACTGTAGATCAATTCTCCTTAATAGAACGATAGCAGAGATGCAGGATCCTCATATTTACTGCTACAGGCAATGAACGTAAATTAAAATTACTCCATAGACCAACTTATCCTGAAAAAACAGCCCCACTCCTATTCATTGGTCTTGAAGGGGAAACTTAGTATCCAATTTGAAACATTGGTGATACACATGTTAAAATAAGAAACTTCCTTTTAATCACAGGATGTGTTTTTCTTGCTATACGTTCCATCTAAAAGATTGTGAAGGGGTAATGAGTAAGTGTCTTGGGCATTTTGATGGAGAAAGAATTCGATGGATTTTATGTAATGAGTGTAATCGCTCATTCTACAGCCAATCATGTTTTGATATGAACAAAAAGTTTCATACTTGTGTAAAGATTAGCATGTATCTAAGACAGTGGTGGGCGCGATAACGAAAAAAATGTATCAAGATAACCGATAAATCGATAACAATAAACTTATCAGGGATAACCGATAATCGATAATTGGTGATAAATTTATCGCCCGATAAGGTGATAACCGATAAATCGATAAATCCAAAATTCCCAGGGCATCATGCCCTGGGCCATGATGCCAAAGGTTGGCCTTGGTGCCTTTGTTCACCTTCACCTCAGTGATCTTGGAGAGGCAGGACAAACACTGGAAGATGTAGCTTTCGCCAACCATCTTCTTGTACTTCACCCACTTGCCAAGGAATGGCCAGGGTGACTGAGGCTCAGTCTCAGTGATCAGTGAACTGAGAGTCAATAGACTCCGCTGAGTTTCTTTGGATTGATGCGGGCACAGTCTCTTGTGCCTCCAGAACTAATTCAATACTATAAAATAGCAATGCACTGCACTACTAAATTACAATAAAAAGAGGATCAGTTTAGAATAGGGGCGTAACTTCTTAAGACGTCAAGACCGGCCGCCCCGCACTCCGTTCAGTATACGTTCGGTTCCCAGCTCGGACCTACCTATTTCTGCCTCCAAGGCATGCGCGGCTCGCCCTTGTGCTAAACTGGGGACAAAAACTGAAATTATCGATTATCGCTAGTTTGGAACCAAAAGTATCCGTGATACAGATGAATCGATTACGCGGAAAAATATCGGATAACCGATTACTCGACATCCTTATCGCGATCACGCCCACCTATAGTCTTAGATGTAACGATATAATCATGCAGGGTGCAAACGGCATGAGACGACACGAGTGTGAGAAGTTGTTCTGCTCTAAATGTTATACATACTATAAAGCAAATGGAGCAGAGCATACATGATGGATGAAGAGATCGAAGAAATCGATGGTTAAGAAATGGAATGCCGTATATTATGATATTGACACCTATAAATAAGTGGGATCAGCAATACTTTTTCTTTATATATTGGTTATGCAAATAATCTGTGAACTCTGTTTTGATAATGAGAATGAAACATATGACAAAGATTTTTCAAAGAGATGGTGAAAATTCCCCTTGAAACCCTTTATAGAAGAGTTAATACGAATAAGGGGATCGATAGAAAATGTGAAAACATATGTGATGGCACATAACAATGCCAAATTCGATGCCCAATTCATTTATGACGAACTGCTTCAACATTTTAATTCTAATCTCTTTACTGTGCATCCAATGAAGCGGAGCACAAAAGATTTTAAAGATAGAACTCGTTCAGGACATAATTTTTAAGGACACACTCCTATTCATGCCTCCTTCGCTTAAAAAAAGCTACCCAAAACAATGAGAATCCCCAAAATAGAAAAAGGTTATTTTCCTTACGAATTCTTTCAGAGGAAACTTTGAGTTATACTGGACCAGTTGCTGAAAAAAGGTATTTTAACTAGGAAAAGATGAACAGCGAGGAACAATTACACTTTAACAGTAATTTTTATTCGAAGTTCCAGAAAGAAGTATACAATATTCGTACAGAATGTATTAATTATTGCATTCAAGATCTTTCTATCCTTCGCCTGTGTTTTGAGAAGTTTAGGTGTTCGTTCATCAGAAGATTTAACATTGATCCTATGCAGTCTTGCATCACAATAGCTTCATTGTATTACAAGGTTTATAAAGATGTCTTCTTACCAGAAAATTCTATTGCAGTCATTGAAAGGAAGAAATCAAAGATTTTTCTTATAAGGCTATACGTTGGCTTATGTTTAAAGAACATGTTAGAGGAATCCCGATTTTCCATGCAAGAAACGGTGGTGAGCGAAGCCTTTCTGTTGGTAGAAGAGTATTTTTTCCTGACAGGTTTTTACCATCAGGAGGAGGAACTGTGTTCATCTTTCATGGATATTATTGGCATGAGTGTCAGCAAGAAAACTGTGATCTAAAAGAAGATCTTTCCATTGGTGGACGTGGGTCGTTGGACCGATATTATCAGACAGTAGAGAGTAGTAGTAAATACAAGGTTATCATTCTCTGGGAGTATAAATTTGAAACCATGATGCAAACCATTCCAGGGCGAAGTGAGACAGTTAATAGAATATCTGCCGATGTAATCAATGGTGTAAAGAATGTGGGGAGTGCATTTTTTGGTGGTAGATGTAACCCATTTATATTATACTACCCACCAACGGAAGGTATGAAAATCCATTATGCTGATTTTTGCTCCTTATAACAGTACTGTATGAAAAACAATCCCTATCCCGTAGGATCACCTAGACGTTGCGCATCTGTGCGAGAAATTCCATCTATTCAAAAATTCCCTCAGGGTGTGAATGAGGCATATTTCGGTATCGTGAAAGTTGATGTTCTCCCTCCTAATGATCTGTATATTTCAGTTCTCCCTCAATCCGTAGGTGGTAAACTTAATTACACACTGTGCATCACATGCGCTCAGCAAATCTCACACGAATGCGATCACTCTGGAAAGCAACGTATGATCTCCGGAGTGTACACAACCCCTGAACTGAAACTTGCACTGGAAAAAATGTATAAAATCAAGAAAATCTACGAGTTTTTGGAGTTTGAAAAGAGAGATGATTTGTTCGCAGAGTATATATAAACTTTTCTAGAAGAAAAATAGAAGCTTCTGGCTTCCCACGAGGAGTAATTGGTGAGAATAAAAAAATAAAATACGTGAAGAGGGGGAATCATGTTGAGGAGATAAACATATAAATAAACAACATCGCAAGGAATCCTGGAAAGAGTTTTGGGTCGAAGCTCTGCCTAAATATGTAAGGATTTCTTCCTGCGATTAGATATTTTTTTCTGTGTTGATATATTACTTTCAAGATGTGATTTATAAATGTTAAGACATTGTACAGCTGATATAAAGTCAGTAATTTCTAAACTTAAAGTCGATAATACTACTATAATAATAAATAAAAAATCATCCCATTGATCCTGATCATATTTATTTCTTTTACAGTCTCCGGGAAAAATTCATTCAGAGGATTCGCGGAATAACGGTCATCTGTGATTCAGACCATGATGTAATCGACTTGATCAAAAACGACGATTACATTGTAAACTCGTTGGATGTAGTCTGCAATGCATACATTGCGGAAGTGGAGAATGCTGAACATGTAGAAGTTGACTCCCACTTAACGAATCTTCCAATTGCAGCATTGACAACCACCTATGCTTGAATCAAGCTATATGACCCCTAAGACTCGTTGGGTGAAAGGTTGTTGTACTGTGACATAGACAGTGCTATCATCATTGCTATGAAAGATTATCCACAACCTCAACTTGGAGAATTCCTAGGTGATCTCACCGATGAGATCAAGGATGTGTACGGTGCTGATTAGTATGGAAATTCATTCTGCTATACGGGTCCAAAATCTTATTCGGTACGCATCCAAACGCCGAGTGGGGTGAAGTATATACTTCGTGCTAAAGGATTAACCATTAACTCTCACACGAAGGATATAATAACCTACGATACTATGAAACGCATAGTTGGAGCCGACGATGATACACAGAATGATGATAATCATATCTTTGTACCATTTATGAGTTTCAGAGCCGAGGAACACGGTGGAGGGAAAGAAGAGAAAGGAAAAAAGGTTTTGAGAAAGATGTTTCGGAAACGTGTTGAGTTCCCAAGGAGTTACCGAACCATACCTTTCGGTTTCAAAAGGATCTTACAAGATATTTTTTAAAAAAGTCCATTGAATACCTGCCAGCTATTATTAGCTCTTTCTTTATGTGAATATATATTTTTTCAATTATTAATAATATTCTCTGATTTATATGAATAAAATAAAGATAAAACAAAACGCGTTATGCTACCAATATTTTATTTTGTCTAAAAAATAACTCATCACATTTTCATGCCCCTTTGGGAAGGAAAATTCTTTCATCCTTACCTCTTCAATCTTGGTTTTCATTGTATCGGTGAGCTGATGGGAATACCATGAGAGAAATCGAAATAGCAAGGGTTTTGTGTCAAATATAGCCATGTTCACTACTTTCTTCCCATCATTCACAAGTTAGAATGTAACATGATGAAAAATCTATCCAACCATTTATTGTGACGATCGGATAGACCCCCTACAAAGGAAAACTGGTCCATAAGCTCGTTTTTGAAATTTTCACCGATGATTAAATCTTCTAAATCCATAAAGTAGAGATTTTCAATCACTTCTTCTCCGTTATTATAGTTGAAAGGTGATTGTACTGACCCACTATAGAGAAATTCAATTCGATCAATTGGGTGTTCATGAACAAGTCACCGAAGATGATTGAAGAAATAAACAGTAGATGAAAAGTCTGGGCTAAATTTATAATCCGATCCGCACACATCTTCAGTTGCAAAATATTTACTAAGTCTAGGTTTGGTACGGTGTGTGTAAGTATCTGGATACGCTCGTAGGAGGCCGAGTTTGAATGCACTCGACCCTTCATCTACAATACTACTCAGATGAACAGTGAGATAGAGAAAGAAGATTGCCAGATTAATCAGTATTGAGCGTATCTTTACATCTAAAATTGAACAGTGAGTTAGAGAAAGGAGATTGTCAGATTGATCTTCAGCATTGAGAGTATCGTCACACCTACAGTTGAACAGTGAGGTAGAGAAAGAAGATTGCCAGATTAATCAGTATTGAGCGTATCTTTACACCTAAAATTGAACAGTGAGGTAGAGAAAGGAGATTGTCGGATTGATCTTCAGTCATGAGAGTAACCTTAAATCTTCTAGTCATATAGCGAGATAGGAAAAAGAGTTGTCATATTTTTCTTCAGTATTGAGAATATCTTCACACCAGCTGAAAATTGAGGAGATAATGGAAAATGTCAATCTTGAGAGTATCATGTTACCTCCAGATGATTGTTGTTTTGTTGTTGCATTGCTCCTCAGGAGCAGATGACCTCTGCTCCCTTCGACCGCTTGGAAGAATAAGGAAGAAAGCTTTGATCCTACACCCTGTGCTATAGATCCCCGTCAACGTTATCACAATTAGGTGGTGATGCACTTTCTGTGAGGCTGTCCTAAGGGTGTAGAGTGGAGTAGGTTGTTGCATGCTGTGGGAATTTTATAACATTTCCCTTTGCTAGCGGGCCATGCAAAGGTTAGTGGGAGTAGGATTGCAGCTACACTGAAGTGTAGCTGCAGATTTCAACCAAATAGGGTTATCCTACAGCATATGAGAAGCAAATAATTAGTTTGTGGTAGGTGGTTCACAGGTTAGGCATTTTGACAGGATGTTCTGTGAACGTGAGCGCATGAGGGTAGGTTTGCTATATGTATGTGTAGCGGATGTGAGTGAGAGAATTAAAAAGGATAGTCAATGGAACTGAAGGGGATGCATTTATTGTTTTGCATAGAGAAAACTAGTTGGGAAGAGCTAGTGTCTAGATGTAGGGATTCGTTAGGAAAGTTTCACGATAGTAGTGTGCAGTGTTAAGAATTTTACATAGGCTTAGAGTAAGCAGTGATGTATGTCACGCACAGTTCAGAGAAATGAGAGGTGAGGGCATTTACTTAAATGTAGGGAGCAACAGGCGGGGAATTAATTATTTTTTAGACTCAGGATGGCGCATTGGATTTGCCCCTCACTAACAGTGGTCCAGCGACGCGGGAAGCTGTTCTCAACTCGCCTACGCTATTATTTTTCTTTGCTCCTCTACCTACCTTCCTATTTCTACAGGATCGATACATTGAAAATACACTACAAAAATCGTAGGCGGATAATGAATAAGATGGATTTGTTAAGAAGACTACTGAGTGTAGAGAATTTTTATTTTATTGCGATAACAGAGCTATGGTTTGATTTGTCAGAGAAAAACCATAGACTATAGGTCCTGATTGATGGTTATAATATGTTTCATAGAGATAGGAATAGGAGGAAAGGAGAATGGGTGATCATTATAATTGGGAAAATATCCAGTGCTGTGAAAACACTACAATTAAAATATATATTAAAACCAAGTCATTATGGCTAGACATTAAGGAAGGGAAGAATACACTTGTTATAGGATTATTATAGAGAAGGCCAAATCTTAGTTAGGAGGCTTTGTGTCCTCTGTGGCAGGAGATAGAACGTGCATGTAGAAGTAAACATGTGTGTATAATGAGTGATTTTAATTACAGAAATATAAACTGGGAAGCTCTTGTAGGTGATCAAGAGGCTGAAGGATCTTTGAATATGGTACAGAATAATTTTCTTAGACAGAGTTCTAATTCAACCAACTAGAGGTGATAATATATTATATTTAGTTCTAATGAATAGGGAAGAGAATATTAGCAATACGGAGATTCGGGAAATTTGGGGAAATGGCAACCATTGGGAAATTATATTTAAGTTAAAATGGAACGGGGTTCTCAACAGAATAAATAAGATTGAAATCCCAGAATTTAGAAATGCGGATTATTGTGGTCGGAGGAGGCAGATGGAAACTTGTTTGGGGACTAACGAGTGGGTCAGGTCAGGAATTGTGAGATCAATAAGAGCATTAGAGGGGGGAAGATAACCCTCAGGTAGAGTGGAATAGAGTATATCATGAAAATTAGAACCAATGTTGTCGACCCTAAATAGATGTCGGATATAATTAGACATTATACCGCAGCATCAAAGGATGGCATTTATAGGAAAATAAAAAAAAACAATGAGGGTCAACTAAGGCAGAGATATACTGAGCTAACTCTGGACATTAAAACGTTAATTAGGGTAGCAAAGAGACCTTATGAAATTAAAATAAAAAATAAGGCAAAGAAAGATCCCAAAGGTTTCTTTCAATTATACAAAACTAAGACTAGAGATAAAATAGGACCACTTAAAACTACAGATGGAGAGTTTGTAGGTGAGAGTGATGCGATGGTTAGGATGCTAAATATGTATTTTCTTTCAGTATTTGCACATGAAGATATTCTAATTGTACTTGAAGGTACCTTGTTGTTAATGGGTAATGATGAGGAAAAACATACAGGGCATTTTAATTAACAAGGAGATAGGCTCAAGAGAAATAGATAAAATTAAATTTAGTAAACCACGGGGTTTGGACGATATTTTCATTAAGATTTTGAAGGAATGTAAAGATGGGTTAAGTGAACCTCTATCATCTATATTTTGAAAATCGTTAAAGACTGATGTTGTACTATAGTTAGGCCACCCGCTTATGGTAGGTTGGATGAATGGTATTATTCGGCTTGGGGCTATCGGCTGCTGTTGGTTATGCCGTAGAATTCATCTGACTCAAATATTTCAAAGTTCCAGATAATCGCGGGTTATCCACTTGTAGGCTAGGTTAACGGTAACCGGCTTATTACTAGGTAGAGTTAAGGAAATTAGAAGAAAATGGCGGGTTTGCAGGTTTTAATCTTGATATTATAACCACCTCAGTTCCGGCAAGGGAAATCGCTGAGTTCCTGGTTCGTAGTGTGCTCACGTCCTTGTAACTGGCTATCGGTTTTAACAGACTCGGAGTTTCTTGTATTTTTCTCCCTGTCAGCCTGTGTATGTGTGTTTATTACAAGCCTTTCTGTTATAACGAAATAATAGGGGCATGGCTCCGTTTCTCCAATCCAAGAGCTGGGTGGATCTTCTTTGATCAAAGGGTATGGGCGTGTATTTAGTGTAGACGCGTGTATGTCAAGAGAGTGTTTGAATTTATAAATCTGATTTCTATTTATCAGGCCGATATTTGTAGTAACCTAAAATTTCGTCTTTCGCGGGTCAATGTGGACGCTGTTGGGTCAGACTTCCCTATCATTATTTGTATGCACAGCTGTTTCAACTGTCTTCGTTATCGCCGCGCGGACAAAACGGTCGGGTCGTCCCTGTTTTCTAATGTGTGAATGTTTGTGTGCTTACCCTGGGAGCACAGCGATTTCATTGCCTCGTGTTTTTTGTATTATTTACAAATATACTGTTTACTTTGCATTGATACATTAATTATTGACTAACGGTACAGCATTATTTTCAAATATACGGGTTGCTTTGCATTCATTGATTACACTGTGTAACACGAATCTTGTTACAGAGCAGAAAATAGGTGATTCCAGATGATTTTTAGGCGCTGATTACAAATTTGTCTTTAGAATTTGCATATCACGTCTAGTTTTTGTGTAATTTGAATTTTCCTTTTCAAGCCATTTCACAGTTTTAGTCAATATTGTACCAATATGCAATTTTTAATATATTTAATATATATAATTAATATATATATATATATATATATATATATATATATAATATATATTAATAAATAATATATATATATATATATTTAATATATATTAACATTTCTAATATATATATAAAGTATACTATATTGAAGCTCAGATATCATTGAATTCTAATTACTGTTTTTTTTCAGATTTTCAGATTAATACTTACTTATTTGTGATAACTTTTATGCTACTGATAACTGGTAACTGGTAAGGAAGATAACACGTTTATCAAAATTTTGCTCTGATAAGAACCTTATGATAAGGATCTCACATTGTGTATCGTTTGCATGCTCAAGTTAGTATTTGAAATCTTGTCATCGCTTCAAGTTCTAGACGCGGATTTGTAAACAGCCCCAACATATTTTGTTATGTTTATGGGCAATTCACACTAGTGGCACAACGAAGAAAAATAGAAACAGCAGTAGCGACGAAGCAAGCCTACAGATACTATTTTGGATGCAAAGTAGGGGACCAGGATAAAAATTGTGCCCCTTATATTTGCTGCAGTGTAATACAATGTTGACAGCTTGGTTAAATGGGAAGAGGAAAGCAATGCCATTTGCTGTTCCCATGATATGGTGTTAGCCCTCAAATCACTATAAAAAGCGAGAATGGCCAGCCAGAGAAGAATACATTGTTGGCAAACATAATGTTAAGCCTGATGCTCTAGTAGATCCCCCAAAAGTTCATCTTCCACCTCTTCACATTAAATTAGGGTTAATGAAAAAATTGGTAAAGAGTATAGATCAAAGAAGTAAAGGACTTTAATATTTGTAAAACAAATTCAAAGGATCATTAACTGATGCAAAAATAAAAGCTGGAGTTTTCACTGGACCACAAATTCGCAGAGTTGTTTCTGATGATTCCTTCACTTTGTCTCATTGTTGGCAAACTTTCTCGGCAATTTTAAATCTCCAAATTGCCGAGAAATAGTAAACAATGTGCTGGAAGCCTATGGAAAGATACGATGTAGAATGTCACTTAAGATGCATTTTCTGCATTCTCATCTCGATTTTTTTCCTGAAAATCTGGAAGCGGTTAGTAATGAACATGGTGAACGTTTCAATCAACAAATTTTGGTTATGGAGACGAGTTACCAAGGAAAATTCAATCCAAATATAATGAGGGATTATTTCTGGTCTTTACAAAAACAAACTTTGTCTCACAAAAGAAAAACGAAAAAGCTATAGCAAAGCTTCTTTAACCTTTAAGAGCATAACAAACTTAATCAATACAATAAAATCTTCATAACTTGGGAGGGAGGGGGGAGGGTAACTTCGCCAGTGATGTACACTGTCTGTCCTAAGCCAGAATAAAAAAAGGAAGGTTCCCCACTTTTAAAATATTTTTGCTTAAAAATTAAAAAAATTACAAAATAAAAAGATTTTTATATTTATTAATCGGAACAAATAGCGAAAAGGTGGGGGCTCATTACACAAAATCTAGACGTGATAGAGAATTTTGGTTTTCAAATTTGGATTCAGCGCCCTCGAACTAATTAGAAACACATATTCACATGTCTGTAACAAACAAAAAGTTAAAATTTGTTGCGAAGTGTTATTAATAAATGTGCCCATTTCAAGATTTCATACGGCCAACGAGGTGCTCAATTTGTGAGGTTCCTTGTTTTCACTACCTCACCTTATAACTGAGCGCTACAGTACCAACGGCATGGTAGGAAGCTAATGTGATACTTATTTTTAAGAAGGGGATGAAACGATTAACGATTATGTCTAATTGCTGGCTAGTGAGTTTGACATCAGTGATGGCGAAAATGATGGAATCTGTAATAGTGAAATCTATTAGGAATCCGTTATAATAATGTATGCTGATTAAAGAATCTCAACAAGGCTTTTCTAGAGGAAAATTGTGGTTGACTAATTTACTCTCTTCTTATAAAAAGGTGTATGATGCTGCCGAAGGAGATGAGAATTCTGATACTGTTTATCTGTACTTTAGTAAGGCTTTCGACAGGGTACCACACCTATGGCTTAGGGTACCACACTTACGACTTTTGAATAAAGTTAAAGCGCATGAGATTGATGGAAATATTTTTAGGTGGATTCAGTTTCGGCTTAGTAACAGACAGCAAAGAGTTAGTATAGACAGGATAAAATTAAGTGACGGAATGTTACCAGTAGGGTTCCCCAGGGATCAGCGTTAGGGCTATTGTTATTCTTGCTTTATATTAATGATCTTGTCTTTAGCATAATTAGCGACCTGAGCAAGTTTGCCGATGATAGTAAATTAAGTAGGATTATAAGGTCTGAATCTGATGCTGAGGTATTTATTACAGGATGAATTTACCATACTATTCCAATGGCCATAAAAATGGCAAATGGAATTTAACATAAGCGAGTGTAGCGTACTTAGTATAGGTAGGTGTAACCCGCTGAATAATTATAAATTAAATAAATGGGAGAGTTTTAACAAGATCAGAATGCGAAAGAGACTCAGGTATCCTTGTAGGTTCTAACCTCTGGCCTAGACAGCAGTGCATAAGTGCTAGGGATAAAGCTAATAGGGTATTTGGGTTTATTAGGAGGAGTGTAAGTAATTGGAGTGATGATGTCATTCTGAAACTGTACCTGGCATTAGATAGGCCTCATATCGATTATGCGGTGCAATTTTGGTGACCATATTATAGGATTGATGTTGGTTTTATTGAGTCTGTGCAAAGAAGGATGACTAAGATGATTCATGGGTTAAGGAGCTTACCTTATGGTGAAATGCTTAAGAGACTAAATCTTCATACATTAGAAAGGAGAAGAGTCCGAGGGGAACTTGATTGAACATTTCAAGTGGGTAAAAGATTATAATAATGGAGACATAGATAAGGTCTTTATTCTTAGTGAATAGGATAGGACACGTAGCAATTGGTTTAAGCTGGACAAGTTTAGGTTCAGTAAAGAGATTGGTTGAAATTGGTTTAGAAATCGGGTGGTATATGAATGGAATCGCCTCAGTAGTCATGGGATAGAAGGATCCAGGCTGCAGAGTTTTAAGGATAGATTGGATAGATTTATGGATGAGGATGCTGCAAGGTGAGACTGAACTTGGTGATGGGAACGGGAGCTGCCTCGTATAGGCTATTGATTAGCCTTTAGCAGACCAGACTCCTTTTTTTATTATTGCATGCAGGTAGGGTGATCGGGCCATATCCAGTTGGAAATGACTGACCACTCTACAACTCTATTCTTGCCCTCCAGAGTGGCTGTGGTTAAAAAAAAAAAACATCCTTGTATGATGGTTTTGTCCTCCCAGGCGCGAATCCAGGAGAGGGGTTTTGGTGTAGGGGTGTGTGCCTCCCACCCCAATTTCAAACCCGTTAATGTTTATATTTCTTTTTTCAGCCATACTTGCATTCAGAAAGAGTTATGTAATAATATATATATATATGATTTTTTAAATCGATGCGATTGAATGTATCATATATGATACATGTCTAAAATATAGGTAAATCTCAAAGATAATTATTAATTTCAGTATTATACCTTAGCTGACGCCCCCAAATTACAATAAACCACAATTCCTAATTTTCTGAAGTAAGGAAAATGAATTTGAGAGAGAGAGTTACTGTGTGGTACTGAAATAGCAAAGAAAGTAGGCCTGTAGCACCCAAAATGCAGGAGAGGTAGGTCCAGCGAGGAATCTCCACAAATGGGCGCTCGGTGGATCTATGGAATCCTAAAAATGGGTACTCACATGAATTAATGAAGTAATAAGTCATGTATAATAGGTAGTGAGCTAAATAAAATTAGAGATAAATAATATATAGCACATTATATACTTATTGAGATAATATATAAAGCAAGCGGATAGCCAGTCTCACGCGGATACACACATTAACATACGCACGCCAAAAACAGCTGCCAGTCAAAAAGGTCTAAATGACAGAAAACAGGGACAAGCTGAACAAATACAGGGCAATGTATGCTTTAACCGGTTAAAATTCCCAAATGGCTCCGAAATCAAGCGAACTCTCTCTAATACGGAATAGGTCCAAAACGTGAAAATATGTAAGTTAAACAATTGACCATAACTCTTGCAGCTTCCCCGAACGAGGGAACCGACAAACATTCCTGATCGTTGGCTCGGCCCCGCGTCCAGGTCAAGTGAAAAGGATCACACCCCTTGGAGATGGGATGCTTATATAAAAATCCACAGACGGAGAAGAGAAGAGACAGAATTGACTGCGCGCTCCCGGCTATCTCGCAAGTACTCTCTAGAGCTCGCGACAACGAAATAACGCACTTGCTTTCTACCGAAGGAAGAACTTTATTTCTACGAGGAATCTATAAAGAGAAACCCCGCGAGAATAATAATAATCACTCTTAAAGGCACTACACCCTGCGCAATGGTCATCTGAGGATACCAGCCCGGTCTTCAGATAGCTACCATCTCCGTTTAATTTCTCCGACACCCTTTCACACCCAGTATCATCCTCTCACATCTCATCTATCCTCATCCCATCCCCTACGGAGACTAAAAGAGAATAATACCGTTCATCGTGCCTACATATCTTAATATGTCTGGCTAAATTCATCACCCTTCACCTCCCCCAGGGGTACAACGTCTGTTGGAGAAGCTGCCAATCATGCCTAATTCAAACTATGCCATTCTCTTTGAAGAGGCATAATTTGAGCCTCCGAGGAAAGTAGTTTGAGAAATATTCCACTTTGGAACTCCAAGTCATAGGTTTCCTGGATAATGGGATTTCACTGCAACCCCTGGGGTATTCCAAAAGAATCCCTGGGGGACCGGCCAGGACCATAGAGGGAGATAAACCCATCTCTATGTATGCGGGATACAGCAAAAATAACCAAAACCCCGAGGTGGTGGCACCCCGGGTGGTGGGGGTTGATTCACCCACCATCCAACAAAAAGTCCGTCGTGAGTCATCCCTCGGAGGATCCCATCAGGCCCATCCTTCATCCTTTCACAGCATAACTAATCCCTGGCACCAACCCTATATCGGACACAAAACGCCTCATAAAAGGCAGATGAAGCTCATCACTCAACAAAAAAATAAAAACCACATAAATAAACTTTCTCTTCAGGCAAAAATATACAAGTACGATCTTCAATCAAAAAAATCACAGGATAGAAGAGGAACTTAAGGACCTGGGATAAGCTCCTCGCGAAATAATGGATAACCCAGAGGCGAGCACTAAGAGGGTGCCTCTCAGGGTCATCGAAGGCCACACCAAACCCGACCGCGTGAAGATCCTCCATACGATTTATGCGGAACTAGAAGTCATCGTATTAAGGTTGAAAGATCAGTACAATAGCTACATAGCCCTCTGTGACACAGAGAAGGACTTGAACAATCTTCTAAGTTAAAATGAAGCTAAAAAGCTAAACAAAATAGAACTCTCTGCCCGGGTACCACCAGCCGTAACAACAAAGAGATTGGTGATCTGCAGGCGCCTCGACCCTTGGATCGGGCAACACTCCGCAGAAGAAATTAAAATAGAATTAGAAAAAAAACAATCATGGGCCAAAACCAAAGAAATAGCAAAACTCAGAAAACAATCAGGGGAAGAACATTACCATGTATTCAAAGCTATCTTCAAAGAGACAGAAATGGCGAAAAAAGCATCGGAACAAAAACTACTAGCCTACTACACCAAAATTGCACCGGACCAGATAGAGAGGGAAACTTTCATCTCTGTCCAGGTCTGTTTAAAAGTGCTATAACCTGGAAAATCATTCAACAAGAGAATGCACTTATCAAGGCAAAAAGTGCTCTGAGTGTTCAAGTACAGAACACAGATGGGAAGGATGCAAAAGCCCCGATAAAAAAATGTGCAAACTCTGGAGGCCCACACAGCACACTTGCAATGACGTGTCCCCAAAAGAAGGAAATGATAAAAAAAGCCATGGTAGAGGAAAACGAACGGAGGAAAAACACCACTTATGCAACTGCGACTGCAAATCAAACCAGAACAGCTCAAGAACAAAAAACCGTGGTAAACTTCGACGGAAACATGATACCTGATCTCACTCTGTTCATCCTGCATGCACATTTTGATAACATGGCGAATTCCGGCTCGTATGCAGATGAACTAAACAAAATACTGACAAAAAAACGGACTAAAACCAATGTGGTTCACCGAGAACCCTCCATCAAACGACTTATATCGGATCTCATTGTCCCGGGAACAAGAATAAGGGCCAATAATATCGGAAAATGAACCCGAAGATAATGAAATGGATGTATTCGAACACATCCAGTTAATCAAACAAAAATTTGAAGGAACAAAGGAAGAGGAAACAACCCGAAACAACACAGAAAAATACAAAATCAAAATTTACGGATCGCACTCAAACCCTCACCATCGATAAGAAAACAGAAGGAGATAGTAGACGGACTAGCAAAAGGAAGATTCCAATGGGAGTATAACTCAGAATATGACTAAACTGAGATAAACAATGGACTAAAACAAGATCTCATAGAAATCTCAGCCAACTTGTGTCAACCTCCCAACAGAACAGTTCCGGAAAAAAACGCTCAGGACAGATAAGGGTCACCGGCAAAGCCGGACAAGATTAAGACATTAAAAACCTCTAAACAATAATGGATCAAGTCGTACGTTACCTAACAACCTCAAGATCCTCACCCTGAACGTAGACAGGTGGGAGGGGGGCAAAGAAACTCGAATTCTGCAACATAATAAGAAAAAAATAGACCCCAAAATAGTTATAATCACACAACACGGCATAAACCTACTGGAAGAACGAATAAAAATTCCAAATTACAATATAATTACAGTGAACTCAACGCAAACTTGCTACGATGGAACAGCCATAGGGATCAGAAGAGGACTAAAGTTCTCCGAAATAACAGAACTAGAAGAGTCATATATAGCGATCAAATTAAAAATGACAACTGGAGACATTGTAATTGCCGTGACATATCAACTCCTGGCGCTCGTATATTCCGATCCCCAACTTCATTCGAATTTTCCGCCGCCCATCATCAAAGATACTTCTAGGAGACTTGAACGCAAGGAGCCGGTCAACAGGCTATACGACTGCCATTAACGGCACCGGCAAAACTCTGGAACTCCTATTAAGGAGACAAATAGTGCATAGGGAAGGCCCCCAACTTCCCAACGTTCCTAACGTGGAGGTCTTCAACCACTCTGGATATTATTCTAACAAACCCGAACTTCGCACTAAACCTTTACACAGTCCCTAGCCTTGCAATACCACCAGACCACATTGGGTTTATTACAAGAATTTCAACTTCCCTTATTCAAATCCAAATACCAAAAAGAAAAGGACTACCTAGGACAAACTGGGAAGCATATAAACCGGATATAACATCGCCTCCCTTGATGAAAGCCCCTTAGAGGAAATAGGCACGCAATTAAAAAACATCACTGAACTAATAACAAAAACCGATTCACTCCACACCACTATAACAAGATACAAAACAATCCCCGCACCAGTATGAACAGAAGAAATGAAACAAAAAGTGCAACAAATGAACACCATGTTCGAGGAAATCTACCTACACGGTAACAACAGGGAAAGGTACGTATAATTAATAAACCTACGTAGAGGTGAATAAACTTATAAAAAACAGCGTGCAAACGACCTGCGAATGACCTCATAGAAAGGATGGACATAGATAAGGACCCCAAAAGGTTCCGGAATCATTATAGGAAATTAAAAGGTTCCGAGCCCAAAGAAAAGGTGCACTTGAAAGAAGAAGCTACAATAGATGACGACAGAGAGATCGTGACCAGATTCAAGAACCATTGGTTCACAATCTTCTTCTCCATTACCAGGGAGGAGAATCAGAATTACGAGGTAGCTTTCGAACGAAAGGTAAAACATCAACTGGATGAAAGGAATCCCGAACTCCGTCCTCACTTACGGGTAGACGAAAACCTAGAACAAAGAAACGAGGGAAAGCCATTTACTCTCGAAGAACTAAAAACTGCCCTTTCATCATTCAAGCAGAAAAGCCCAGGATTAAGTGATATTACTAAACACCACTTAACGAACGCCCCATACAACATCTTAACATCATTAGTCAAAATCTTCAACGCATTCCTAAACACAGGACACTTTCTAGCAGCGGTAAAGACAACGAGAAGGATATTCCTACCAAAACCAGGAAAAGCGAAAGGGCACATCGAGAGCTACCGACCGATATCGCTGTTAGAATTTACTGGCAAACTGCTGGAGAAACTTTTCAATGATAGGCTTAGAAAAGACTCGGAAAATAACTGTAACAGAATGAGGTCGAAGGGCGACCACGTGCCCTTCAGTACCCACGTGGTCATGATATCACCGCATGGAGCTTTGAAAGCACGGCTGAACCAGGGTGAGGGTGCAGCCTACACCGTTATCACACCCCAGATGTATTTGTTTAGGGACTGATTTCATTGTCTCCCATGGCCGCCTTTCAGTCAACATTCCTGCCTTCCATCATAAGATCGAAGTTCGTCGAACATTCCACGTCAACGTTATCACAGCCTCCCTCCCCCAGAAGGAGTCACCGACTTTTCCCCAAAATCGTATGTGTGTGGAGGCGGCCGCCAAAGCCACCAAAAGTCACCTCACCAGGCATCTATATAATCTTTCGACTCAGTTTAGTAAGGAACACTAATAGACTTCAAACCTACTACCACGAACGAGCTGAAGGACGATCACTTCCCCCCGCGATCGGAGTCATCGGCGATTTCGATTCGAGAACGAAGGCTAAATCGACATCTGTGAACTCTGTCATAGTCAATCGGCGAGTATCTGACGAGGATTCCCATTTAGCAAGGCCATCTACGAGTGCTCCCTCATCTGAAGCGAGGGTAACCCGACTTATCGTTTCGCAGTCATCGTATCCCGACTGGCCCTTTCCTGCAATGAGCACGTAAGCCATTGTAACCGTTTTCGCCTGCAGATTGATCTAGAACCTGGCTTACCCAATCTATCCATTCTTTGTGTGTGCGACCCCGTTTAAAACCCCCTTTAATTCACCGACCTGAATCCGACCTTCTTAATCCCCTAATTAACCCACCTGTATCTGGCGTAGACATTTAACTCCATCTGTGCGACCATTCCCTTTAAACCCAATATTTGTGTATATTTAAATATTATTTTGTTGCTAGTAAAAATATATTTTTGTCATTGTCTTTCTTTTGCAATCCCAACGCGTACCAGCTACCTGCTAATCTTTGGCCAACTTGCACTCTGAAATATTTGTTTTAAAAAGGCCCCCGCAATATTAATAATAAACCATCCCCACTGGACTCATAACAATTTTCCCATTCACTAACGGTCTTCAACCAACTGCGGCCCAAAGTTGCAAAAGTACCTACGTATATATATATATATATATATATATATATATATATATATATATATATATATATATATATATATATATATATATATATATATATATATATATATATAGAGAGAGAGAGAGAGAGAGAGAGAGAGAGAGAGAGAGAGAGAGAGTGAGTCTGGCCATTCCATGACAATAACGGTCTGCAGAATAACATCCAACATGGATTCCGTAAACACCGAGGTACCGATGTAGATAGAGGGAAGTAGGAAGAGGGGCAAAGAAAAAATAATAGCGTATGCGAGTTGCCAACAGCTTTCTGCGTCGCTGGACCACTGTTAGCCAGTGGCAAATCCATTCGGCCATCCTGAGTCTCAAAAAAGACTCATTCAAGCGAAGCTTTTAAGGACCTCGCATGCACTTCTCGTACGCTATACAACCCCCACCTCCTAGAAGCAGGGCGTATTTTAAAGAAATAAAGAGAGCCCGTTTGGAAATGTTATCTAAGGGCTAATGCTCCCCCTCCCAGGTCTGTGCACCATTGTAGATAGAGGGGAGTAGGAAAAGGGGCAAAGAAAAAATACTATAGCGTAGGCGAGTTGCGATCAGCTTCCCGCGTCGCTGAACCACTGTTAGCCAGCGGCGAATCCACTCCGCCATCCTGAGTCTAAAAAAGACTCATTCAAACAAAGCTTTTAAACCGCTCGTACGCTATACCGAGATAGCACTGGCACTCATCCGCGAAAAACTTGCCATATAAATTGCGAGAGGCAACATAGTGGATTTGACGCTTCGCGATGTTGCCAAAGCATTTGACAAAGTATGGGTGCCAGGACTGAAGCTAAAAATAGCCGACCTCGAACTAAATTCAAACCTCACGCAAATCCTCTGGGGTTATCTCTCAGAGAGAAAAGCAAGAATTTCTATTAACTGTTTCATCGGAGAAGCCTCCACCTTAAATGCAGGAGTCCCTCAAGGGGGGTGTCTCACCCCCACGCTCTATACCATGTATACGAGAGACCTCCCCGAACCAATGGATGACTGCGCGATGTATGTCCGATTGGCAGACGATATCTCCCAGTGAACGACAAAACCCGAGAGATATCGCACAGCGTACAGCTCGTGAAATCCAAAACATGAATGATTTCCAAAAAGCCATAAAAATTGAAACAAACACCGACAAATTCTACATGATTCCAATGAATAGATACAAAGTCCACCTGGTCTCCGCGTACAACACCATATATCCATTCCTTACAACGGCCTGAAAATCACAAGAAACAGATACAACTCGCACGTAAACGAGAAAATTAACTATGCAAAGACTGTGCTGTCATCCCTGTACAGGTTATATAACCTGTCGGCGAATAACAAAAGAAAACTATATTTAGCACTAGTACGCCCGATTATGACCTACCCGATTATACCACTACATACCTTATCTAAGACAAAGATCATAGAAATGCAAAGGGTCCAAAACAAAGCGACCCGCTTCATGACGTGATCCAGAAGGACGGAAGGAACGCCATCGAGAGTTCTGCGTCAAAGATCGAATCTAAAACCAATTAACGTCTTTATGCCACAACGCACCCAAAATATATGGGAAAAAATAGGTGAAAACTTCCCGAATGAAATCCTCAAAGAAGTCCAGCTTACGGATAGAGAATACAGAACACTAAACTTCGAGCAACAATTCAAAATGAAATATAACCACTAAACAACTTAAAAAAAAGTAATAATAATAATTAAAACAGCATATGAGTGTTCCAATAACCAAAACCATAAATAATGATCAAAATGAAAAAGCTCGCAAGAGAACATCATGATAATAAAGGCTCGAATGCTAAAGCAAATTAAAACAAATAAAAACAAAAGAAAAATAACCTCAAGAAAGAAAAATAAAACTCGAGAACAAAGACCCCTATGCTGTAAATAAAAATAAAATAACGAAAATCAAAACACATTAACATCACCAACCATTTCACTATAATCATTCATCCCAATCACCGCTTCTCATCCACCTCATTAACACCATTCATCCCTCACTTATACAATCTTTTCTACCTTTTCTATCTCTCTTCCACACTTTCACCTCTTCCTAGATCTCAATCCCAGAAGAGACAGAAAGAGAGAATCAGTCAAGTCGTCCGTTGGGGGCCTGTGGCCCTTGGTAGAGTTACGAATCCGTTCTTTTTTTTCCTCATCCTTGAATCCTACCGCCTTTAGAATCAGCTATATAGCCTTAAAACGGAAAACTACATATAGCCGCGAAGAACTCTAAACGTATCTGCTTGCTCCCATTTCGGTAGGCCCAAACTAAGAATAAAGCCTATGTTTCGCCGCCTTCCTTTTCGAAGTCCTTTTCCTTCTCCGCGATTACCGAGACACTTTCAGGGACCAAGCCTTAACGTGTATTCCCCTGCGAGAAACTTAAGGAATCAGAACCAATTCGATTGGACAAAAGTAAGCTTACTACCTAAGGGCCCTCGATATCCGTCACGTTAACCTCTGCCAGACGCCACCCCTCACACACTATTACTATAAACGGGTAACTTTGAGAAGCGCAATAACATGGCGGACCTTGCTCCATAAACAGACTCTACCATAAACCTTGATGACCGTCATAATCAGCCATAGTGCTCACTCTTCTATGAAATGCTGTTATTTATGATCAATGTTGTGTAAGATAACTATTATTAATCATCAATGCCCTTTTCTCAGACTCGTCAGAGGGAGGATTTCAGGTTAGCCCCCCCGCCCCGAAGTTTTTATCCTGAATTCGCCACTGGTTCCGACAGATTAAAAATGAGATAGAGAAAGGATATTGTTAATTTGATCTTCAATCTTGGGAATACCTTTACATCTCCAGTTGAACAGTAAAGTAGGGAGAGGAGAGTGTGAGTTTGATCATCATTATTGACTGTAGCCTTACACCTTCAGATGAATTGTGAGGTAGAGAAATTATATTGTCTGTATGATCTTCAGTCTTGAACACTGGCGGCTCGTGTATAGGCACTGCGGAACTGCAGCACCTCCTATTTCCACTGGATATCATCGATAACATTAAATATAATGAGGCCTTTTTTCCTTAATTCTTTCTTTATAGTTGCACATTATATAATCCTTAAGCTTAATGTAAGTAGTCATCCTTTAGTTTATGAAAAAAATGAAAAAAATTCCTTGTATAGAACTGTGCACCTCACAGTTCCAGCGACGCGGTGTTTGACTGTTGTGCGCATGCTCACATGTCCGAGATAGGAAGCAGCACGTTAGGGAGAGGGAGAATTGTGGTTCACGCAGTGCCGACCCTGGTGTGCTGGTGGAAGATAGTGTTTCTTTTTTACTCATCGTGTGTTGTGCTTAAAAATGTGTTTATATTCTTGAATGTGATAAAGTGTAGAATTTAATTCATATTTTTCGGTTCTTTTATTAGTTAATTAATTAGTTGAGCTGATGAAATTTATCTTGGAAAATAATCTAGATGATGTTCCTAGAGAAATTACGAAACCGATCAAAATCCTCTTGACAAGTCCCATGACTACATCAAAGGAAGAACGCTGCTTTTCAACACTGAAAAGAATACAAACTTTTCTAAGGAGCACTATGAATTCTGAAAAAATAAATGCACTTGCAGTGCTTTCAATGGAGAAATGGTTCTTTAGTAGTCATCCAGAGATCAAGGAAAAAATAATTAATCATTTCGGGCAAATTAAAACAAGAAAAATGAATTTCGTTTTTAAATGAATGGATCAAGCTTGAACTGTAACAATTTAGGTTATTAGTAAGTAAAAAAAATGTTTTAGTTTGTTCTGCTTAGGATTTTATTAAGTTTATCTATACATTTTATATGTATATTTCCTTTTACACGATATTAAAAAATGCTAAAAAAAATATGATGCAGCACCCCCAGTAAATTTAGCTACAACCCACCCCTGGGTCACTCTTGAGAGTATCCTTACACATCCAGATGAACAGTAAGGTAGAGAAAGGAGACTCTCAGTTCGATCTTCATTAGTGAGAGTATCATTAGACTTTCAGAGGAACAGTGAGGTAGAGAAATGAGATTGTCAGATTGATCTTCAATATTGAGAGCACCTTTTCACTTCCGGTTGAACAGTAAGGTAGAGAAAGGAGATTGTCAGATTGATCTTCAATATTGAGAGTAACTTTACACTTCCAGTTGAACAGTGAGGTAGAGGAATGAGATTGTCAGATTGATCTTCAATATTGAGAGTAACTTTGTACTTCCAGTTTAACAGTGAGGTAGAGAAAGGAGATTGTCAGATTGATCTACAATTTTGAGAGTATCCTTATACCATTAGATGAATGGTGAATAGGTAAAGGAGATTGTCAGTTAATCTTAATAACTAAGAGATATGACATAAGCTCCAATGCTCTTGTTGAAACACCATATTTTGAAACAAGTTCATTGCATGTACGTGAATTTGTTTGAAGGGTTGTCGGTTTCAGGACGATTTTTATTGGTGCATTTTTAGGGAGGCATAGCATTTAAAAAAAATAAAATGCCCTATTTTTGTATCTCGCAAAGCTAACGAACGAAAAGAAAGGAACGACAAAAAAAAGTCCCCATTAGGGTTTTGCTACACCATTCACCCTGTTCCCAGGACTAGAAGAAGATGTAAGAAGGAAAAATGTGTGGGAGATTTAATGAGATGCAAAGGATGACCTAAGAGAGGTCACGAGTTTCTCTTGCGGCACTAGAATCGGGAGGTCGCAGCACTCTTCCAAGTACCAGGTGTAGTAAATACGATTGTTGGAGAGTAAAGGATCATCTTCTTCAATTCAATCAAAGCGTTTCATACAATATTGGATAAAAATTGCAACAATGGTTTACACCTTTTGGTGCTGGGAATAATTTACTGAAGTGGATTAAAGTTTGGTTAATTAAGAGAAGGAACGAAACAAGCTGTAATAAATGCTGTGTTCAGAATGGCACAAAAGAGTGGAAAGTAACCATTGACGAGTAAAGAATGAAATTCAAACTGATGCAAATAAGCTTGCCTAAGGCCCACTTAAATGGTAAATGAAATTCAATGTAAAAAAAATAGTAAATTCTGAATATAAGATCTGGAAATCAAGATAACTTCTGAACATCAGATCTGGAAATCAAGATAACTTCTGAACATCAGATCTGTAAATCAAGATAACTTCTGAACATCAGATCTGTAAATCAAGATAACTTCTGAACATCTTATCTGGAAATCAAGATAACTTATGAACAACAAATCTGGAAAGCAAGATAACTGAACATCAGATCTGGAAAGCAAAATAACTTCTGAACATCAGATCTGAAAATCAAGATACTTCTGAACATCAGCTCTGGAAATCAAGATAACTGGAACATCAGATATGGAAATCAAGATAGCTTCTGAACATCAGATCTGGAAATCAAAATAACATCTGAGCATCAGATCTGCAAATTAAGATAATTTAAGAACATCAAAGGGTTTTGAGAAGAGGATCGAATATGAAATGACCTTTGTGACGTAATAAGCTAATAATCAGATAGTACATTGAAACATCACATGTATAATAATACGACTGTATTAGGAGTGTATAAGGAAATTTTACTTTACACATATAGGTGCATATCTTAATTCTCGTTATCGTCCTACAACTACCGAAACGATATACAAGGTACCCCTAAAGTCTAGTTACATAGGTAAAATGCATATTTTCAATAAATAATTGAACTAAATTTTAATTAATTAAAATATTAATAAATGACATCTTGGATGTGATTTCACCCATTTGAGATGCAAAGTTCGATGCGCTTTGCGAGATTCACCCGATTCTTTATGAGCGCATTCATTTATGATGCGCTGTTGTGCCCCTCAGGGGTCTCGCGTGTTTAATTTTCAATGAGTACTACTGCTTCACCTTCACCTTCTCCATACCCCAGAAAAGAAGTCAGGGAGTAACACTGTCATATATATATATATATATATATATAGTACAAGAAAGAGAAATTGGACGCGAATGAGCAATGAGACAAGAAACGAGTTTTTAAGAGGTAAGAGAAAGGGACATTAGAAGAAGACTAGAATCAAAGAGAGCAGAGGGCGGCACAGTGAGGGCAATCCTTTACCGAGAAGAGAAGACAGAGATAACGCCAGGGGAAAAAAGTTTGAAATTCCTGGCCGGGACTCGAACCCGGGTCTGGTGATTGCCGGTCAGATGCTCTACCGTTAAGCTACCAGGCACAGTGACTCTACTTCGCCCAAAGCGTTACCCCATCAAACCCAGTATCTATCTAAGCATTTGCATGTGACATGGGGGATGAGCCTTTAAATTGTGAGCGGGTAAGAAGATGTGGTATAAAAATTCCTTGGAGGTTCCTAGCTTAGACAGATACTGGGTTTGATGGGGTAACGCTTTGGGCGAAGTAGAGTCACTGTGCCTGGTAGCTCAGCGGTAGAGCATCTGACCGGCAATCACCAGACCCGGGTTCGAGTCCCGGCCAGGAATTTCAAACTTTTTTCCCCTGGCGTTATCTCTGTCTTCTCTTCTCGGTAAAGGATTGCCCTCACTGTGCCGCCCTCTGCTCTCTTTGATTCTAGTCTTCTTCTAATGTCCCTTTCTCTTACCTCTAAAAAACTCCTGTTTCTTGTCTCGTTGCTCATTCGCGTCCAATTTCTCTTTCCTGTACTATATTATTATATAGTCTGCAATGCAACGTTTCTGCACCTTTATTTCTGTCTTCAAAATTGTTTTGAAAGGCAGAAAATAAATATGGCGAAAGCCCTGTGGTGGTTGTTATCACCCGCAGAACTTGCATTTGCTCCTTCTCTCTCTCTCTCTCTCTCTCTCTCTCTCTCTCTCTGTATATATATTCAGGATTCATGTTCTATTTTTTAAAAAAATTCTCTCTTTCCAAAAGCCACTGTTAAAATTCGCGAGAATATTCATTCTTTTTATAAAGAGTGACTAATATTGCAATTTTTTTTAATAATTTAATTGAATTTATAATTAATAATACGTTTGGACGGGAGGGCTTTAATAGCCTTGAGACCGCGACCGGATCGTTTATTTGTTGTGCTGAGCTCGGGGGCGCCAGACCTTTAACGCGTGCAACAATTATGGCCACAAAGAGTGACTGCCGGCAAGACATTTCCTCTTGGGGACCCTAAAACCGAAAAGAGTGGTACCACGTGAAATAAAGGCCTTTTTTGTTTGTTTGTTTTTTTGTAAATATTTTTTGTTTGGTAGTAGGATTGTTTTTTGTATATATATATATATATATATATATATATATATATATATATATATATATATATATATATATATATATATATATATAACGAGATTGCAAATATATTTATCCATACTTTTGTAAATAAAGGACTGTATATACAATCCGTTTCATTTCACCCTCGATTTCTCACGTTCGACTTAGTGTAGGAAGCGGGTTGGATAGATTGGTGTTAGAGTGTAGGTTCGTGGCCCACTACATTTGGCGCCCGAATAGGGACGTGAGATCTCGAAACCGAGAGCGTGACAGGATTGGATTGCAGTCTGTCATTGGATTGGACTAAGTAAAGGGTTTAGGCTGCACGAGTAGTTTGATTGTTTTTTCCTTCTTCTGTCCTTTCATACTAACCTGGATGATCGTTTCTGTAGAGCAAGGTCTCCATGATGAGATTGTGCAAATGAGGCTGGAATTGAGACAGAAAGAGGAAGAATGTACAATGTTGAGGACAGCGATTGAGGGACTGAAAGGTGATATAGTGGCTATGGATGAAAAGATTAATCGGATGAAGGTGGAGTTGGATGAGTGGCAAAAGGAGGTTGAGAGAAGAAAGCAGAACTGATATGACATAATGAAGGGGTCAAGACCGGCCCCAGGACCCTCGACCTTGACCCCTACTCCGACCGAAGGGAATAAGACTAATGGCATCAATGGAAGTGTGTGCGAGTCTGGTGAGGACAGGGTGATTGTGAGTGTTATAAAAAAAGGTGAATGTGAAAGAGTTGAAGGTAAGAAGGGAAGGAAGAATGGTTTAAATGGTAAGGATAGGAAGATGAGAGGTAAGAGTTTGGACTCTCTCTATTCAGGTGAAGAAGAGAGTGAGTACATGATTGGTATGAGCGAGAGTGAGAGTAGCTCAAGTGAGAGTGAAGTGAATGTGGGGAACGGTATTTTGATTAGGGAACTGCCAATAGTTGATAGGTTTCAATTACATGGCAGTAAGAGTGTGGAAGGGTTCTTCGGGGAGTTTGAACGCCATTGCAAGCTAAAGTACCCGGAGAATAAGGGGCACTGAGTGAATGTTTTAGGGGAGTGTTTGGATGGAAAAGTGTTAGAATTCTTCCGACTGAAAACGAGTGTCGGTGAACCGAAGTATGAGGTGGTGAAGTAGAGAGTGTGAAGTATAAAAGGGTGAATGAATTTGAGAAGGCTCGCATGGGCAAGAGTGAAAGTGTGAATATGTATGCACATCTGCTTGTTCCTATGGCGAGAAAGAGTTATGGTGATAATAGTGTGAATGAATGTAAACAATTGATGAGAAAGTTTCTTGATACGGTCCTACGTAAGATAAGTGAAGGACTGAATGGGAAAGGAAAAGAGAGAATGAGGCTGACAGGGGAATGGTTGATGTGGGAGGATGTTTTGGAGCTTCTGGAAGATGGGTGATTTGAGGAAGAGAGTGATTTGGATGAGGATAGATGGTATAGTGTGAATGTTGGTGGTAGGAAGCCCAGGAGTTTTTCTCCACCTCGGCAGTTTGGTAGCTATCGGTATACCCTGAAAACTACCCCAGCTGGGGTGAGGTCAAGCTTCCTGGGCCGGCAGAGTGGACGGATGAATGGGGGATGGACAAGTGGTAGGGGACAGATGGCTGGCTGACAAATGTCCGAAGTTGAATGGCAGAGCGAATGCTGGGAGAAGTGGAAGATACGCATGTGGTAACTGTGGAAAGGCCGGTCACTATGCGAGGATGTGTCGTGACCAGAGGAATGTATGTAACTATTGTGCGGTGGAAGGGCACTCGAGTGAAAGGTGTTGGATTAGACTGAGAGCGCAAGGTGTGAATGGAAAGTATGAGTCGGGAAACTGAATTGTGAGAAGGTACCTGTTGAAGTATCCTCTGGGTGCGTGAGTGTAAGTGATGTGTTGGTAGGTCTGTCTAGTGTGAAAGTTCAGTCCGGTAGGAAGTATGAGTGTCTGAGTGTGAAGATTGAATTAAACGGGGTTGAGTGTTTGGCATTGATAGATTCTGGGTGGAAGAAGAGTTTGGTATATAAGGATGTATATGACAAGATGAGTGAAAAAGTCCTCCCGTCTGACAAGTTGAGTGAAAAAGCCCACCTGTCTGAGTGTAAAGTTAGTTTGGTAGAGATTGGTGGTTTGAGAGTACCTGTGATTGGTATGATAAGAGTAGCTGTTCGAATGCATAGTATGTTGATGAATGAGTGTGAATTCTCTGTGGTTGATAAGGTGAGTAATGAATATTGTGGGATTTTAGGGTATGATTTTATGAAAGAGAATCGTATGGTTGTGCATCCTGCGTGTGATCAGATTGAGATAAAGATTGGTAAGAGTGGGGTGTATAAGTTGTAGGTAGGGAAAGATGGCAGTGTTTTGACGAGTGTCTTTAGCGGTATTGAAGTGGCTTCTATGGAGAGTGTAAGGCTTGTGAAGGGTGAACGGGTGTCTGTTAGAGTGAGTTGGTTAAGGATTTGAGTTTAAATGTGGGTGAGAACACTGTGTTATTGGATGCAAAAGATGCGTGTTATAAGGTAAGGCGTGTTGCTTGTGTTTGATGGCTTGATGAGAATGAATGATCCTTTTGTATGTGTGCAGGCGGACCCCAGAGTGAAAGGGCAGGTGAGAGGGATCTAAGTTGACGATGTGCTGGGTCACCTCTCCACTGTCAGTGAGGCAGGTGTGGATGATTGTACAGATGTCAGGGTGACTGTTGTGAATGAAAAAAACTTGTGAGTAGACGTATGATGAAGTGAAAAGGATGGTGAAATTAGATGAATGTTTGACTGAGTATGAAAGGGAGAATGTGCATCAAATGCTATTCGAGCGAAAGGGAGTCCTCAGTAAGGGCGATCTGGAGTTCGACGTAGCAAAGCTCCCGTAATTTAAGATTGTCCTGAAGTAGAGCACCCCAATCTATCAGCGGCCAAGACATTTTCCGCGTCTGGTTGCTGATGAGATTGAGGAGCAGTGTGTGGAGTTGGAATGATTAAAGGTGATTGAAGAAAGTGAGAGTGCATGGAATAGTCCGATTGTGCCGAAACTTAAGCCAGATGGAAGGTCCGCCTATGTGTGGATTATAGAAAGGTGAATGAAAGAACTGTGAAGGAGAGGTTTCCGATGTGTGTGGTATCTGAGTGTCTATATAGTATGCATTGGATGAGGTGGTTTACTAAGCTGGATTTGGTTCGGAGATATTACCAGATGCGCATTGGTGAGGGGAGCCGACCGGTGACTGCTTTTTCCTCCATGAAGACGCATTACCAGTTACGGAGCCTCAGCTTTGGGTTGGCCAATGCTCCCGGTGCCTTTCAGCGAGGTATGAATGTAGTGTTGAGTAAGTTTGCGAGCAAGAGTGTGATTGTGTTTATAGATGGATGATATTTTGATTATGTATAAGAGTTTTGATGGGCATATGAGATTAGTGAATGATGTATTGAGAACGTTGGAAAGTGTTAAGTGTGAAGGTGGAAGTACCAAAGTGTGAATGTTTTGCGAAAGCAGTGGAGTTTCTTGGGCATATCGTGAGTGAAAATAGGTTGCGAAAGTCGCCGAAGTATGTTGAGAAAGTACGAATGTTTCTGAAACCGGTGTCTGTAAAGCAGCTGAAGTCGTTTCTGGGATTGATTGAGTTTCAGCGAAAGTTTATACGTGATTGTTCGGGTGTGAGTAAGCCTCTGACTGAGTGGATGGGTAAGAAAGGAAGTACGATTGTTAGGTGGAATGATAAAATGAATGAAGCATATGAGAGACTGAAAGAGGCAGTGGCTGAAGATGTTGAATTGGCATACCCGGACTATATTGTGAATGCAAGATGCTTGAATTGTATACGGATGCGAGTGGGTACTGTATGGGAGGCTTTCTAATGCAAGGGCAGCGTTTGAATGGAGAGAATGTCAGGCGGATAATTGGGTATGTATCAAAGGCTATAAATGCGGCAGAGCGAACGTATTCGTCTATGGAGCGAGAGTTGGCTGCAATAAGGTATTGTTTGAAAGTGCTGCGTCAGTTTTTGTATGGTGTGAGGTTTGTGATCAAAACGGATCACCAACCTCTTGTATATTTGCAACGTATGAAATGGGCTGATAGTAGAATTGCAAGGACTTTGGAAGATTTGAGTGATTTTGATTATGTGATTGAATATGTGCCTGATGAACGGAATGGATTGGCTGATTTGATGCCAAGTTATCCTGGTTCGAATGCTGAAAGTGTGTGGGGAGTGAGTGATCCGAATACTTGTATAGTGTATAGTTATCAATGTGATTTATCTTCGGTTAATAAATCAGTCTAGATAGCGTTTCGAAAACCATAACCATAAATTTTGTTTGATCGAAGTTGTCTGCCGTTAGCTTTAGGCCTAAAGGCGACAGCGAAATAAATTTTGGAATAATGACTTGGGCGTTAAGAAAGACAATTACACAAGTATAAATATATTCACAAAATAAACGAATGTACATGAGATAAGTAGGTTAGGTGAATATGGTGAAACAATAAGGTGAATAATATATAATATCGTGTAGTAATATAGTGAATAATATATAGTATCTTTGAGTAAATAATATTGAGTATCTATGTTAATATGTATAGTAAATAATTTAGAGTATCTTTGATGTAGAGTATCTATGTAGTAATTTAGAGTATCCTGAATGTAAAGTATCTGTGTAGTAAGTTAGAGTATCTATAATGTATCTATGTAGTATCTATATTGGACTGAATTGGGGCTGCAAAAAGAGCAAATATAATTAGGACAACTTACTCTCGTATTGTCGTTTGCAAAGAATGTGAGAGTGGAATTAACTCAGTATGATTTGTTTGGAGGAAAATGGATAGTTGTAGAAGGAATGGTTACCGACCTTTATACGAAGAAAGCAGCGAGTCAAGTGGGCAGGATAGCGTGCTCGTTTGATCAAGCTGGGGACGTGTATTTGTTTGTTTGTGTGTAAAATTAAAGAGATGTTGTTTGGAACAGTATACGTTAATTGAATTGACAAGAAAACAAATCAATTAATTAATTATTAAGTTTAACATAAAATGATTTAATTTACAAAAGTTGAAGTAAATTAATTTGGAAGATTAAATAGAAAAAGGTAAAGTAAAATAACTAAATGATTAAATTGACAAGTTAAAGGATTGCATGAATTATTTAAATGACAAAAGAATTGAATTTTATACATAATAAATGATGATATATATATATATATATATATATATATATATATATATATATATATATATATATATATATATATATATAAGTTTCCCAGGAGGTTTTTATTATAGGAATGCCCAGAGGCATTGCTATAACACTTCCCCGTAAGAAGGTTACCCCCCCTTTTTTTTACTATTTTGAGATTATAAATCCGAGTACCGACCAGGCCTCCTGACGACGCGACCGGAGCGTGTGACAGTGCCATTGGTTTGGCTGCGGGTAGGAGGATACAGATTTGCTGTGGCAGTGACATTAGCGTTGAACGAGGCACTAGCACGAGAAAAGGTTGACGGAGCGAAGGTGATCCGCTTGCTGGTTCCTTCCGAGATGGCGTCAAGCGGGATGTGGGAGTCTTGAGTCCCGTTGTCTGCTGACAAAGTGACCAGTGGGGAAGAGATTTTCTCCTGACTATCCACTTCTGCCGACGAGGGTTCCTGCAACAAAGTAGGAAGAGGCAGCAAAACGGAAGGTGGAGTTGGAGAGGCAGTAGCATCTTCTTTGGCATCATGCTCAGACAGCTAGTAAGAGCTATACGACGATAGTAATCACCGTCCAATTCGCCCCTGCCTGATTTGACTAAGGGTAGGACAATCTTAAAGCGCGATGATGATGGGTAAGAACTCTTCACCCATATAAGGTTGTATAAGTCAAGTAAGAACAGGACAGAGTGTGGATGAAGATGCCAACTCGTATCTTAATGAATACTGTCAAGCCAAAAGAAGGTGACCCCAAAAGGGACAATGCAACATGCAACTCGTGCATGGAGAAAAAGGAATTATACGGAAGGTTGGAGTTTATCGCAAATTTGAGGGAAGGAGATTCGTTTGATTTATAGTCTATAAAAGCCTTATTGTAACGGCTGACAGCACGGAAATGGTTAGCCAAAGCGTTGCTGACCACCAAATTGTGGTTGGAAGTATTAGTACGGGCATAACGACCCCGGATCTTATTAGTCTTCTTCCAGATATTTGCGGTACGGTCATAGAGGAAATCGATGAAACATAGCGACACCATGAAGTTCGACGAGCCTTACGAAAAGTTCTCTGACGAAGCGCCCTAAGTCGGCTTTGGCTATCGCGCACTCTGAGGTCCACCAGAACACAGTTGAGCGACCCATTACGGGTTGCCTCCGGGAAAGAACTGGTCTGTGTGGCCGTGTTGTAAATAATCGATGTCACGTAAGACACCACCGCGTCCACACTATTCAGGTGACCCAATGAGGCACTTGCAAAAGACGTCTCTCGGAAGCCTTCCAATTCAGCATGCTTGGATAAACGGCCGACATGACAATAGGGAAGTGGTCAATCCCATGGAGGTCATCAAAGACGGACCACCAAAAATCAGTGAGACAATCCGGAGAACAACGAAACAAGTCAACAGAGCTCAAAGAGTCCACCTGCACATGATAAGACGTAAAATCATCCGAGTTTAAAACAAAGAGAAAGTCACATAATAAAAGTAAAATACTACCATTGGCATAATGAGTAACATCGTTCCAATATGGGGGACGGGCATTAAAATTGGCGAGTAATAAAAACGGGGAGGGCAGCTGATCTACAAGTTCTAAAAGATCGGGCCTTAACAAAGGTAAATGGAGCAAACAGTAAAAAGCCTTGAAGAAAAACCTTCACCTAAACAGCTTGGAAAATTAGTGAGGAGTGGGAAGAAAGATACATGGTGGGATGCCAAAACCATAATTGACACCTCCATGTGACGAACCCCCGACATACAACAATTGAAAATACGAAAACCATGCACCGCCGGAAGAGGGTGAGTACCCAGTTTGTTCGCATGAAGACAAACAACAGTAGGATGGAGAGTCATCAAACGGACCTTGAGTTCTTCCCACTTTCAAAGAACACCTTGCCAAATCCATTGTAAAATCAAAGATATTATGTGGGATGGTTAGATACCACAGTGGATATCTTTTTCTCCCTTGTGATCGAAATATTTGAAGAGCGTCTCAAAGAGCTGGTGATACGGAGAACAGATTTTGAAGAGGCTGCTGTAGCAGGAGAAGAGATTCTGGAAATAGCGGTGACGGGGAACGTTTCCGAGGGCCCAGACAGAGGCCCCTGAGTTTGAATGAGTAAAAAAGCCCGGCGGAAATGATAGGTCAAAGACAGACTTTCAGACGGTAGATCCAGAATCGTGGGCCAAAGATACTTTAGGTGTCGGGGGAATTGATATAACAACCGCGGCTGGCGATGTTGGAATATCATCGGCTTCCATCCAATCATAAGAGGTTAAGTAGGTGGAGCGCAGGAGTCTGGGCAAAATACTTGGAACTGGATGGACTTCTGCAACTGTTTGAACCGGTAAGGGGCTTACGTCCTGTGGAGAACGAATATTAAGCAGAAGAAGAGCTCATAGAAAACTTACGAGGCACGTCCCGCTTATTGGTGGCCGACAACCCAGGTGAGGAATCCATACTCTTGCAAAGGGGCCGGGTAGAAGACCCATCGCTAGTCGAGGCAGAGGATTCTTTCAAATGACGTCTAATGTCATCAAGGATCTCACTCTGAGCGGCCGTCCCGGCCAGAGCCGCTGAGAAGAGGGGAGCAACGCTAGGTATCTCAGTGTGAGAACGATGCTTCGGAGGTATACCGGGGACATTACTTACGTTAGAGGTAGAAGGTGGGCGGTGAGATGCTATAGGTGTGGCCTAACTCGAACGTGAAGGTCGGTTTCATCCAGCGTTGCGCGCATCTAAGAAAAGAAACCCGAAAGGCGAAGTTCGTGCTCGAGCACGTTGGAAAAATCCACGTTCAGACGGAGAGTTGCGTAAAGCTAGGACCTCTTTTTCAAGTAAAAAGATTTGGAAGGTCTTCGAAACAGTGCTGTGAGCAACACCACAGTGTTCTGACACATTCAGGACCATAGTAATCAGAACCAGAATTCCCACAGGAACAGGGGTACTGACAGGTACGACCAACATGTTCAAATTGATTGCACTTAAAGCAATACCTGGGTAGTTCGACGTAGGGACTTAATGGGAAAAGAAGGTACCTAGCTGTAGGCAGAAGTGGATAGTTTTGCTTTTAGTCAGGTAAATCTAAATCCCCTATTTAAGGCAATGGTAAAGCGAGTTACATTTAGACGCTAACCTGCTGAAGGACCCATTCCTCTTAGACATGAAATCTCTAATTCAAGGGGCGAACCCTACCAAAATTGACGGCTAAATAAGAAACTTTGGATAACACGGGGTAAATAATCCCCGCAAGACTCACTCATATAACTAACGTAGAATGTCAACGCAATGTACGGTCATAGATCTTTTAACTATCGAAAAATTAAGGAGTCTGCAAGCGATGGAATCCCATACAGTATCCTCTAGTCTAGCCAAATTGTATATGGCACTTGTTTCGCCCGCAATCACGACGGAAAGTTATCAATAGGATTTCAGAGTCCAAATACCACAAATAGTCGTTAACCATCCTTTCCATACATTTTCTAATGCAACTCACGAGGAAAATGTGCCGGTGTATGCTGGGGATATACCACACTTCAGGAGCTTAGGGAAAGTTAGAACAATAGCCATTTTTAAGTCCCAGGGGTACAAACCCCTGCACCCAAATCAAGTTGGACATTTAGCAAAAGAACAACGTGGATGGTATTAGAGGAAATCATAAGAGATATCAAGCCTGGGGGAAGCCTAACTACATTTAGAGATCGCTGAACGTCTCTTTCCTAGGCAAGACAATTATAGGGAAAGTCTGAAAGGTCTAAGAAACTCAGAGGTATCCTCTCTTCCTAAATCTTAATGCAGGGGAAGTCACCCGGAGACTGCTCGGCTTTGATCACGTTTTTTTTTTTTGTTTTTTTTAAGAGCTCATCTGGCGACTGCCTACTTGGGCATTAGTCGCCGTATCAAAACTGGCCTAGTTCTAGGATACTTTAAAATAAAATTAAAGAGAGAAAAAAAACAAAACAACAACACCCCAAAAGGGGGAAAGGAAGCAAGCTGGTGCGTCGGGGAGAGGTCCACCTGTCGCAGGAGCGTGCAACTAAAGGAAAAAAACAAACAAAAAACAAAACAAAAAAAAACAAATGCAAAAAAACAAAAAAACAAACAAACCTTGCTTAAATAATAGGGAGAAGGCCAGCCTCCCCCAAGAAGTCAACAAGTCAATGTGCACGAATCTGTCCCGAGCACAAGGGACAGGCGGTAGCGACCCCGCCCATCCCGGTACTGGGACAGGTATCGTGCGCGAAGATCACCCAGACTGGGACATTCGACAAGAATGTGCCGAACAGTCTGGGGGACGACGCAGTCGTTGAAATAGGGCACAGGCGAGCGCTCCATCAGATAGCGATGCGTCACACGAGTGTGTCCGATTCGGAGACGACAGAAAGCAACCTGAAGCCACCGCGGCATTGGGGGATAGGTCCATGGGAACAGTCGCGGCGCAATGGCACGCAACTTTAAGTTCCCTTCGACCGTCTCCCATCTTCTTTGCCAAGCAGTCCGAAGAGCTGCCCGTATTCCTGCCATGTAGTCGGTGTGAGGAAGAGCGAAACGCTGGTCCGGTCGCAGAGTCCTCGCGGACTCTTTGGCGCCCTCATCGGCGCGCTCATTCCCCGCAATTCCTACATGTCCAGGAACCCAGCAGAAGATAATCTCGACATCTGCCCGGCTAGCCAAAACCGTGGCGTCACAGACTTCGCGAACCAGGGGATGCGGAGATTCCAATGCTCCGAGAGCACTCAGGGCGCTTTGTGAGTCGCTATAGATCACAATCCGGTCTCCGAACCGGGCACGTCGCGTAATCTCCCGTACCGAGTGGTGTATTGCCACCAGCTCGGCCGTGAAGACAGACGCAGCGCCTGGTAGAGCCCCGCTGACTTCAAACAGAGGGGATACGGTGTGGAAGCCGACCCCCTCTTGGGACTTGGAGCCATCCGTATACACTGGCACGGTACCAGCGTGACACGATGTGTGCTCCAAAAAGGTCGAACGCAATACTCCCGGCGCAGTACAAGCTTTGGGAGCAGAGGCGTGGCGACAAATAGCCAAATGTGGTACCCTCCAGGGTGGCGTCCTGGGCAGAACCAGGGGCGCCACCGGCCCGAGAGCTATATCTAGCTCTCGAAGGAGTTTCCTGGCCCTAAACCCAAAGGGCTTAGGGTATGACTGGCGTCTCTCGGCGGCATAGGCACCATCGAGATCAGCTGTGGATGCAGTGAGAGCTGTTGGCGACTGAGGGAGGCGCCGGGCTCGCGCGTACAGGCGAGTGATGCACTGCACGCGGCGCAGAGCGAGTGGCATCTCCCCAGCATCGACCAACAGGCTCTCAATGGGGGAAGTGCGGAAGGCACCGGTCGCAAGGCGAAGGCCGGTGTGGTGGATTGAATCCACCTTCCGCAATAAACACTCGGCTGCGGATGCATAAAACTCGCATCCGTAGTCGAGCTTCGAGCGAACAAAGGATCGATAAAAAAGTAAGGCGGTAGCCCTATCAGCGCCCCAAGCGCTGAACGTCACGGAACGGAGAATGTCCATGGCGCGGGTACAAGAGACCCTAAGGCTGCGAATATGAGCCTCCCAGGTGAGGCGTCGGTCGAATACAAGACCAAGGAAACGGTGCGACTCAACCACATCCAGGCGCACCCCATTAAGAAACAAAACTGGGTCGGGGTGAAGCCGTGGATGGCGCAGAAGTGCACCACCTTAGTCTTGGCCAAAGAAAACCGAAACCTGTGCGCTTCGGCATAGCGAGAGACGCGGTTCAATGCCTGTTGGAGTCCACGCTCCAGAGTTGGCATCTGGGCCGCGCCAAAAGAGATCGAAAGGTCGTCCACGTAGAGCGTAGCGAGAACATCTTCTGGCAGAACCGAGGTGATGCCTTGATGCTCAGGGCAAAGAGTGTGACACTGAGGACACTTCCCTGCGGGACACCCTCTTCCTGCTCCTTTGGGACAAAGAGGGCTCCCCCCACCCGTACGCGGAATCGACGATCTCTCAAAAATTCAGATATAAACATTGGGAAGCGTCCCCTCGCCCCCATCGTGTGGAGAGTCTCCATGATACCGTATCTCCATGTGGTATCATAGGCCTTCTCCAGATCAAAAAATACCGTGGTGTAGTGCTGCCTACGAAGGAAAGCCTCGCAGACGGCATTTTCCAGTCGGAGCAGAGCATTCAACGTGGAGTGGAACTTGCGGAAGCCACACTGTGTGGAAGACAGATGGCCTCCGCTGTCCAGTAAATAGGCTAATCTAACATTTACCAATTTCTCCATCAACTTGCACACGCAAGAGGTTAGAGAGATTGGGCGGAAACCGGTCGGAGTAGAGTGATTTCTCCCCGCCTTGCGAAAGGCGAGCACAGTAGCGATTCGCCAGGAGTCTGGGAGAAGACCTTCCACCCAGATCCTGATGAACAGATCTAACAGAAAGGCCATGCCTCGCTCACCCAGGTGTCGAAGCATGGCGTACGGGACATCGTCCGGACCATGGGCGGTGTCCGCGCACGAAGCGAGAGCGGAACGCAACTCACTCACAGTAAACTTGTCGTTGAAGGGTTCTCCGCCTCTGGAGGTAATGTCCAGCCGGCGGCCTTCTGCGACATCACGACGTACATTGAATGCTGGCGGAGCAGCATCACGGCTAGAGAATGTGGAGAAAGCGGTCGCTAAGGATTCCGCCACGGACGCGGGGTCCGAGATTGCGGTCCCATTCTCCTGGAGAACGGGAGGGAGGTCCTGCGAGAACTTGCCCCGAATCCTTTTGACTCGCTTCCACACCTCAGCTAAAGGGGTCTTCCCGTTAAGTGAAGACACGTATGCCCGCCAAGAAGAGCGGCGGGCGTGCTTCGAAATATACCGGAACCTAGCCCGACGAAATTCAGCGACAGTGAAATCGTTCGGGCGGCGCTTATAGCGCATGTAGGCATAACGCTTCTGTTTGAGGGCCGTCTCACACTCGGCCGACCACCATGGGAGTAGAGGCGTGCAAAACGGCCACACGTCCTAGGAATAGTAGTCAGGCCCACGGCGATGAGGTTGCCGGAGAAGAACTCAACGGCCTCATCTACCGACCTAAACTCCTCGACTGAGATAGAGAATTCAGTCATTTCCTGAAATGCAGGTCACCGCGCCCGCGCCAAGCACCACCGAGGTGGTCTCTCAGGCGGCAGTTGCCCTGAAAATGATATTTGAATGGGAAAGTGATCACTACCATGGAGGTCTTTGACCACCCCCCAATCAAAATCAGGCTGTGCATCCGAAGAGCACAAAGATAGGTCAAGGCAAGAAAATGAAGCGGTTCTCGGACAGTGATGCGTAAACTCATCCACGTTTAGGACACCCATCTCAAGCTCTTCGATCAGATCGGCAAGGACTTGTCCCCTGGGATTTATGGAGTAATCTCCCCAGAGAGGATGCCTGCCGTTCAGATTTCCAAGCAAGAGATAGGGCCTCGGCAACCGTGCCACGACGCGGCAGAAGTCCCCCGCGTCGAAGTCAGCTGACGGTGGAATGTACGCAGAAATGATAGTATACCTCCTATCCAGGTGCAGCTGCACAGCCACTGCCTGAAAGGAGGTATCTAAAGAGAAAGGAAGAACGGAGACATCATGCCGAGTGTAAACTGCGCATCCCCCAGCCCGGCCATCCCGCGGTGGTGGGGTCGCAAGACCCTTATACCCCGGGAGGGCAGGCAGGGGGCACGCGTCTAGCATGGTCTCCTGCAAAAAAATAGCTAACGGGGAACGGGACGAGGCGAGCCTCCGCAGCTCCTCCCAGTTACCCGGAGTCCACGGCAATTCCATTGAAAGAATATGCCCTCCAGGCCTAGCACGGAGGAGACGCTGGGGCCCTCCTCGAATTGAAGACCCTCACGGGAATGGCCGTACGCTTCCCGGGTGCTGTTGGCCGGACAAAGCGCTGGAGGCGCTGTCGCCTTCGAGGACTTATCGGGGGAGGTTGTGCTCGCCATGCGAGTCTTTTCCTCCCTCCGCCTCGAAACCTTAGGCGGGCGCTGCGGCTTCGGAGGCGGGGGGGCCTCTTTTCGAGGAACCACCGTCTCAGAGCCACTCGCTCCACCTCGGGGCGTGGGCGAAGGAGCCGAAGCTCCTTTGTTGCTGTCCTCCTTTCGGGGGACAGCTTTAGGAACCCCTGAAGATGGCCTAGCGACCATCTTCAGGGGTGTTGCCTCCTGTGAGTCTAACGACTCTGTGGAGGCGCGTGGCCGTTTCGCCTTGCGGGAAACGGTCACGCTGGGGGAAGAGGGGGGAGCCCGCAGAAGGGCTCCGAATGGGCGAGGAAACAACAGTGCTCGTTGGCCTGGATGGGCCAGGAGCAGAGGGTGTCTTTCGAACTACTGAGGCATATGACGTCCCAGGCAGAGCTGGGCGCGCCAGGACCAAGTCCTTAGCCTCGCGGAATGAGAGTCTATCCTGGGCCTGAACGGCCAGGATTTCTTTCTCAAGGAGATATGCACCACATTGCTTCGAAGAAGCAGGGTGCGGCTCTCCGCAATTGACACACTTGGCCACACACGATTTGGACTTATCGTGTGCGACCTTGGAGCAATTTACACATATTTCGGGTGACCCCGAATTTGCACGTCTACATGAGCGATTCGTATGGCCGAAGCGGTGACAGTAATAGCACCGCCGCGGCAGTGGCACGAATGCCTTCACGCGGTAGCGGTACCAACCAGCACGCACCGACTCAGGGAGCTTGTCACAGTCGAACGTGACGAAGAGTGTAGGGGTGGGTCTCGAGGCCCCTCCCTGTTTTCTCATCACACGTTCGACCTTGACCGCCCCATGGTCGGCCAGCTCTACGGTGATGTCCTCAATGGAGTAGTCAACGAGTTCCCTCGCATAAACTACTCCTTTCACAAAGTTCATAGGGGAGTGCGGCGTCACACTCACCGGGGTGTCATCACGAGTCTGAAGAGCACTTATCTTGGCCGCCTCGGCGGGATTCGCCAGAAGGCTCCCGTCTGAGAAACGGGTCACCTTCGGCTCTCTACCAATTGCACTAGCTAATCCTCTCCTCTGATGGATCATGTTGCCCTTGGACAACATGCTGCCATCAGTGGAGCGAATAACGAGGAAGCGTTTGAAGCCAGCGGGCTCAAAAACGCCAGGTAACCTCTGAATGAGGGGCCCCGATGTCATCGAGGCTCCGCCCTGTGCACTTTTGGTGTTAGTCTTGGTCAGGGGCTCTGCACACGAGGGGGTAGAGGGGCCGGATGTGCCGATCTTGGCTTGGTCGCCTACCAAAGTGGTAGCAGACCCATCCGTCCCCGCAGCCCCCGCGGATGGAGAGGAGCCCCGAGTCTTTTTCTTTTTTGGAGAGGAGGGCGGGGAATGAACCCGCTTTTCACCTCCGCCGGCAGAAGCTCCCAGGCCAGATGGACCGGCCTCAGCCAGGTCCCTCTCCGAAATGGAGAAGGTCCTGGTTGTCGTTGGGGCACCTGTCGGAGGATATCCCTTCCCTCCTTTTACTGCCTCGGAGCCCTCAGCCATTTGAGGAGGACCTTGCATAGGGGCGGATTCGGTGCTTGGCGCCGAGCCCGAATTCCCCCCCATGGAAGGCCCTACCGTCTGAGGCTGGGTCTCCTCAAGGACCATGTCTATCACAGGAGGGGCCTCCAGTTGGCCATCCCCTCCCAGGACATCGCAGGTCCCCTTGGCAGTGTCGCCAGTCTTGTGTGGGGAGGCACAGGCCTTGACCCCAGCAAGGTTTAAAATTCTTGCCAGCAGGTCTTTTGAGGGAAGCGACCGAAGGGGCCTGGCTTCCCTCTCCCCCCTAAGGGGGTTTGCCCTACCGAGCCGCTTTGATGGGGAGCGGCTGGCTAAGGGCTGCCTGCTGGCTTTCTTGGCAGTCCCCTTGGAAAGAAAAGAGGAGACTGCCGCTGGGAAAAGGGAGGTGCCCGAAAGCACCTCCAGAGAAGGGTGTGAGGGGGAGTCCCCTGCACCCGTAGGCGAAGGAGAGGAGTAAGCCTCCTCTCCGGTTAGAGAAATATGGAGGGTCCCCTGTGCAAGCACAGGGGGAGGGACCTCCATTTTTTTGCTGGAGCTGCCCGAGGGCGGCTCCGTCGATGGAACAGGGGAAGTTGAGGGTTTTTTTTTTTTTATCTTCATCATTGGGCATGGTGACCGTTTTTTTAAACACGGTATGCAATCGCGCACACCTCTCGCAGTAGCCCGCACTGCGAGAGGTGCTTACAAGCCCGGCGCCGCCATTTGGGACCACCCCTCCCGCCTGGTGGCCTGGCAGTCCATCGGCATGGCGGCTCCACCTTAGACACGGCGTAAAAAATATAGATTGTGAAGAGGAGAGGAAAAGGGATGTGTGGAAGGTATGGGTGGGGATGAAGCAGGTTGTTAAAAACCAGCCACCCCAGACCGGAGCTCAGGGGTTAGGGAACTTTGTCCCCCACCCCCTCAGCCCCGATGCGGGACGGTTGGCTGAAAGGAAGGTCAGCATCTACCCTGTGAAATTAGAGGCTGACCAGAGAAAGTTGTGGGAGAGGTTGTGTGAAAAGAGAGGAAACAAGTATTTTGAGGGAAGGAAGAGAGGCTAAGCTGGGGCCGGACGGAGCGCTGGATCCCGTCAGCACGGCGGCCAGGATGGCAAATCGCCGCGCCCCTTACGGGGGGCTTTGATCACGGCCGCAAGAATATCTGCGATGCGTACAGGATCGCAAACTATGGAACCACCGACCTCAGACTAGGGACGGTACGAGCAGCGTACTTACCTATTTCTTATGATTCTTTTCCAGATATGCGCGGCTGGAAACGAAATGTATTTCCTCCAATACACAACATGAGCCTGGGGTAATCTAATGTTCGCTGGAACTGTTCCTCTCGATACGATTGCTAACAGTTGACGATAGAGCTTATGATAGCCGAGTGGATACGGTGTTGGTCTCCCAGCGTCGCGGTACCGGGTTCGATTCTGAATCCCGGCATGAGCGGACACAAACGTCAGAGCACGTCGAGATCTGGCTACCGACTGGTGGTCGCGCTGTGCTCGCCCCGTTTTCTGGTGGGTTGATCTTACATCTCTCACCTCACACATAGGCAATTACAACACTGCTTTCTTTCCTCTCCCGTCTTCACAGCACAACACACACACAGAGTCTCTGTTCCAATGAAGCCATGGGTATCTATATCCCCATACCTCTGACGTGGAACAGGTCCCTCTGCCCCGCGGCGACGAAGGTGCCACCTAAACGCTGTTTGGTCTCAAAACATAATACTTCTTGGCACCTCTCCTCAGAGGACCTGCTCCCGGTGCTCTCGGGCCGACCAGCGATTGTCACACTAACCTTTATGTAGATCTCATTATCCGGTCGGGGATCTTGCTGGATTAAGGAAGGATTAGCCTCGACTAACAGTTGAGGATCAACATCGCGCGTGATCCATCTGCTATTGCACTCATACATTTCAAGCTACCCTGGAACCGCCTTCTTGGGCACTGAGCCCGATTTTTAGAAGCGAAGATTCCGCAGCTGTTGCAATGAGAAGTAAAATAACAAATCGCAGTCAGCGTCTACAAAGGTGCCATGGAAGCATTCGTTAAACTCCCCTAAAAACTGCCCAATCGGCTCTAGCCATATTCCACTTCGGAGGCAAGGCTCAGGCATCACGGAGCCTAGTATAATCGGAAACTGGTCACTATGATGGAAGTCATCCAGTTCCTTGAAGAGAGTGAGACAAAAAAGTGGGTATGGTAGGTGTGTTTCAATCCAGTTCATTATTACCATAGAGACCGACTATGTCGTAGGAATAGCTTCATTATTTAGCCCAATTTCCAGTCTGATTCTTCTCAGTTGGGACCGCCGCTAAGTCGAAGCGAGTCGCCCATCTGTTAATTAAACACACCTGTTAATATTGCAGCTTCTTGCACAGTCTTACACATGTGTCCGTGAAAGCATGTCCGTCAGGAGAGGATTCCGCCGTGGGTTAACCCCCCCCCCCCCCATCCACTCTGGCTGCATTATTCCTTGGCTATCAAACACGGACTGGAGGTTTATAGTTATAAGAGGAGGGAGAGGGTGTTTCCGCGTCTTTTTGGGGTAGTCAAGATGCCTACCGCCCCCACTCTGCCCCCCCCCCCGTTCCTTAAAAAACAATTTGCAGAGGGATCTCGGCCTACAGAAGAGTTCCGAATCTGGGAGAAATAAGAATTGGTTCTACGCGTTCCCTCGAATTCATATGAAAGCATCAAACAAATCTCAAAACTCACATCAAATTAATCTCAATGATCGAATGAAACAAAATAAAAAGCAAAAGCATTTAGCTAAAAATCAATGAAAAAGATAATAATCTGCTAAGCATAAATAACATTCATTTGTAATATAAAAAAAAATAATTCCAAAGTAAAGAAATTATTTTAATTCTATTTTGCTTGTGCATGCATATTTATACCTAAAATTAATGACAATAGGAGTAATTATATTTTGAAGTTAAACAAAAAAAAATTAAATAAATATATACAAAGGCATCCTGAAAAACCTTTCAGACTTAATAAGGTTTCCAAAAGAACCATTCTATAAAAATTGGTTTTCAATCAAAATAATGGAAAATTAGAATATAAAAGCTCGAGAAAATTAACATATTTCACTATTATTGCGTTCTAATTATTTTTTTAAAAGGTCTTTTACTTTTCTAAAAGTAAAACTTTATCTCTTAAAGATAAATCAATTATTAGAGGGTTATTGTTTTTTAATCAATTCACAAGATTAAACGATATAAGTGGATGTTTGGACACGAGACAAAACAAAGTGATTTAGTCTGAAGAAGGTAATGACAAATAACTTGCCCATCAAACCCATTCCTTCCAACCAAGTTTAGAGGGTCTTAAATACAAGATTTAATGACTAAATTTACCTTTCCCCGAAGGATTTATTATCAATGACCCTTAATATGGGAAAAATGAAGATATTGCCACAAATTAGTTTTCGCATGAACTATTTACTGCGTGCCTCTGATGATAATGGAATTGTAGTCTTTGGCTTATTACATCCAGAACTTATGTCTGTAAAGTCTTTGATACATAGCGTTTATGAGGACAATCCCTTATTTTACCTTTTAATTGACTATACAAAAATGAAATGCACTTAAAAAAATACCACTTCTACCGAATCAAGAATGTAGGATGGATGGATGGATTGTTTAAGAGTCCCTTGGTGCTCACTGCGAGGTGATTGCACCGTACAAGAATGTAGAACACCAGAAATATCTGTTCATAATCAACTTCAAAAATGTCCTTTATGAAAATTCCATTAAAAAAAAATTAACAAATATTGTTTCTCATAAACGAGATAAAACTATTATAATACAAACAATCGCTTCGCCTACAGCTCATACTCTCCTTCTGTCAGTCAGAACTCGGACGATACAACCTACTCCAGCCACGTTATAAACCTTTTCATGCCATTGGAGTAAAACGGCGGAAGAGTTCTCCGAAGGTCTTTCGAAACCTCGGTAAATATATTTCATTAAAACATCGAGCATCGGATTGTCGAGACCGGCAATGATTTGGTCCATCTGCGATTTATTGATGGCGAGAAGAACCTGAAACAGGGAAAGGTCCTTGAGCGCTTTGGCCATGAAGGAAAACTGAAATTTGAACATCGCCAAAGGGATACGACAGTAAGACGAAGGGTACGACGCCAACATAACTACAAGGGCCTACCAGATTGAGATCTTCCAAGGAATCGGGCCTCCCTGTAACCACAAACCAATCATACAATCTTTGGGTCCAAACCATCTGCTAAACACCATTAGTTTTTCTTATTTTTTTAATTTTAAGAGGCCATCTGGCGACTGCATACTAGGGCAAAAATCGCCGTAATTAACGGAAAGTCTATTACTAGGCTATATTAAAAACAGGAAAATAACAAATATAAAAAAGAAACAAAGGCAAGACAAAAGCTAAAAACAACAAATAACGGAAAAAGAAAAGCAAAAAAAACAAAAAAAAAACGAGAAGGAAAGCGCTCGGGCGTCGGGGGTAGGCCAGCCTCCTCCAAAAAGTCGTATAGTCCGCAAGTATGCATGCCGGAACCAGTCACAGGTCCAAGGGACAAAGTCAGCGCCTGGCAGATCCCCGCTGATATTATTTTTTTTTCATTGTGGAAGCCTATTTGGCAACTGCCTACTTGGGCATAAGTCGCCGTACACAAGAGCCAACTATTAAAAACAAATAACAAAGTCCACAGGTCGGTGTGCACGAACCCATCCCGATTACAAGGGACAAGCGGTAGCGACCGAGCACGTCCCGGTACCAAGACAGGTAACGTGCGCGGAGATCGCCCAGACTGGGACATTTAATAAGAATGTGCCGAACAGTCTGGGGGACAACGCAGTCACAGTAGGGCGCAGGCGAGCACTCCATCAAATGGCGGTGCGTCCCGGGAGTGACAGAAAGCAACCCGAAGCCGTCGCGGCATTGGGGGGTAGGTCCATGGGAACAGTCACGGCGCAATGGCATGCAGCTTTAGGTTGCCCCCGACCGTCTCCCATCTTCGTTGCCAAGCAGCCGATTCCTGCCATGTAATCGGTGTGAGGAAGAGCGAAAAGCTGGTCTGGTCGCCCAGTCCTCGCGGACTCTTTGGTGCGCTCATTCCCCGCAATTCCCACATGTCCAGGAACACAGCAGAAGATAATCTCGACATCAGTCCGGCTCGCCAAAACCGTGACGTCATGGATATCGCGAACCAGGGGATGAGGAGATTTCAATGCCCCGAGAGCTCTCAGGGCGCTTTGTGAGTCACTATAAATCACAATCCGGTCTATGAACCGGGCACGTCGCGTTATCACCCGTACCGAGCGGTGTATTGCAACCAGCTCGGACGTGAAGAAAGACGCAGCGCCTGGAAGAGCCCCACTGACTTCAAACAGAGGGGACACGGCGTGGAAACTGACCCCCTCTAGGGACTTGGAGCCATCCGTATACACTGGCACGGTTCAAGCGTGACACGAAGTGTGCTCCAAAAAGCCAGGACGCAATACTCCCAGCGCTATAGAAGCTTTGGGAGCAGAGGCGTGGCAACAAAAGGTCAAAGGTGGTACCCTCCAGGGTGGCATCCTTGTCAGAACCAGGGCCGCCACCGGCCCAAGAGCGATACTTAGCTTTCGAAGGAGTTTCCTGGTCCTAAACCCGAAGGACTTAGGGTATGCCTGGCGTCTCTCGTCGGCATAGGCACCGCGGAAAACAGCTGAGAATGTAGTGAGAGCTGTTGGCGACTGGGGGCGGGGTCGGGCTCGCGCGCACAGGCGAATAATGCACTGTGCACGGCGCAGAGCGAGAGGCATCTCCCCAGCATCGACCAACAGGCTCTCAATGGGGAAAGTGCGGAAGGCACCGGTCGCAAAGCGGAGGCCGGTGTGGTGGATCGAATCCATCTTGCGCAATAAACGCTCGGCTGCGGATGCATAAAACTCGTATCTGTAGTCGAGCTTCGAACGAACAAAGGATCGATAAAAAAGTAGGGCAGTAGCCCCTATCAGCGCCCTAGGCGTTGAACGTCCCGGAACGAAGAATATTCATGGCGCGGGTACAAGAGACCCTAAGGCTGCGAGTCCACCACTTCCAGGCGCACCTCATTTAGAAACAAGTCTGGGTCAGGGTGGAGCCGTGGATGGTGGCAGAAGTGCATCACCTTAGTCTTGGCAAAGAAATTTTTTTTTTTTTTTTTTAAATTTTAAGAGCTCATCTGTCGACTGCTAAGGAAAACCGAATCCTGTGCGCTTCGGCATAGCGACTGACGCGGTTCAATGCCTGTTGGAGTCGACGCTCCAGAGTTGGCATCTGGGCCGCGCCAAAAGAGATCGAAAGGTCGTCCACGTAGAGCGTAGCGAGAACATCATCTGGCAGCACCGAGGTGATGTCGTTGATTCTCAGGGCAAAGAGTGTGACATTGAGGACACTTCCCTGCTCAATTGGGCCCGAGAGGGCTCCCCCACCCGTCCACGGAATCGACGATCTCGCAAAAATTCAGATATAAAGATTAGGAGGCGTCCCCTCGCCCCCATCATGTGGAGTCTACATGATACTGTATCATGTAGGCCTTATCCAGATTGAAAAACACTGTGGCATAGTGCTGTCCACGAAGGAAGGTTAAGCAGACGGCATTTTCCAGTCGGAGCAGAGCATCCGACGTGGAGTGGAACTTGCGGCAGCCACACTGCAAAAGAGAGGTGGCCTCCGCTGCCCAGAAAAAAAAACTAATTTAACATTTACAAATTGTTTTCATAAACTTGCACACGCAGGAGGATAGAAAGATTGGGCGGAAACTGGCAGGGGTAGAGTTATCTCTCCCCGCTTTGCAAAAAGCGAGAACAGTAGCGATTCGCCAGGAATCTGGGAGGATACCCTCTACCCAGATCCTGTTGAACAAATCTAACAATTAAAAAAGGCCATGGCTCGCTCACCCACGTGTTGAAGCATGGCGTACAGGATATCGTCTGGACCAGGGGCAGTGCCCGCGCACAAAGCGAGAGCGGAACGCAACTCACTCAAAGTAAACCTGTCGTTGAAAGGTTCTCCGCCTTTGGAGGTAAAGTCCAGTCGGCGTCCTTCCGCGACATCACGACGCGCATTGAATGCGGGCGGAGCATCATCCCAGCGGGAGCATACGGAGAAAGCGGTGGCGAAGGATTCTGCCACGGACGTGGGGTCCGAGATTTCGGTCCTATTCTCATGGAGAACTTGCCCCGAATCTTTTTGAATCGCTTCCACACGTCTGCCTGCCATAAAGAGCGGCGGGCGCGCTTCAAAACATACCGGAACCTAGCCTTAGCTTGAAGAAAGGAGGCATTTAAAGCAAAACAATCGAGACATTATACCGGATGTAAATCGCACATCCTCCTGCCCGGTCCCCATTCTGTGATGGTGGGGTCGCAAAACTCATACCTTGGGGGCTGGGAAAAGGGTCTCCTGCAAATATGACAGACTTTTTCAAAAGTTTTGCATTGATAGCACAGAGCAGTTGATAAGACATTGTGCATACAGAAGCTTGCTGGCTTTCACTAGGCAACTACTTGGCAAAATTTATGTCTATTTAATACAGTAGTTACATTCCTGGAAAATGAAAGGGAAAAATATTCGGTATAAGAAACAAGAAACTATAAAAGCGGCATCCGTTTCGTTGAATTCCAGCGATTGGATGGTGTGCTTGGAATGAGGGTAAGCAGCATCCTGGGTCAAGAATGCAGGCATGAAGGACTCTGCTAAGGCCAAAAGGTCTGAGATGGCGGTCTAGCCTTCCTGGAGGATGGGAGGGTGTCTTGTGAGAGCTGGACTCAAATTTTTTTTAACAAGAATTTTCCCCACATCTCTGCAGGATGGGTCCTTCCAGTGAGTGAAGATGCTTATGCCTGCCACAAAGAGGCGAGCGAATTCAAAGTGAGGTGAAATCTGGCCTTTGTCTAGTGAAATTCACAGGGTGAATTTGCAGGAATGGCACTTCTCATTGAGGGCCATCTCACACGGACGACCACCATGCAAGTGGACAACATGCATAATCGGCAGATGTTTGATGAGTCAAATCAGGCCAGCGGTGATGAGGAAGCTAGAAGAACTCAACAGCTTTATTAACCGGCCTAAACTCCTCGAATGCGGACTATCATGCCTGATCCAGTGCATCATGAGAGTAGAGGAACAAATAGAGAGGAAAGCGAATCAGTTCTTAGACAGTAATGTGTGAAATCATTCACATTAAGGACAATCTCAAACTCTTCAATCAGATCAGCCACGTCAACCTGGGATCGACCAAGTAGTCCTTCTAGAAGGAGTTCCTACCTTTCAGTGTACCCAATGAGGAGAAAAGGCCTCGGAATTCCGCCTCGTCATAATCAACTGATGGTAGACAAGAAAGTACCTCTTGTCCAGCTGCAGCTGGACTGTCACTACCTGTTAAGTGGTGTTTAGAAACCAAAAAAGAATGGAGGATTGCAAAACCATTATAACCAGGAAGGAGTAGGCAGAGTTAGGGGGACGCATCCAACAACTGAAGAGGGGCGAGAGGAAATAATCCTCCAGTTCCTCTGCATACAGCTCATTCCCTTCTCTAGCCTCGAGCCTTTCTATGGTTGGCATCCACACATATTTTGGAAAGTCCCAGCCTCAGGCAGCTTTGGGTAGGGTCAAGGGAGTAGGAGCTCCCTTAATACCACCCTGCTTTCAGGAGATAAGTTTTATGCTGGAACGGCGTGCACTCCGGTTTGGGGCAGAGCAGAGCTTGTGTTCATAGGTGGTAGAGCCAATAGGAAGGGCTCCCAATGGGGGCAGGAGCTTCCATGCTCCTAGAGCAGGAGGGACTATGAGTGGATATTGCTTCCTGCGCGGTGCCTGGCGGGCAAATCATGACAAGACCATGTCTCTAACCTCTTGGAATGAAATTTCATATCCTCAATGGCCAACCTCAATTTCAAACAAACGCCGTAATGCTTAGAGTAAGCAAGGTGCGAGCTGTCACAATTCACACACTTGACCTTGTATGAAACATCTATTGTACACAGCCTTGGAACAGTTCGTAAAGATTTGTGGTTGACTCAGTCAAGCATACTGGTAGGTTTTATTCTTATGCCTGAACCAGTGGTAAGCCTCCATAGAAATGGGAGGAATGCTTTTTAGGCAGTAGCGATACAAGTGAGCTACACAGACTCAGAGCCTATCTAAGTCAAAGGTAATGAATAGTGGGGAGAGGGGTCCTCGACACTCACTCAACCTTAACCTAAACCTGGTCAGCCAACTCTTCAGTAATGTCCTCAAGAGTTAGTTTAGGAGTTCTCTAGTATGGACTACCTCTAACAAAATTTAAGTTATAGTATGGGGACACCCATACAGATGGGGAACCCGCATACCAGCTCCCATAAAGTTGGCATATCTGGGTTGAGGTGTTGGGACCAGGACCAGAGAGACAGTTATCCCAAAAATCTCTTTTAAGACATTTGGGTAGGTACCAAGTCTCCTGAGAAAGCTGTGGTTGCAATTGCTCTTTCTTTTGGAGGGAGGGTACCCTGAGAAACAATAGTTAGGGCAGTCTCTGAGTTAAAGTGGAAGCCAGTTGGGATCAGTTCTAAGGAAGTAAATGACAAAGGGGAAAGCTCTTTAACGACAGGCACGGGAGAGGGAAGAGCCCTCTCTCTCCTTTACAAGCGGAGCTGCTTGGGGGCAGCTCACAGAATGGTGGCAAAGAGGAAACCGCTTACCATCTGTGGGGTAGGAGGAGAGCTGCTCCCCCAGCTGTATTGTAACCCTCCTCCCCATCCCCTAAAGTGGGGTGAGGGTTCACTCTTTTCTCCAGCTTCCAAAATTCCTGAAACTTGCAACCATAAGAAAAATAGAGGGTGGTGAGCCACTTGACTGAGTGAAATAATGATTTTTTTTTAATTAAAATATTTTCAAAAATATGACCGAGTAGATAAATGAAATTTCCATGGTACATAAAGGCAGGCATTTAATATATTTTATGAAGATTAGATTTCATTATCCCAGCTAGTATAGTGGTTAGCGCGCTTGCCCAGCAATCGTTGGGTGGGCAGTTCAAATCTCTGTCCGGATTCTTTTTAAGCTGACACTATTTACTGGAGAGGTTACCTCCGTGACTGGGCATCACGGTGGGGCGGTTAGGTGGAGCTCGTAGCCATGGCAGAAGGTAAAACTCTGATTTCAAAGCCAGGAGAAGGAGAAATTGCCCCCCTACTCCAGTATTGGGCCTAGTCAATTATGGACGTTACAATATGAAAATGCACCATGGTTCGTCAAATGCCGCGAAGGCACTAAGAAGAAGAATGAAGATTTAATATGATACAATCGTATATTCAAGAAATTCTACTAAATCAACTAACAAAATAAAATTTTGACAAATGCAAAAAAGAGAGCAATCATTCACATTCACCAGTTTCAAGTCAGTGGTGATAATGATCACAACTGTCAAAGCCTTCTTTCTGGGTGTTGGGGAGCAGAGGGCACAACCCTACAAATGTCAGCTGTGCTATGGGTTCCCATAATAATCCTGATACACCTCAGAAATCAGAATGACTGAAAAGATGGATTTTAAAGAGATGCAGAGAACCAGTTTCTCTATGGGTGACATAGCCGAGAAGAAGTAAGGTGCTGTTAACTAGGCGCTAGAAGAGTGGGGTGCTCATACAAGTACCATTCTACACAAGGTATTCCCATTCCATGGACAAAGAGAAAATTTGATTGATCATTGGTGGATGGGGGTTGAACCACATAACTCAAAAGTAATTTACATTCCTGCGATTATTATACAAGTAGATCCCAAAGTCAGCATCTTACATTTCCCCACATAGGCTACATATTTTCATCTATGATGTGCAGCTGATAATACAGGGTACACTTACTCTTCACCTCAGAAACATTAATGGATATAAACTTAGAAGATTGTCATTCTGATCATGATGTAAATTTCATTGTCCAGTTATAGAATCTCATCCATGAAAAGGAAAAGGTAGAACTGTCAGGATACCCAAAGAAAAACACACCATAGAATTCAATTGACCATGACCTTAAATTCTTTAAATTCAATACAAACTTTTAAGATGAGGTTGAGGTGAACATCTTTTACAACGTCATTTCGCCCCTTTGATGTCATAGGGGCGCTCTGAAGGAGTATCTTCAAGGCTTCCGCATGGTTACCTGAAAAAAAAGAGGAAGAGAATCAATGAGGGAATTTTCATAGTGAAGAATGAAGAGCTGGAGAGAGAGAAGAAAAAATATGACAAATGGAACAGGAAGGCAGGGTGTCCCAATAGTTTTGATAGGAGAAATTTATACTTAAATACCTTCCATAACTTTTTATACTTGGTTTATATTACAACTTTCTTTTAGAGAGCAATTAACAAAAGAACACAGAAACAGGTAGTAGAGAAAGACATTGTACTATCCATCTTAGCTTGCAGATGAGCCGCCCCCCCCTGACCAGAAAATGAAACCAATATAAAGATTAGCCTGACAATCTTAGGGAAGCCTTAGGGCAATGGGGATAAGCCTCATTTTGGGGGTGGGGAGGGTGTTGGGAAGTATGTGCATTTTAGCTATCAACCAGCAATCAGGAAGGAACCTTCATCAGCCCGGGGCAAGAGAGACCCTTTCCACATAGGGGCTATGCAGATACAACTACACATAAAAATTCCTTGCAACAAATAAGCCTGTGTTAAGCTGTGAAGACAGGAGAGGAGCGCAATGCTGTGATTAGCTATGTGCACGATGACCTGTTTAGGATCCACCTACCACATAGTGCATCCACCAATCAGTGACCAGATCTCTACGTAAGCAGCCATTTGTGTCTACTCTCACTGAGATTGAACCTGGTCCCTCTTTGTTAGAGGATCGATACCCTATCCACTAGGCTAACAAGAGCTGGATTACAACCATAATACCAGATGAGTAGATATAATTCATGAGTAGGGAGGGAATTACTAATTCCCTCAAGCATCCCTTTAAATTGTGAATGAGACCCCCTGCCCAGATAATAAAATTTACACAAAAATCAGACTGACAAGTTTGGGAGCCCCAGGGACAGGGCATGGGCAGGGTTTGAGTTCTTGAAGAGTGGGAGTAGTTTTACTCACAACCAGGCAGGATTGGCAATAACCCCCCCCCCCCAAAAAAAACCCCACGGTATTGGGTTTTGGGAGGTTTTATTGGATTTTAATGGATTTTTTACTTTTAGTTCAAAATTAATTGATAGCTAAATGTTCTTAAGAATTTTTATTTGTATTCTAGATTCATTTGTCATTAACTATCCTTACTTTCTTCAGATGTTTTTAGTTTTATGAATAGCTTCACAAATAGCTAATCTTTTGTTATTTAAAATGCCATTTGCATCCTTTCTCAAGAAGGTTAATATAGTGTGCAGTGCACCCATACATTAACAGTTCAGGAAATTCTGTGTTGAGCAACTCCTTCATTCTGATCATTTTGTTTTCATTATCTGTACAAACAGAAAAAACCTGAAATCACAGATAAATGAAATGTTACTATATTTTGGGAAAATATTGTATCCTAACATTTAAATAATCAATGTGTATTTAGGATTTAGCTATCTAGTTGTCTTGAACTTCATTAAATTTCAAAATATTGTAAAGTTGTTTTTATATAATATTTAAGAATGAAGTGTTGGTAAATAAGAAAAAATAACAGTTGTCAATGATATTTATGATAATTTATCACATACCTTTTGACCAAAATCATTTTTCACTTCATCTATGGCTGTTTTGATGAGCCCAGCACAATATTCTGATGTCTTCTTAGCAGAGCCAGCATCAGTTATTGAAAGCAAATAACTCCTTGTACCTGTGGGAAGACTGGGTGCAATAATGGGATCATTAGACACACTGCTCCAACCATCTTGCATAATTGTGAGAGTCTTTGTTTGTGGGTAAGAGTCACCAACTGATAGTTCTTGTTTAATTTCGTCAATGGTTTCAGCATATACGTTATCCAGTAGCTCTCCACCAAGCTTCTTTCTATTTGGTGGTTCATAACCTGGTCCCATGAGTGAACAAAATTTTGAAATTCAGGACTTTCCACAGCATTGAAAGGAATGTTTGCGCTGAAAAAGAATCGTGCAAGTCCATTATCAATCTTTCCCTTCTGTTCTGAATCTGTTCTCACTACAAATGATCCCATTGTTTTCTGATGTTTAAGAGATTTGAAGGGTGTGGAAGAGAAAATACCAGATGGGCATGCAGTAAATGATGTAGAAGCCAAGTCTGAAGTGTGGCTAATGTCAGTTATGTCACTGGCATTACTCAATGAACTACAAGGCCTTATTTTTGATATATCTACATCATATTGTACTTCAGCAGTTTCTTCACTTGGATTAGTTGTTTCTTCCTGTTGTTGCTTAATTTTGCATTTTGCTTCTTGATTCTTTCAATTTTTTTACTAATCTTTTCTAGACAAAATTTACATTATACTCTTGTTTTATCATCCTTTATATCAATGACTTCCTGCCAGCAAGTGTCTCTTTTACAACCACTTCCAAATGGCATTTTAATAACGAAAGATTATTTTATAGGTAAAGTTATCAGTAATATTAAAAAAATCTGAAGAAAGTAAAGATACTTAATGAAAAATGTAGAATACATATAAAAATATTCTTAAAAACATTTAGCTAGTATTAAATTTTCAGCAAAAAGTTAAAAAAAAAAAACCCCACATAAACCCAACAATACCCACTACCCACTGGGTTATTTAAAAAAAAACAGGGTTTTTTTCCAACCCTGCAACCAGGAAGTACTGAAACAATAGACCAGGGAGAGCCCCTGATTCCACAAGAGTAGTACGGATATGGACACCGCTTTGATGGGTTTCATAGATAGAAGAGTGATATGTTGCGTGTGTTGAGGTGAAAGAGAATTTCCCCAAAAAAATTTAGGAACCTATCTGGCGACTACCAGCTTGGCCACAAGTCGCCACACTCACGACAACCTAGCACTAGGCTACTTTAAAATATGAATATGAAAAAAAAACAATAATAAAGAGGAAAATTTGCAACGAGGAAGCAAGCTCCGTCATCGGGGGGAGGTCCCCCTGGCGCAGAAACGTGAGACCTACAAACCTCCCCCTCCCAAAAACCTAGTTAAATAAAGAGAAGGCCGGCCTCCCCACAAAAGTCTATAAGTCCACCAGTTAATGTACACGAACTCGTCCCGAGTACAATGGACAGGCGGTAGTGATCCCGCTCATCCCGGACCAGGACAGGTAACGTGTGCGGAGATCGCCCAGACTGGGACATTCAACAAGAATGTGCTGAACAGTCTGGGGGACAAAGCAGTCTTCACAGTAGGGCGCTGGCGAGAGCGCCATCAAATGGCGGTGCGTCCTGCGAGTGTGTCCAATTTGGAGACGACAGAAAGCAACCTGAAACCTTCACGGCATTGGGGGGTAAGTCCATGGGAACCGTCGCGGTGCAATGGCACGCAATTTTAAGTTGCCTTCGACTGTCTCCCATCTTCTTTGCCAAGCAGCCCGTATTCCTGCCATGTAGTCGGTGTGAGGAAGAGTAAAACGCTGTTCCGGTCGCCGAGACCTCGCAGACTCTTTGGCGCGCTCATTCCCCGCAATTCCTACATGTCCAGGAACCCAGCAGAAGATAATCTAGAGATCCGCCCGGCTTGCCAAAACCATGGCGTCACGAATATCGCGAACCAGGGGATGCGGAGATTCCAATGCCCCGAAAGCACTCAGGGCGCTTTGTGAGTCGCTATAAATCACAATCTGGTCTCCGAACCGGGCACGTCGCGTAATCTCCCGTACCGAGCGATGTATTGCAACCAGTTCGGCCGTGAAGACAGACGCAGCACCTGGCAGAGCCCCGCTGATTTCAAACAGAGGGGATACGGGGTAGAAACCGACCCCCTCTTGGGACTTGGAGCCATCCATATACACTGACACGGTTCCAGCGTGACACGAGGTGTGCTCCAAAAAGGTCGAACGCAATACTCTCGGCGCTGTAAAGGTTTGGGAGCGGAGGCGTGGCGACAAATAGCCAAATGTGGTACCCTCCAGGGTGGCGTCCTGAGCAGAACCAGGGGCGCCACCGGCCCGAGATCTATACCTAGCTCTCGAAGGAGTTTCCTAGCCCTAAACTCAAAGGGCTTAGGTTATGACTGGCGTCTCTCTGCGGAATAAACACCGTCGAAATCAGCTGTTGGCGAATGAGGGAGGCGCCGGGCTCGCGCGTACAGGCGAATAATGCACTGTACACGGCGTAGAGCGAGGGGCATCTCCCCAGCATCGACTAGTAGGATCTCAATGGGGGAAGTGCGGAAGGCACCGGTCGCTAGGCGAAGGCCGGTGTGGTAGATCGAGTCCATCTTTCGCAATACACGCTCGGCTGCGGATGCATAAAACTCGCATCCGTAGTCGAGCTTCGAACGAACAGAGGATCGATAAAAAAGTAAGCAGTAGCCCTATCAGCGAACAGTGGTTGAATATCACGGAGCGAAGAATATCCATGGCACAGGTACAAGAGACACTAAGGCTGCGAATATGAGCCTCCCAGGTGGGGCGTCGGTCAAATACCAGACCAAGGAAACGGTGCGATTCAACCACTTCCAGGAAAACCGAAACCTGTGCGATTCGCCATAGCGAGAGACGCGGTTCAATGCCTGTTGGAGTCCACGCTCCAGAGTTGGCATCTGAGACGCGCCAAAAGAGATGGAAAGGTCGTCCACGTAGAGCGTAGCGAGAACATCTTCCGGCAGCACCGAGGTGATGCTCAAGGTAAAGTGTGAAACTCAGGACACTTCCCCGCAGGACATCCTCTTCCTAGTCCATTGGGCCGGAGAGGGCTCCCTCCACCAGTAAGCGGAATCGACGATCTTGCAAAAATTCAGATATAAAGATTGTGAGGTGTCCCCTCACCCCCCATCGTGTGGAGAGTCTCCATGCTACCGTATCGCCATGCGGTATCATAGGCCTTCTCCAGATTGAAAAACACCGTGGCGTAGTGCTGTCTACAAAGGAAGGCCTCGCAGACGGCATTTTCCAGTCGGAGCAGGGCATCCGACGTGGAGTGAAACTTGCGGAAGCAGCACTGTGCAGAAGACAGATGGCCTCCGCTGTCGAGAAAAAGGGCTAATCTAACATTTACCAATTTCGCCATCAACTTGCACACGCAAGAGAGATTGGGCGGAAACTGGCCGGAGTAGAGTGACCTCTTCCCGGTTTGCGAAAAGCGAGCACCGTAGATTCACCAGGAATCCGGGAGGAGACCCTCCACCCAGATCCTGTTGAACAAATCTAACAGAAAGGCCATGCCTCGTTCACCCAGGTGTCGAAGCATGGCGTACGGGACATCGTCCGGACCATGGGAAGTGTGCGCGCACGAAGCAAGAGCGGAACGCAACTCATTCAGAGTAAACCTGTCGTTGAAGGGTTCTCCGCCTCTGGAGGTAAAGTCCAGTCGGCGGCCTTCCGCGACATCACGACGTGCATTGAATGCTGGCGGAACAGCATCATAGCTAGAGAATGCGGAGAATGCGTTCGCGAAGGATTCCACCACGCACGCGGAGTCCGAGATTGCGGTCCCATTCTCCTGGAGAAAGGGAGGGGGGTCTTGCGAGAACTGCCCCGAATCATTTTGATTCGCTTCCACACCTCTGCTAGAGGGGTCTTTCCCGTTAAGTGAAGACACGTATGCCCGCCAAGAGCGGCGGGCGTGCTTCGAAGTATACTGGAACCTAGCCCTAGCCCGAAGAAAGTCACCGACAGTGAAATCGTTCGGACGGCGCTTATAGTGTATGTAGGCATAGCGCTTCTGCTTGAGGGTCGTCTCACACTCAGCTGACCACCACGGGAGTGGTTTGCGTGCAAAACGGCCAGACCTTCTAGGAATAGTAGCTAGGCCCGCGGCGATGAGGTTGCCGGATAAGAACTCAACGGCCTCATCTACCAACCTAAACTCGAATGAGATAGAGAATTCAGTCATTTGCTGAAATGAGCACCACCGCGCCCACGCCAAACACCACCCGGGCGAGCTCTCGGGCGGCAGCGGCCCAAAAAATGATATTTGAATGGGTAAGTGATCACTACCATGGAGGCCATCGACCACTCCCCAATCAAAATCGGGCGGTGCATCCGGAGAGCACAAAGATAGATCGAGGCAGGAAAATGAAGCAGTTCTCGGACAGTGATGCGTAAACTCATCTACATTTAGGACACCCATCTCAAGCTCGTCAATCAGGTCAACAAGGACTTGACCCCGGGGATAGATAGAGTAGTTTCCCCAGAGGGGGTTTCTACTGTTTAGATCTCCGAGCAAGAGAAAAGGCCTCGACAACCATTCCACGAAGCTGCGGAAGTCCTCCGGGTCGAAGTCGGCTGACGGTGGAATGTACGCAGAACCAAGAGTATACCTCCTATCAAGTTGAAGCTGCACAGCTACTGCCTGAAAGGAGTTATGTAGAGCTAAGAGAAGAACGGAGACATCATGCCAGGTGTAAATCGCACATCCTCCAGTCCGGCCTCCATCCCGTGGTGGTGGGGTCACAAAATTTCCTTATCAAAGAGATATGCACCACATTGCTTTGAAGACGCGGGGTGCGGCTCTCCTCAATTGACACACTTGGCCACACACGATTTGGACTTATCGTGTGCGGCCTTGGAGCAATTTACACGGACTTTGGGTGACCCCGACTTTGCACATCTACATGAGTGATTTGTATGGCCATGGCCGAAGTGGTGACAGTAATAGCACCTGCGCAGCAGTGGCACGAATGTCTTCATGCGGTAGCGGTACCAACCAGCCCGTACCGACTCAGGAAGCTTGTCACAGTCGAATGTGACAGAGTGTAGGGGGTGAGTCTCGAGGCCTCTCCCTGTTTTCTCATCACATGCTCGACCTTGACCGCCCCGTGGTCGGCCAGCTCTAGTGATATTTTCTAGGGAGTAGCCCACAAGTTCCTCCGCATAAACTACTCCTTTCACAAAGTTCATGGTAGAGTGCAGTGTCACACTCACCGGGGTGCCATGAAGTGCCAAAGAGCACTTATCTTGGCCACCTTGGAGGGATCCGCCGCATTTGCCAGAAGGCTCCCATCCGACAAACGCGTTACCTTCGGCTCTCTACCAATCATACTAGCTAAAGTTCTCCTCTGATGGATCATGTTGCCCTTGGCCAACATGCTGCCATTAGTGGAGCAAATAACTAAGAAGCGTTTGAAGCCAGCAGGCTCGAAAATGCCCGGTAATCTCTGAATGAGGGGCCCCCGATGTAATTGAGGCTCCACTCTGCACACTAGCACTTTGGATCTTAGTTAGGGGCTCTACACCAGGAAGGGCAGAGGGGCCGGGTGTGCCGATCTTGGCTTGGTCGCTTACTAAAGTGGCAGCAGACCCATCTGTCACTGCTGCCCCCGAGGATGGAGAGGGGGGCAGGGAATGAACCCGCTTCTCCCTTCTGCCAGCAGGAGTCCCCAGGCCAGATGGATTGGCCTCAGCAAGGTCCTTCTCTGAGATGGAGAAGGTCCTGGCAGTCGCAGGGGCACAGGTCAGAGGAGGAGATCCCTCCCCTCCTTATAATGCCTTGGAAACCCTAGCCATTTGAGGAGGACCTTGCACAGGGGCGGACTCGAGTTCAGTGCTTGGCGCCGAACCCAGATTTGGCTGAGGCTGGGTTGTCTCTAGGTTTAATATTCTAACCAGCAGGTCTCTTGAGGGAAGCGACCGAAGGGGCCTGGCTTCCCTCTCCCCCGTAAGGAGGTTTGCCCTACAGAGCAGCTTCAATGGGGAGTGGTCAGCTATGGGCTGCCTGCTGGCTTTCTTAGCAATCCCCTTGGAAAGTAAAGGGGAGGACTGCCGCTGGAAAGAGGAAGGTGCCCGAAGGCACTTCCAAACAAGGGGGTGAAGGGGAGTCCCCTACACCCGTAGGCGAAGGACAGGAGTTAGCCTCCTCTCCGGTTAGAGAGATTTGGAGGGTCCCCTGCGAGAGCACAGGGCGGGGGGACCTCCATTTTTCCTGTGGAGCTGCCCAAGGGCGGCTAAGTCAATGCACTAGGGGAAATTGAGGGTAGATTTTTAATTTTCCCATCATTGAGCATGCTGACCCTATTTTTTTTTACAGGAAGCAAATGTTCATCACCCCTCGCAGTAGCCCACTCTGCAATGGGTGCGTACGGGGTTGGCAGAGCCAGGTGCCATCCTTTAAGGCCACCCCTCCAGCCTGTTGACTTGGCAGCTCCACCTTAGGCCCAGCCTAAAAAAAAAAATAGATATTGAAGTGAGATGGAAAGAGGATGTGAGGAAGGTATGGGTTAAGATGAAGCAGGTTGTTAAAAACCCATCATCTCAAACCGGAGCTCAAGGGCTAGGGAACATTGTCCCCTTCCCCTTCAGCCCTGATCCAGGATAGTTGGCTGAGAAGGTCAGCATCTACCCTGAGAAAATAAAGGCTCACCAGAGAAAGTTGTGTGAGAGGTTGTAGGGGAAGTGAGGAAGTAGGGGAGAAATACAGGCTGTCTGAGAGGAGAAGAGGCTAAGCTGGAGCCGGATGGGGCTCTGAGTCCCATCAGTACAGCAGCCAGGAAGGCAAATCACTGCACCCCTTACAGAGAGGTGAAAGAGAAGGCATTGTTGCGACTACCTAAAGCATCAGACTCAGAGCATTACCTTTAGGTGATTAACTCCCAAGTACACAAATTTGGTGTATGTGGGGAGCACTCCACCTAAATTTTACTCATGGGTGTTAATCTGACCTAAATATAGACAATGTGGAGGGCCCCTGCAATGAAAAAGTTGATAATGAAACAATAATAAATCTAAAATACTGTGGATGGAGAAATGTGTTACAAACCCACATTAACAAGTTTGTACAAAGAACACAATCCCCATCAATAAGTGTCCCCCTTAACCCTTTACGCCCATATGTGATGAATTTGTTACATAGAAAATAAACGCTTATAGCTAGAGAAATTACATGAGTCTAGCAAGCCAGTGTGATGGTATGACACGTTTAGGTTCACACAAGGGTTGCATCTGATTTGCAGACCATTTGCCACTAACTATTTACCATGTTAAAAAAAAACCTGACAGGTAAACCTGAAGATCGGCAGCGTGATCAATGGGACACAAAATATTTTGTCCCTGTTCCAATATGTTTCAACTTTTTTGAGTAAATTCAAGGGGATTGCTCGTGGGGGAGATATCACTGTGGGGGGGATCTCCCCTATTATGATCAATATAATCATAATTGTTTATAGAACAATGTTCTAACATTTTTATTTAACCAAACGTGCATGAATATTCATGCGCGGGTGAACTAAGGTTTACCAAAAAACAAAACAAGCACCAGAAACTGGAATTTTTCCTTAAGGTGCTCATCTGGTGACAGCTACATGAGGCATAGTTACCATAATCACAAACTATTATTAAGCTATTTTAAAAAACAAAAACCCCAAAGCGAAGAAGAACAGACCTGAACCATAAAGGCCTGCCCAGGCAGCAGAAGAGGGGGGGATGGAGACTTCACCATATGGGCACGCAGCCAACACTCAAAAAAATATACATACCCTTGGCCAAAAGTATAAAGCACCCCCCATCAGATTTATATATTCCACAAATTTAATACAAACTTTTTAAAATTTATCATCATCATCACTAACTCTATAATTTAAGAAGGCGATTCTTTTGAGTATTTGAATAATAATTTCATCTTAGTATGGTTATGATTTATGGTTTTTTTTTATAAAAGTTCTTTCTAATAATTCTTTTACAATATCAAAAAATAAAATGGTGAAGTTCAGAAAATTTAGTTTTATATATCTTCTTCTATAACTATATTTTAGCAACGTGATATTTTGAAAGGGGGGAAATTTAGTTTAGAGTTCCTTTGTAAAATTATTATAATTGGTGAAGTTCAGAAAATTTATAAAAATTTAACCATGGCTGCTTTTTTTTAATTTTAAATTTTAATCTTAGCAGCAAATCGCAAGCTTCCCCCATAGGGGGGAGTGGCGAAGCTATTGCCTGGTATTATAAATATGTATGATAGTAGTTGTTGCTAATATGTTTGAATATTTTGTTAATATGATTGAATTATTTAGTATTTTACTCAATGGTGTGTAATTAATAAAATGATACCTATGTTTTCTAAAATTGGAATCTAACCAGTATTTATGTTTCAGCTGAAAATTTATAACTATTGTTTATTCAATAACATTCTAAATGGGTAATATGACTAAAACTACGGTGTAACAAATTTTGAAGATTTTAAACATTTCTGGGCTACCTCTGTGAGATGAGTTGGGAAGAGGCATTTCAACTGGCATGTGTGGTCCCAACTGTGAAGCATAGAGCTGGTTCTATCATGGTATTCTGGGCTACATATCTTCATCACAGCCAAGAGGGATGTTTTTATGCCAAAGAAGAATGAAATTCACAAACTTAAACTAAAATGGTGTCACAAGTTTTAGAGCTATCTATCCAGAAATTGCATCCCATAAACCCCCAAAATTGGTTTGGAGAAAATGGGATCACCCATTATCATGTAGCCACCACAGAACCTCAACTTAAATCCAATAGAACACTTGTGGGGAGTATTTGTAAAACCAATAGGAAGTACCACAAGTACAAATAAAACAATGGGGAAAGATAGTGTCAGAAAGTTGTGGAAATTTAATAAAATCGCTGACACAAAAATTATGTCCATTATTAAAGCAAAAGGGAAGCCAAACTAAGTATTAAAATAATTCAAAATAAATATAATATATATACTGAATTTATTTACCACAAATGTATAATTACATTATATGAATAATTCCACAGGGTGCTTTATACTTTTAACTAAGGGTGTAGTGGAGGCCTGCCTCTTCTAGAAATTTAAAAATTCTCTACTCATGAGTACACAAACCTATCTGGAGTACAAGGGACAAGCAGTAGTGACCTCTCTCATCCCAGTACTAGAAGAGGTAATGTACATGAAAGATCACCCCCATCAGACTGGAACACAATAAGAATACACTGGGCAGTCTGGGGTACACCTCAATTGTCGTAGCAAGGATGCACAGGAGCACTACATCAAATGAGAGTATATCAAGTGAGTGTGACCCAACATGAACTCAGTTGATTATGGACCAATTAACCACAAAAAATACCCCAGTTACTTATGTTGTACTCAACTAAGGTCGATCTTTTAGACCAGAAGCCTCAATGAACTCCCAACTGAACGGTGTCTCCTCATAGATCCAGGCATGCTATGAATGTGTTGAGTGAGCTGTCTGAGGGTGGATGTCTGTATTGGTTAGGTCACACAGGAACCTCAAAAATGACCTGAGAGGGCTGTTTGTACTGGCTCAATATAGGGTGGGATGATAATAAGGTGGAGATTTGTAGCCAGATTGGATAGCTTGCTGTGTTGTGTAGATTACTTTGGGTTATTGGGAGGGGGGGGGGGTCTGGTTACACAGAAGAATTCCTTGTTCTCAATAGGTCTTCCCAACCTGAATATTTATGGTTGAAAGGACACACAACATAAGCCATCCATTTCCAACACTGGCTCAATAGAAACCAGTCTCTCATATACATGTCACCCTGGCATTGCTCTGATGAAGCCATCACCCACAACACCATTTATACACCCCCCCCCATTAAATTTAAAGCATAATACCAATGGGGGCATATCTAACAGAGTTTGTAGAGATAGATCAGCAAAGAAAGTTGCAAAGGTATGGTTGGTTCAACCTATCCAGACTCCCACTGCAGAGAAGCCAAAGTAGAGGTTGTGATTTAAGGTCTGAGACTTCTTTGATGGTTGACCTGAGAGGCAATAGGTTGTGAATACACCGTTGTCCTTCTTGTCAGGTAGCTGACTACTTTTGTTTGCCGATTGTGTTGGTCTGGTCTGAGGTTGGTTCCATCTAAGTTTACGTATTTAACTACAGCTAGATGAAGTTAGAAAGTGTGGAAGATATACAGCTGCGGATCCTCCTACAGGCATGAGACAAAAGGGAAAACTGCAGTGTTGGCACACAATCCTTCCAATGTTAAGCGCAGGAAGGATGCCACACTATACATGACATCATTTTACGGGTTAACCAATACCCACATCTGTACCCATTACCACCAGGGAACCAGACAGCTGAATACAAAACATGTTCAACACACGTACAATTTAGAATCGATAGGTACATGACATGCTAGATTTCAAGAACCCTGTCCAGTAAGCAGAGTTCATTAAGGACTTGGCAGTACCATTTCTACCAATCCTTAATTTGTTTCTTTCTTCTTTTTTAAATTTCTTTTTATTTTGCTTACTCTCTTATCAACCAAATTCTTCTATCTCTTAAGGGGGCAGATCATCCATTGAAGTGTTACTCTAGTTAATTTTTTTTAACTTTGCGTAAAATCAATGACTAAATTATCGTATCTAACATGGAGCTTAGGTTATTGATTACCTTGGCTCTTGTGGGATGGGAAAATGGTTAGGAATGTGGGACCATCATGTTACCACAAACCAGATCCTGTAGGGAAAGAGAAAGAGAGTTGTAGCGTCGTCAGTCATTTCCAAGTGTGTTGGACCAACCCACTTGGACGCCATCTAGTTGTGGTTATGCAGCAATCAAACTCCCATTTTCTAGCCGTTGCATGGATCGCTAGCACAGGTGGGTGCTAGAAAATTCCCCCAGCATGCAACAGCCTCACTGTACTCTAATTACCCAAACTGGCAGGGTAGGGGATAATTTTAAGAGCCCATCTGGCGACTACCTTCTTGGGGGCATAAGTCACCCTGCTTCAGCAAAGCCTACTACTGGACTATATTAAAAAACAAATAATATATAAACAATGATAAATAACAACAGCCAAACAAATGGCAAAAAGGCATTAAAGAAGCGTGTTACGGCATCAGGGGTAGGCCCGCCTTCCCCCTGCTCAGTAACATATGACCTATAACAGTCAAGTAAAGTGGAGGATGCCAGCCTCCTCCAAAAAGTGCAAGTCAGTGTGCCTGAACTGATCCTGGGGACAGAGGACAAGGGGTAGCAACCCTGCTCATCCTGGTACCGGGACAGGTAGTATGCGCGAAGATCACCCAGACTGGGACATTCAGCAAGAATCTGCCAAACAGTCCTGGGGACAATGCAGTCATCACAATAAGGCGCAGATGAGTGCTCCATCAAATGGCAGTGCATCCTGCAAGTGTGCCTAATTCAGAGATGACAGAAAGCAACCTGAAGCCCTCGTGGCATTGGGGGGGTAGGCCCATGGGAACAGACGCGGCGCAATGGCACGCAACTTTAAGTTCCCCTTGACTGTCTCCCATCTTCTTTGCCAAGTAGCCTGAAACGTTGCTCTGGTTGCCCAGTCTTCGCACTCTTTGGCGCTGAAATGGGCATCTTCTTTGCCAAGTAGCCCGAAACATTGCTCTGGTTGCCCAGTCTTCACACTCTTTGGTGCTGAAATGGGCATAATTATTTATTTTTAAAAGTCTACCTCTCTCCTTCAATTTTCCATGAAGTTAAATGTAATTTTTTTTGTTTCAAGATGTCCTGTTGTTTGTGCCACTCTGCATGATTTAATTTTTGTTGTCTGCTTGCATTTTTTGGCTGCTCTTATTTTCTACTAGGCCCTCTCGGGTAAGACATTATGCTTTGCATGGCTTTATCGTTCTGTTTGTCTTGCGTGATAGTGATTAATTTTTATTATACCTGTAGATATTCTTATCAATAGTTTCGTTTATGTAAAGATAAAAGCAAATTATTTTTCATTTCTCTTCTCAGGGCAATGAAAGTTTAGCCCAAAGAATCTTGAACAACACTCATCACTTTTACTGATTCAGAAATTTGAAAATTGCACCAATGTGCTACTATCTCTTGTCATGATTGTAATGCGTGTAGGGAAACTATGCAATGTCAATTTTATTTATGTACAATTAATTCCGGTTGAGAAAAAAAAATGTTCTGGACTTTGGCAAGTGACCTCAATAAGTAATCTAGAACTTATTTTCAGTCATTTTATTCTTGAAACTAGTCTTGTGACTGTTGTCACTATCTATGTTGTGCCATTGTGAGCTTGGGTCTTCTTAGGCTAGAAGTGAAGCATAGAGCAATACTGTAATAATTGTACATTAATGTTTTTCAGAAAGCAACCTGATATCCCTGAATATAATTTTGGATTATGGCATTTTGATCACACACTCGCCTGACTCTTCTCATCATGAGGAATGGTTACTAACCAATTATAATCCCTCCTGACTTTCACCTTAGTCTATTCTAGCCAGGGTTGGAAAAAACCCTGTTTTTTTTTTTAAATAACCCAGTGTGTAGTGGGTATTATTGGGTTTATGTGGGTTTTTTTTTTTTTTTTTACTTTTTGCTGAAAATTTAATACTAGCTAAATGTTTTTAAGAATATTTTTATATGTATTCTACATTTTTCATTAAGTATCTTTACTTTCTTCAGATTTTGTTAATATTACTGATAACTTTACAAATAAAATAATCTTTCGTTATTAAAATGCCATTTGGAAGTGGTTGTAAAAAAGACACTTGCTGGCAGGAAGTCATTGATATAAAGGATGATAAAACAAGAGTATAATGTAAATTTTGTCTAGAAAAGATTAGTAAAAAAATTGAAAGAATCAAGAAGCAAAATGCAAAATTAAGCAACAACAGGAAGAAACAACTAATCCAAGTGAAGAAACTGCTGAAGTACAATATGATGTAGATATATCAAAAATAAGGCCTTGTAGTTCATTGAGTAATGCCAGTGACATAACTGACATTAGCCACACTTCAGACTTGGCTTCTACATCATTTACTGCATGCCCATCTGGTATTTCCTCTTCCACACCCTTCAAATCTCTCAAACATCAGAAAACAATGGGATCATTTGTAGTGAGAACAGATTCAGAACAGAAGGGAAAGATTGATAATGGACTTGCACGATTCTTTTTCAGCGCAAACATTCCTTTCAATGCTGTGGAAAGTCCTGAATTTCAAAATTTTGTTCACTCATGGGACCAGGTTATGAACCACCAAATAGAAAGAAGCTTGGTGGAGAGCTACTGGATAATGTATATGCTGAAACCATTGACGAAATTAAACAAGAACTATCAGTTGGTGACTCTACACAGAATTTCCTGAACTGTTAATGTATGGGTGCACTGCACACTATATTAACCTTCTTGAGAAAGGAGGCAAATGGCATTATAAATAACAAAAGATTAGCTATTTGTGAAGCTATTCATAAAACTAAAAACATCAAGAAAGTAAGGATAGTTAATGACAAATGGATCTAGAATACAAATAAAAATTCTTAAGAACATTTAGCTATCAATTAATTTTGAACTAAAAGTAAAAAAATTATTAAAATCCAATAAAAACCCCCCAAACCCAATACCCAGTGGTTTTTTTTAGGTGGTCTTATTATTTTAGGGTTTTTTTTTTTTGCCAACCCTGATTCTAGCTCCTAGTGTATGCATCAAAATTGAAATACAGTAAACCCTTGATATAACGAACTATATGGGGCGGGATGTCGTTCATTAAACCTGATGGGTGTTAAAAGCAATGGAAATAACAAACCAAGTTCGTTATGGATATGTAATACGTATATAATTACTAATAAAGTTAAATGGACTACACAACATAGTATTGATACAAACCTTGCACTGTGGGAGACATGTAACATACCAACACTCACTCAGGCTGGTTGTAACGCTTGCCTGTTAAACCCGATGGAATTTGGCCAGGAAATTTGGTTCGTTATATCAAGGGTTTACTGTATATCTAGATAAATATATATATAAGCTCACCGGACAAAAAATTAGTCACTTGTAACCAAAGTAAGGGCCTCTTGCACACCAATTTGCTCCATAATGTAATGTTCTTTCTGAAATGTGTGGTGAAGGACCAGAATTGACATTTTGTAGCAATTCCTGCCTGGAAGCAAATTGGTTTGCAATTACAAGCCTAGAGATTCTACAACGGTCCCTGTCTGTCAACACCCCCCATCCGCAATTCTGGCAAGAGTTTTTCGCATTTCGGGAGTTATGCCATTGCTTGTAAATCCAGATGACTGTACTGATTGAAACACTGCCAAATTCTGCCACCTCCTTCACACAATGACCTTTGGCATAGCCAAATGCAATCACACCTTTTTGACATCCTACGACGGCGCTTTTCTGGGCCTTTTAAGTAGAGCTGATTTGCTATCTACAGATCTTCACACTGTCCGCAACACAAATAAAGCCTAACTAACGTTTCAACATAAACTAAGCTACACCTCTCAGCTGCCTAAGGTTCCTACACACTTCAGATGTTAAATTATGTTTTTTCTCCCTAGGTGACTAATTTTTTGTCCAGTGAGCTTATATATATTATAATGTTTTTTTGAATGTAAATAGTTGTAAATAATTAATATACGTTAAGCAAGTTATAGATATGCATTGGAGTAAATAAGTTTTTTTTCTCATTAAATTTAATCTTAAGGATTACTATTTTTACTTTATCTAATGTTAGAGATCTGGAAGAAATTAGGAACTGATTTGATTGCCTTCATGCCAGAATATGAAGGTAGTGCCCAGAGGATAAGTGGCAGATTGACCAACCAAGATCTTTGGATCAGGTTGGGGCTTATGGAGAGGGTTGTGCTGATGAACCAGCGTCGCCAAAACTGTGGCGTCACTAATATTGCAGCCCAGGGGATGAGGAGATTCTAATGCCCCGAGGGCACTTAGGGTGCTTTATGAGTTGCTATAAATCACAATCCAGTCATTGAACTAGGCACAGCGCATTATCTCCTGCACTGAGCAGTGTATTGTAACCAGCTCAGCTGTGCAGACACGACACAGTACCTGGCAGAGCACCACTGACTTCAAACAGAGGGGGACAGCGCATGGAAACTACCCACCACTTGGGACTTAGAGGCATCCGTATACACTGGCACATTTCCAGCATGACATGAAGTATGGTCCATAAAGGCAAAATGCAATACTCCCAGCACTGTAAAAGCTTTATGAGTAGAAGCGTGGTGAAAAATAGTCAAAGGTGGTACTTTCCAAGTGGAGCATCCTGGGCAGAAGCAGGGGTTCCACCAGCCTGAGAGCTATACCGAGCTCTCAAAGGAGTTTCCTAGCCCTAAACCCAACTGGCTTAGGGTATGACTGGCATCTCTTAGGCAGCATAAGCACCGTCAAGATGAGTTGCAGATGTAGTGAGAGCTGTTGGCAACTGAGGGAGGCACCAGGCTCGCGCGTACAGGCAAATAATGTACTGTGAACGGTGTAGAGTGAGTAGCATCTACCCAGCATTAACAAGTAGGCTCTCAATGGGGGATGTGTGGAAGGCACCGGTCACGAGGCAAAGGCCAGTGTGGTGGATCGAGTTACCTTCTGCAATACACACTTGGCTGAGGATGCATAAAACTCGCATCCATAGGTGATTTTTGAACAAACAAAGCATCAATAAAAAAGTAAAGCAGTAGCTCTATCAGCGCCCCAGGTGCTGAACATCATGGAGTGAAGAATATCCATGGCGTGGGTACAAGAGACCCTAAGGTTGTGAATATGAGCCTCCCAGGCATTGTCAAATACAAGACCAAGTCTGAGTCAGGCTGGAGCCGTGGATGGTAGCAGATGTGCAATCAACATAGTCTTAGCCAAGGAGAGAGACGTGGTTCAATGCCTTTTGGAGTCGATGTTCGGGAGTTGGCATCTGAGCAACACTGAAAGAGATCAAATGGTCATACATGTAGAGCATAGTAAGAACATCTTCCGGCAGCCCCTGAGGTGATGCCATTGATGCTCAGGGCAAAGAGTGTAGCACTGAGGACACTTCTCTGCAGGATACCCTCTTCCTGCTCCATTGGGCCGGAGAGGGGACCCTGTACACAGAATTGACAATCTTGTAAAAATTCAGATGAAGATTGGGAGGGGTCCCCTTGCCCCCATCATGTGGAGAGTCTCCATGATACCATATCGCCATGCTGTATCATAGGCCTTATATAGATCGAAAAACCCTGTGGCACAGTGCTGTCTATAAAGGAAAGGCCTCACATATGGCCTTTTCCAGTCAGAGCACATCGGACATGGAGGGGAACTTGTGGAAGCCACACTGGAGAAGACAGATGGCCTACGCTGTCCAGAAAAAAAACTAATCTAACATTTACCAATTTCTCCATCAACTTGCACACAGAGGAAGTTAGAGAGATTGGCCTGAAACAAGACATGGTAGTGATCCCTCCCCGGTTTGCAAAAAGCGAGCACAGTGGTGATCTGCCACGAGTCTGGGAGGATACCCACTACTCAGATCCTATTGAACAAATCTAACCTAAAGGCCATCCCTTGCTCATCCAGGTATTGAAGCATGGTATATGTGACATCATCCAAACCAGAGGCAGTGTCTCACACAAAGCGAGAGCAGAACGGAACTCACTCAAAGTAAACCTGTCATTGAAGGGTTCTCCACTTCTGGATCTAAAGTCTAGTTGGTGGCCTTCCGAGACATCACAATGCTCATTGAATGCCGCCAGAGCAGCATCCCAGCTAGAGAATGCACTCATGAAGGAATCTGTCATGGATGCATGGTCCAAGATTGCAGCCCCATTCTCATGGAGAAAGGGAGGAGGGGGGGGGGCTGCGAGAACTTGCCCTGAATCCTTTTAACTCCCTTCCACACCTCTGCTAGAGCGGTCTTCCTGTTAAGTGAAGACACGTATGCCTGCCAAGAAGAGCGGAGGGTGTGCTTCAAAATATACCGGAACCTAGCCCTCGCTCGATGAAATTCACAGACAGTGAAATTATTTGGGTGGCACTTATAGCGCATGTAGGGATAATGCTTCTTTTTGTGAGCCACCTCTCACTTGGCTGATCACCAATGGAGTGGTCAGTGTACAAAATGACCAGACATTTTAGGAATAGTAGTTACGCCCACAATGATGAGGTTGCCAGAGAAGAACTCAACGGCCTCATCTACTGACCTAGACAGAGAAATCAGTCATTTCCTGAAATGCAGAACACCTAGCCCATGCTAAGCACCACCAGGTTGGGCTCTCAGGCAGCAGCAGACTAGAAAATAAAATTTGAATGGGAAAGTGATCACTACTATGCATGTTATTGAATACCCTCCACCCAAAATCAGGCTGTGCATCTGGAGAGCACAAAGATCGAGACAGGAAAATGAAGCGGTTCTCGGTCAGTGATGCGCAAACTCATGCACACTTGATACCCATCTCCAGCTCATTGATCAGGTCGGCAAGGACTTTATTAATCGATGTCTTCCCAGAGGGGGTGTCTACCATTCAGATCTCCGAGCAATCAGGGAGAGGGGAGGTCATCTGCTCCTAAGGAGCAATACAACTGTAGGGGCAAAATAGGTAGGCTTGCAGCACCCAAATTTCAGGATTTAATAGTCCCAGCAGGAAACTCCACAAATGGATGCTTGGTGGATCTATCAAATCCTGAAATTAGGCTGCCACAAGCCTACCTATTTTGGCCTGACACAACTACTATGGCATATTTTGACATACCACAAAATGTACCTAAGAGAAATGCCATAATACTTGGCATGTAAGTCTGATGGGGTGAGGTAATAGGTAGACAAGCTTCAGTTTGTTTCTGGTGTTTGTAGTTATAGGTTATGCATTTGGGGGGAGGGGGAGAGCAGCATGAAGTGCTTTTTTTCATGCGACTCACTATCCTATGTTACGATTTGGCTATGGGTGCCATCTGATGATCCTGGGGAGCTATAACAACAACAACTAACCAGTCCATGAGAAAGGAGATCTGAAAAATTAGTGATAAAAATGGTCAGGCAAAATTATAGACAATCCGAACAAGGGCCTTAATGGGTCAACAGAAATGTAACCTAATATTCTAATATCGCAATAAAAAAGGTTTTACTATTTACCAATAAACAAATAGGGAGGATCAAAATACGATTGGTAGCAGGTAGCCCTCTTATTGCATGGACTAATATAAAATATTCATATTTCCCATTTAGTTCTGACATCTTTTCTCATCAGGCATGTGCATTTATACAATGCTTGATTATTTTAAGCATACAAATTTTACCCGACCCAAAAAGTGATAGTCAATCAACTTACCACCATTCATCAAAGAAATAATTGTAGATTCTTCAACACCTATGTGTGTCTGGGTATCTCCTTCATCATCTTTGTAATTATCCTCATTATATTGATCAACATCAATATTTCTAAATTCAGAACTAAAAGTGTTTTTAGCCATTATTTTAGAGTAAAGGGGAAATTATACAAGATTCTGCAGAGAGAAAATTTGTAGTTAAATTTATCCAGGATTTGTGAGTTAGTCTCAGTTTGATCACCCAAATTAAATGAGTATGAATGAAAGATTTTTACTTTCTGAGTTGTAGTGGAAGAAATCCTCATTTTACATATTTACACACGATGGACCCTAAGATAATAAAGTCATGATCCAGAGTAGCAAGGATTAGCTCAAAACCATACTATTTATTAAGGGAGGTTTTTTTTTTGTTAGTGGCAATACAATTAGTACACCCTCTTTGTTTTAAGCCTTCTTTCACTAGTAGTATTAGTTTGCCAACCTGCCCTTATTCAGGTGGATTTGGACCAGATAAAAAAATAAGACATAGAAGTCCCTTTTTTTTAGGAGTCCAGCTGGCGACCTCTTACTTGGGCATAAGTCCCTGTACTTAAGACAGCCTAGTACTAGGCTACATTAAAATAGCAATGTAAAAACAACAACAAAAAAATGGCAAACAACAACAACAATTTAAAAAAAAGAAAAGGAAAAGGACAACAAGCTGGAAGCACACTTCGGCGTTGGGGGGGGAGGCCCACACTCCCCTGACACAGGAACATACAATCTACAAAACAAAAAAGAACAATAAAATGTCATAGAGTCCCGAAGTTAGTGTGCACAAACCCATCCTGAGTACAAAGGACAAGCTGTAGCGACCCCGCTCATCCCAGTATCAGGACAGGTAGCGTGCGCGAGGATCACCCAGACTGGGACATTCAACAAGAATGTGCGGCACAGTCTGGGGGACAATGAAGTTGTCGCAATATGGTGCGTGCTAGTGCTCTATCAAATGGCAGTGCATCCCGCGAGTGTGTCTAATTCGAAGACTGCAAAAGGCAACCTGAAGCCATTGCGGCATTGGAGGTGGGGGGATAGGTCCATGGGAACAGTCGTGGCACAATGGTACACAACTTTAAGTTCCCTTCAACTGTCTCCCATTTTCTTTGCCAAGCAGCCTGTATTCCTGCCATGTAGTCGGTGTGAGGAAGAGCGAAACGCTGGTCCAGTCAACCAGTCCTCGTGGACTCTTTGGTGCCCTCGTTGGCACGCTCATTCCCTACAATTCCTACATGTCCAGGAACCCAGCAGATGATAATCTCGACATCCGCCCAGCTCGCCAAAACCTTGATGTCACCAGGAGATGCAGACATTCCAATGCCCCGAGAGCACTCTGGGCGCTTTGTGAGTCGCTAAAAATCACAATCCAGTCTCCGAACCAGGCACGTTGCGTAATCTCCGGTACAGAGCGGTGTATTGCAACTAGCTTGGCCGTGAAGACAGATGCAGCGTATGGCAGAACCCCGCTGAATTCAAACAGAGGGGATACGGGGTGGAAACCGACACCTTCTTGGGATTTGGAGCCATCCGTATACACTGGCGCGGTTCCAGCGTGACAAGAAGTGTGCTCCCAAAAGGCAGAACACAATACTCCCGGCACTATAGAAGCTTTGGGAGTAGAGGCATAGCGACAAATGGCCAAAGGTGGTACCCTCCATGGTGGCGTTCTGGGCAGAACCAGGGGCGCCACTGGCCCGAGAGCTATACCTAGTTCTCGAAGGAGTTTCCTGGTCCTAAACCAGAAGGACTTAAGGTATGATTGGCATCTCTCGGCGGCATAAGCACCGTCGAGATAAGCTGCGAATGCAGTGAGAACTGTTGGCAACTGGGGAAGGCGCCGGGCTCACGCACAAAGGCGAATAGGGCATGGTGCAGAGTGAGTGGCATCTTCCCAACATCGACAAGTAGGCTCTCAATGGGGAAAGTGCGGAAAGTACCGGTCGCGAGGCGAAGGCCGGTGTGGTGGATCGAGTCCACCTTCTGCAATAAACGCTCGGCTGCTAATGCATAAAACTCGCATTTGTAGACGGGCTTCGAAGGAACAAATGATCATGAGATTCTGCTGAAAGTCACAGAACGAAGAATATCCATGGCGAGGGTACAAGAGACCCAATGGCTGGGAATATGAGCCTCCCATGTAAGGCGTCAGTGAAATACAAGACCAAGGAAACGTTGCGAGTCCACCACTTCCTGGTGCACCGCATTTAGAAACACGTCTGGGTCAGGGTGGAGCTGACGCTCCAGAGTTAGCATCTGGGCCGCAACTAAAGAGGTCGAAAGGTCGTCCACGTAGAGGGTAGCAAAAACATCTTCCGGCAGCAGTGAGGTCATTTCATTGCAGGACACTGTCTTCCTGATCCAATTAGCCGGACAGGTTTCCCCCACCCTCACGCGGAACCGACGATCTCGCAAAAAATTCAAATATAAAGATTGGGAGAAGTCCCCTCTCCCCCATTGTGTGGAGAGTCTCAATGCTATCGTATCACCATGCGGTGTCATAGGCCTTCTCCAGATCGAAAAACGCCATGGAGTAGTGCAGTCTACGGGTGAAGACCTCGCAGACGGTATTTTCTAGTCGGAGCAGAGCATCCGACGTGAAGAGAAACTTGCGGAATCCACATTGTGCAGAAGACAGAGAGCCTCCACTGTCGAGGAAAAAAAAAGGGGTAATCTAACATTTACCAATTTCTCCATCAACTTGCACATGCAGGAAGTTAGGAAGATTTGGAGGAAACCGGTCGGGGTAAAGTGATCTCTCCCCGGTTGCAAAAAGCGAGCACAGTAGCAAGTCGCCAGGAATCTGGGAGGATACCCTCTACTCAGATCCTGTTGGATAATTCTAACAGAAAGGCCATGCTTCGCTCACCCAGGTGTCGAAGCATGGCGTACGGGACATCGTCCGGACCAGGGGCGGTGTCCGCGAACGAAGCGAGAGCGGAAAGCAACTCACTCAAAGTAAACCTGAAGGGTTTTCCGCCTCTGGAGGTAAAGTCCAGTCAGCGGCCTTCCGCGACATCACAATGCGCATTGAATGCTGGCAAAGCAGCATCCCGGCTAGAGAATGCAGAGAAAGCGGTCGCGAAGGATTCCACCACGGATGCGGAGTCCGAGATTGCGGTCCCATTCTCCTGGAGAACGGGAGGGGGATCCTGCAAGAACTTGCCCCCCCAATTTTTTTGACTGGCTTCCAAACCTCTGCTAGAGCGGTCTTCCCGTTAAATGAAGACACGTATGCCAGCCAAGAAGAGTGGCGGGCGTGCTTCGAAATATACCGGAACCTAGCCCTAGCCGGACGAAATTCACTGGCAGTGGAATCGTTCGGGCGGCGCGTATAGCGCATGTAGGCATAGCGCTTCTGTTTGAGGGCCGTCTTACACTCCGCTGACCACCACGGGAGTGGTCGGCGTGCGAAACGGCCAGACGTCCTAGGAATAGTAGTCAGGCCCACGGCAATGAGGTTGCCGGAGAAGAACCCAATGGCCAACACATTTGGGACACCTATCTCCAGCTCGTTGATCAGATCAGAAAGGACCTTACCTCAGGGATTAATCGAGTAGTCTCCCCAGAGGTGGGTGTTTACCGTTCAGATCTCCGAGCAAGAGAAAGGGCTTCGACAACCATTCCACGAAGCTGCGGAAGTCCCCAGTGTCAAAGTCAGCTGACGGTGGAATGTAAGTGCAAATAACAGTGTACCTCCTATCCAGGTGCAGCTGCACAGCCACTGCCTGAAAAGAGGTATCTAAAGCAAAGAGAAGAATGGAGACATCATGCCGGGTGTAAATCGTCCATCCTCCTGTCCGGCCCCTATCCCGTGGTGGTGGGGTTGCAAAACCCTTATATCCCGGGAGGGTGGGCAAGGGGATGTGCCCAGCATGGTCTCCTGCAAAAATATAGCTAACAGGGAATGTGATGAGAGGAGCCTCTGCACTCCTCCCAGTTGTCCCGGAGTCCACGGCAATTCCAATTGAAAGAATATGCCCTCCAGGCCTAGCTTGGGGGAAATGCGGGGGGTCCCTCCTTGAAGAGAAGTCCCTCACGGGAATGGCCGTACGCTTCCCGGGGGCAGAACTCCAGGCGCAGTTGGCTGGACCAAGTGCTGAAGTCTTTTCCTCCCTTTGCCTCAAAAGCTTAGGTGAGCAGGGTAGCTTTGGAGGCAGGGGTCCCTCTTCTGAAGGACCCACTGGGCAAAGGAGCCTAAGCTCCTTTAGTGCTGCCCTCCTTTCGGGGGGTCAGCTTTAGGAACCCTGGAAGATGGCCTCATGACTAACTTCAGGGGTGTTGCCTACTGAGAGTCTAGCGACTCGGTGGAGGCGGAAGGACATTTCGCCTTATGGGAAACCATTCATGCTGGGGGAAGGGAGGGGAGCCCTGGTTTTAGCTGGGGCTGGGTATGAACCCTTTGTGGGTAGAACCCGCAGAAGGGTTGCTGATTTTTCAGAGCAAGCAATGATGATGAATAGTCAGAACAGATTATAATTGATAAGATGTTCATTGTAGACTGAACTGTAAAGCTATATGTATATATATATATATATATATATATATATATATATATATATATATATATATACAAGGTATTCATTAATACTGTCAGTTTATTTTCATGATATGTTCTGCTGATCTCACTTGATAAACCGGCCTGTGGCCTTGATGACAGCCTCCAGGCCACAGACAATAGTCCCTATCTCAGATTTTATGCCTCTGAAGGCACTGGTGATCCTGGCCCTCAGCTCGTTTTTTGTGTTGCAGCTGGACTAATTGGTCTCTGTTCCACTTCACCCCACACAAAGTTGAAGAGGGTTGTAGTCAGTCAAGTTGGGAAGCCAAATGTCTGGTGCTCTGTGATTAAAGAAAGTCTCAGACAACCAGGCCTGAGTTTTCCATCTGGTGTGGCAGAGCTCAGTCTTACTGCCACACATAAGGGCACCCTGCAGCTACCCGGTGGATCCAGGGCTTCACCACCTGGCTTAGTACACAGATGTAGCTGTGAGTGTTCAGCCTGAGGAGTTCATGGAAGAAATGGAGTGGCATGAGGTTAATTTAACTGCTGACAACACTGAAGACAATGATTGTCACTGTAAATTTTATCTGTGTGACTCTGGGCATGTCCTAGGGTGTGACAGTGAGCCTCTTCTTGTTCCGGTCTTGGCAGAAATTCTTCTCAGCGAAGAAGAACCACAGCATGGCTGGCTCCCACTGTGTCGTAGAATGGACTCTTGACGATATACCATATATAACTATTCGTTGAGGGAACTTATTTAATTATCTTTAGAGTGCGTGGATGTCTAGACTGGCTGATATTATGTATCTTTGATATGCTTAAGAAGTGAAACTGAGCTCAAGGATAATAATATTGCTATCATTAATAAAAACTATCAACAACACACAAAACGGAAAATATTGACATAAACAGAGAATTGGAAAGGGTCGTGGGAAATCGAGCTAAACCGGGGATTAAGAGATTTAAAAAGGTAAAACAAATATAAATTAAAGGGATGAGATGGTTCGCTAAACCATTTAAAGCACAGGATAGAGTTGGCAAAAGGGTTAAATACTCAAAGGTAACGTTCGGCTTTTGTAATTATACTTGTTGTGCAGAGGAAGGCGACGTGAAGGAATTTTCAGTCCGCTGGCGAGTTCGAGCCGAAGGGGGGGGGGGGGAAATTAAATGCTCCTGACGTGGTGTCTTGGGAATGAGAACCATTTCTTGATGAACAATGGCTGTTCTACGTTGTTCTCTTCTGAACAGGGGGGGGGTGAGAACCGTCTCTTGTCTACGGGCTCAAGAACAATGGCTGTTCTAATGTTGTTCTCTTCTGAACAACAGGGGAGAAGGGTGAGAACCGTTTCTTGGCGAACGGGTTCAAAAGAACAATGGCTGTTCTACGTTGTTCTCTTCTGACAACAGGACGGGGGGGTGGGGTGAAAACCGTTTCTTGTCAATGGGCTCGAACGAACAATGGCTGTTCTAACGTTGTTCTCTTTCTGAACAACAGGGGAAAGGGTGAGAACAGTTTCTTGGCGAACGGGCTCAAAAGAACAATGGCTGTTCTAATGTTGTTCTCTTTCTGAACAACAGGGAAAGCCTTGTGGACTTGGCATCACGAAGGCTTGAACCTTGGCACTCAAGGGATATTGTCCTTCTTCTGGACAAGTGATGGTGAATCTCGAGGTCGAGGTCCCTTGGCGCATAAGCCTAACTCAATCTGGCGAGGTCGGCGCATGGGGCGAATGGGGGAAGATAAACCTCCTTGTTTAAACATTGACTCAGGCGGCTGCAATAAGGCGCCAGGCTTCAAAGCGAAGATGCACGTGGGTAGCATCGTGGTTTTAAATAACATGTGATAGTGGTTGAAATTAAGCGGCCTCCACCCGTTCTATCACACACTGTTAATCAGCTTCTTGTTGTGATTGAGTCACTTTTCCTGCATTGCTTAGAAAGAAATTTTCCCTTACTCATCATGTAGGAAAAATAGCAAATTTCTTTATCCCCCACCAGCGTGATGAGGTCTTCATCTACACCTTTCTCCCTTGCAATGACACACATGACTTTCTGGGATCATTGTGATGATTGCCAATGATGAGTTCCGGCAGTTTGATGGTGTCAAATTATCAACCATTGGTTTATTCTCTACTGTCGCCTTGGCTGATATTGAGGAAGTCTGAAATCGCCTCATTTGTTCTTCTGGCACGGATTCCAAGGACTCCATTGCTCTTCCACAAATTGGGGGTTCTAATTTTCTATAGTCAATTTTTTTGCATCCCCCCCTCCCCAAGTAAAATTAGTCGTTGAAAATTGCAAATGAATACCATCTACATCCTGTACCAAATAGTCTGAGTGAGAATAGCGATACAAAACTGAATTGCAAGCAAAGCAATGACTATCATAAAACACAGACAAGTATATACCTTTAGTTAAAAAGTCATCTATATATAAAACTAAACCCAGTTCCAAACTACCAATCAACTTTTGATGGTAATTTCAAAACATGAGAAGTGGGAGCTCACTTATGTGCTGAGTTATAAGTGAAAAGTTGCATTTTGTGGTCAAATCACATAGCATGATGTCAGTGGAGTAGAGGCAATATTGGCTAAAGATAAATCAACCCATTGTAGAAAGTTAGAAGCAAAACCAACAAAATGAAGGGTAAACTTCTGTCTGTAGATGTTGAAAATATACATTTTTGGTAGAGAGGCTGTATAGGATGGTTAATGATGCTGAAAGATCTTGCTAGATATCTTATATTAGGTAATAGTCTACATTAAGAAAGGGAAATAGCCTTTGCTTCAAGTTCCAGAAAATAGCATACTGAATTATATTGAATCTACCAAGGAGTGAAGGTGAAGCAAAGATGTATATAAAGGAGACATAATTCAGGATGGAAAGAATCAGACAGGTATAAATCATTAATAATGTCTTTCAGTCAGAATCCCAGGAGGGAAAGGAAAGGACTTACATAAGATTCAATGGAGATTTCCATTGGTAATATAAGTCGGCAAGTGTTGAGTTTTAAATTAAACCAAGGAATTTAGTTTTGGGGACAAGTTCAAGTGGCTGATCTTTTAAATACAATGGGGGATGGAAGGTTTTTTATGAGTAAAGATCATAAAAACCATTCTGTAAGGGAGTTTAATGCATCCAGTAGTAAAGCATTTTAACAGATTATGGGCAGAGAATAAAATTAGCAGGAGGGGGGGGGGAGTATAACCACCACCATTAAAGGGAGTTATGGGCGGAGGGCAAAGATACCCATTTTGAAATAATCACCTTAAGGTTCAAATTCAATGCAGTTACCAGACATTGTTATGCGCCCCAATGTTCATTGTTTTATGCAGTGCTCCACAACGAATGGGCGGAGCTAGAAATGGAGACAAAACTTTATTGAAATTGGTGGCTGTGCATTCAAAATTGACCATATCTTCCATATACACTGTATAATATTTGCATATTCTTTCAAAATAGAGATTAACAACTGATTACTAGGGCACTAGTTACTGTAATCATGCCACAGCCTAATACTAGGTTATATTAAAAAAAGAAAAAACAAATACATGCAAATACACGCTGCAGGATTTTTTTCAAAAAATTTTAAGGGGCTATCTGGCGACTGCCGACTTAGGCATAAGTCGCCGTAAACAAACAGCCTAGTTCTAGGCGACTTTAAAAAATTGAACAGGAAACAACAATAAAAAGAAATAACAATAACAATGACAGAACAATAACAAAAACCACAATTAAACCTGGTTAAATGAAAGGGAGAAGGCCGGCCTCCCCCCAAAAGTCAACAAGTCCACCAGTCAAAGTGCATGCACTCATCCCGAGTACAAGGGACAGGCGGTTTTGCGACCCCGCCCATCCCAGTACCGGGACAGGTGTCGTGTGCGAAGATCACCCAGACTGGGACATTTGACAAGAATGTGCCGAACAATCTGGGGGACGACGCAGTCATTGCAATAGGGCGCAGGTGTGCCGAATCGGGCACGAGTGTGCCCGATTCGGAGACGGCAGAAAGAAACCTGAAGCCGCCGCGGCATTGGGGGATAGGTCCATGGGAACAGTCACGACGCAATAGCACGCAACTTTAAGTTCCCTTGACCGTCTCTTATCTTCTTTGCCAAGCAGTCCGTTAAGCTGCCCGTATTCCTGCCATGTAGTCGGTGTGAGGAAGAGCGAAACGCTGGTCCGGTCGCAGAGTCCTCGCGGACTCTTTGGTGCCCTCATCGGCGCGCTCATTCCCCGCAATTCCTACATGTCCAGGAACCCAGCAGAAGATAATCTCGACATCTGCCCGGCTCGCCAAAACCGTGGCGGCACGGATATCGCGAACCAGGGGATGCGGAGATTCCAATGCCCCGAGAGCACTAAGGGCGCTTTGTGAGTCGCTATAGATCACAATCCGGTCTCCGAACCGGGCACGTCGCGTAATCTCCCGTACCGAGTGGTGTATTGCCACCAGCTCGGCCGTGAAGACAGACGCATCGCCTGGTAGAGCCCCACTGACCTCAAACAGAGGGGATACGGTGTGGAAGCCGACCCCTCTTGGGACTTGGAGCCATCCGTATACACTGGCACGGTTCCAGCGTGACACGATGTGTGCTCCAAAAAGGTCGAACGCAATACTCCCGGCGCAGTACAAGCTTTGGGAGCAGAGGCGTGGCGACAAATAGCCAAATGTGGTACCCTCCAGGGTGGCGTCCTGGGCAAAACCAGGGGCGCCACCGGCCCGAGAGCGATATCTACCTCTCGAAGGAGTTTCCTGGCCCTAAACCCAAAAGGCTTAGGGTATGACTGGCGTCTCTCGACGGCACAGGCACCATCGAGATCAGCTGCGGATGCAGTGAGAGCTGTTGGCGACTGAGGGAGGCGCCGGGCTCGCGCGTACAGTCGAATGATACACTGCACGCGGCGCAGAGCGAGTGGCATCTCCCCAGCATCGACCAACAGGCTCTCAATGGGGGAAGTGCGGAAGGCACCGGTCGCAAGGCGAAGGCCGGTGTGGTGGATCGAATCCACCTTCCGCAATAAACGCTCGGCTGCGGATGCATAAAACTCGCATCCGTAGTCGAGCTTCGAACGAACAAAGGATCGATAAAAAAGTAAGGTGGTAGCCCTATCAGCGCCCCAAGCGCTGAACGTCACGGAACGGAGAATGTCCATGGCGCGGGTACAAGAGACCCTAAGGCTGCGAATATGAGCCTCCCAGGTGAGGCGTCGGTCGAATACAAGACCAAGGAAACGGTGCGACTCAACCACATCCAGGCGCACCCCTTTAAGAAACAAATCTGGGTCGGGGTGAAGCCGTGGATGGCGGCAGAAGTGCACCACCTTAGTCTTGGCCAAAGAAAACCGAAACCTGTGCGCTTCGGCATAGCGAGAGACGCGGTTCAATGCCTGTTGGAGTCGACGCTCCAGAGTTGGCATCTCGGCCGCGCCAAAAGAGATCGAAAGGTCGTCCACGTAGAGCGTAGCGAGAACATCTTCCGGCAGCACCGAGGTGATGCCGTTGATGCTCAGGGCAAAGAGTGTGACACTGAGGACACTTCCCTGCGGGACACCCTCTTCCTGCTCCTTTGGGCCGGAGAGGGCTCCCCCCACCCGTACGCGGAATCGACGATCTCGCAAAAATTCAGATATAAAAATTGGGAGGCGTCCCCTCGCCCCCATCGTGTGGAGAGTCTCCATGATACCGTATCGCCATGCGGTATCATAGGCCTTCTCCAGATCGAAAAACACCGTGGCGTAGTGCTGTCTACGAAGGAAAGCCTCGCAGACGGCATTTTCCAGTCGGAGCAGAGCATCCGACGTGGAGTGGAACTTGCGGAAGCCGCACTGTGCGGAAGACAGATGGCCTCCGCTGTCCAGGAAAAAGGCTATCTAACATTTACCAATTTCTCCATCAACTTGCACACGCAAGAGGTTAGAGAGATTGGGCGGAAACCGGTCGGAGTAGAGTGATCTCTCCCCGGCTTGCGAAAGGCGAGCACAGTAGCGATTCGCCAGGAGTCTGGGAGAAGACCTTCAACCCAGATCCTGTTGAACAAATCTAACAGAAAGGCCATGCCTCGCTCACCCAGGTGTCGAAGCATGGCGTACGGGACATCGTCCGGACCATGGGCGGTGTCCGCGCACGAAGCGAGAGCGGAATGCAACTCACTCACAGTAAACTTGTCGTTGAAGGGTTCTCCGCCTCTGGAGGTAAAGTCCAGCCGGCGGCCTTCTGCGACATCACGACGTGCATTGAATGCTGGCGGAGCAGCATCACAGTTAGAGAATGCGGAAAAAGCGGTCGCTAAGGATTCGGCCACGGACGCGGGGTCCGAGATTGCGGTCCCATTCTCCTTGAGAACGGGAGGGGGAGTTCTGCGAGAACTTGCTCCGAATCCTTTTGACTCGCTTCCACACCTCAGCTAAAGGGGTCTTCCCGTTAAGTGAAGACACGTATGCTCGCCAAGAAGAGCGGCGGGCGTGCTTCGAAATATACCGGAACCTAGCCCTAGCCCGACGAAATTCAGCGACAGTGAAATTGTTCGGGCGGCGCTTATAGCGCCGCTAGGCATAACGCTTCTGTTTGAGGGCCGTCTCACACTCGGCCGACCACCATGTGAGTGGTCGGCGTGCAAAACGGCCAGACGTCCTAGGAATAGTAGTCAGGCCCACGGCGATGAGGTTGCCGGAGAAGAACTCAACGGCCTCATCTACCGACCTAAACTCCTCGACTGAGATAGAGAATTCAGTCATTTCCTGAAATGCAGGCCACCGCGCCTGCGCCAAGCACCACCGAGGTGGTCTCTCAGGCGGCAGTTGCCCTGAAAATGATATTTGAATGGGAAAGTGATCAATACCATGGAGGTCATCGACCAAACCCCAATCAAAATCAGGCTGTGCATCCGAAGAGCACAAAGATAGGTCAAGGCAAGAAAATGAAGCGATTCTCGGACAGTGATGCGTAAACTCATCCATGTTTAGGACACCCATCTCAAGCTCTTTGATCAGATCTGCAAGGACTTGTCCCCTGGGATTTATGGAGTAATATCCCCAGAGAGGATGCCTGCCATTCAGATCTCCAAGCAAGAGATAGGACCTCGGCAACCGTGCCACGACGCGGCGGAAGTCCCCCGCGTCGAAGTCAGCTGATGGTGGAATGTACGCAGAAATCAGAGTATACCTCCTATCCAGGTGCAGCTGCACAGCTACTGCCTGAAAGGGGGTATCTAAAGAGAAAGGAAGAACGGAGACATCATGCCGGGTGTAAACCGCGCATCCCCCAGCCCGGCCATCCCGCGGTGGTGGGGTCGCAAGACCCTTATACCCCGGGAGGGGTATAAGGGTCTTGTGACCCTAACAGGGTTTGCCCTACCAAGCTGCTTGAATGGGGAGGGACTGCGGCTGGAAACAGGGAGGTGCCCGAAAGCATCTCCAGGGAAGGGGGTGAGGGGGAGTACCCTATACCTGTAGGCGTAGGAGAGGAGTAAACCCCCCTCTCCGATTAGAGAAGTTTGGAGGGTCCCCTGCGCCAGCACAGGGAGGAAGGACCTCCATGTTTTCTTTGGAGCTGCAATAGCTCATCACCCCTCGCAGTAGCCAGCCCTGCAAGTGGTGCATACAGGCCTGGCAGAGCCAGATGCCGCCATTCAGGACCACCCCTTCTGCCTGGTGGCTGGGCAGTCCCTCAGCATGGCGGCTCCACCTTGGACACGGCGTAAAAATATAGATTGTGAAGTGAGAAGGAAAGGGGATGTCAGGAAGGTATGGGTGGGGATGAAGCAAGTTGTTAAAAACCAACGACCCCAGACCGGAGCTCAGGGAACATTGTCCCCTCCCTCCCTCAGCCCCGATCCGGGATGGTTGGCGGACCAGAGAAAGTTGTGGGAGAGGTTGTATGAAAAGTGATGAAGGGAGAAATACAGGCTGTTTGAAAGAAGGAGAAGAGGCTAAACTGGGGTCGGACGGGGTGTTAAGTCCCATCAGCACGGCAGCCAGGATGGCAAATTGCCGCAACCCTTACGGGGTGTGTAGTTATGGATAAGTGGATTGGGGAATGGAATGATAGTGGCATGGGAACAGGTTAGTCTTAGAGTGAGTTTGGGCAGTGATGTGAATGTGAAGCATGACACTGTGATTCTGAAAGATGAGCAAATGCTGTGTTGTTTCTTGCTTGGTGTGGACTTTATGAGATTGAATGATTTGTCTTTCGATGCTGATAAGCATTGTGAATGTGAGGTTGAATGAGTGTGCAAAGAATGTTGTAAAATTTTGCAGTATGATTGAATTGGTCATGGATGATAAGAATGAGATTTTAAGTGATGATGATATTCTAGAGATGCAAGAGATGTGTCCTTTTGTCAGTGAGTTGAAGAGGTATGTAGTGACGCATGTTGATTTGAATGAATGGCCTGAGTGATTTTAAAAGGTATGCTAAAGATTTTGTTATTTGTATGGATGTTGTATATTTTGTGAGGCATATGAAGGATGGGGATGATATGTTCGTACCTGTGATGTCCTTGGTTGGTATGATTGGTCTGGTGAAAGTTGTGCATGATAATTATGGGCATATGTTTAAGTATAAGTTGTGGGAGTGTATGAAGGAGCATGTGTTCCATCCATTTCTGAGAACTGTTGTGAATGGTGTTGTGACTATGTGTGAAAGGTGTCAGAAGTGAAAGGTGCAAGTGTGCGAGTGAAACCAGCGATGTTGAAAGTTGATGTGAAAGAACCATTTGAATTAGTAGTAATTGATTGTGTGTTTTTACGGCGTACGAGTGCTGGAAATGTTGGTATGGTTGATCATAAAAGCAAGTTTGTGTATGCGGTGCCTGTGAGAGATAAAAGGAGTGTGACTGTTGCGCATGTGGTTAAGCAGTTGTTTTTTCTTATGTGTGTATGGAAGCGTAGGAGATGTCTGAGTGATAATGGGCCTGAGTTTGCGAGTGATGTGTTTGAGCGAATGTTGAGAGAGAATGTTGTGGAGCATGTGAGGACGACTCTGTATGTACCCATCTTTGAATGGGTTGACTGAACGTATAATTATGACGTTGTGTGAGATGTTGAGAATGATGAGTACAACTTTGAATGATTGGGATGAATGGTTGAGTAGAGTGTTATGGGCGTATAATTCAACAGTTTATAGTGCAACTGGGGTGTCCCTGTGTCAGTTCGTTATGAATTTTGAAAGGTGCCCTTTCTTCTTCTTTTTTTGGTCCTGTTGTCTGCTATAGGCCTCCTGTTATTGACTTCTTGTCTATTGTGTTATCGGTTGGTTGATATTGCCCTGGCACATATTTTTTTGTTGTTAAACTTAATGTATCTTCTTTTGTATATATAGTCTAATTAAATGTTGTTGTTTTTTTAATAAATTTTGATTGGTATTCATCAGATAATATTAATTGTGTATATAGGAAAATTAGCTATCTATATTTTTGTATGCATATTTACCCCATATTTTTTTGGTAAGTAAAGGCCTGTACATACAATCCGTTTCATTTCTCCCTCAATTTCTCATATCCAAATTAGTGTAGGAAGCGGGTTGGATCAATTGAGGTTAGAGTCTAGATTTTTGGCCTGCTACATTGTGAATGACTGTGGTTGTATGGCCTAAGGAAGGAAGGGTGTGATGGAGTGAATGAGTGTGTGTGAAGAGCCATTCTCCCACCCCTTTTCCCAATACCCTCTCCCTCCCTCTGTAAGATGGGGGTGTGAATGGAGAGATGTTTTATATATATATATATATATATATATATATATATATATATATATATATATATATATATATATATATATATATATATATATATATATATACGTAGGTGAGTCAAAAAGTTCTCAGACAAATGCCAGATTATTGAAATGTTCGATTTTGTACAAGTAAATACAGGGTCAAACACGACTTTCATGTTTTCTGAACAATTCCTACAAAATTCGTCATTCAATTTGTCGAGACTCTTTGTATTAGATGTGCTTCAAAAAGGTTACTTTTTTGAACCCATAAAATGGCAAATTTTGAGATAAGAGCGAACATTAAATTCCTGACTAAACTTGATTGGAAGCCTGTTAAGATTATTGACGCTCTACAACAGGTTTATGGTGACTCTTCGCCATGTAGAGCGGTAGTTTACGACTGGATTAAGCGCTTCAAGGGGGGCAGAGAAGAAGTTGAAGATGATCCACGTGAAGGGAGACCCTCCACCTCCATTAACCCATAAAATGTCGAGCTTGTGAGGAATCTAGTGGATAAAGATCGCCGTATTACTATTGATGAAGTTGCCAATGCATGTGAAATCTCTCATGGCTCAGCATTTGGAATTCTAACTGAAAATCTTGGCCTGAGCAAGCTTTCAGCACGTTGGGTCCCAAAAGCGTTGCGAGAAGACCAGCTGAATCATAGGGCCAACCTTTCTTTGGCTATTTTGACCAAGATTGAAGCAAACGAGGATAGTTTTTTTGAGCGCCTCGTAACGGGAGATGAAACTTGGGTGTATCAGTTTGATCCTGAAAGTAAAAATCAATCAAAAGAGTGGCACCCAAGGGGGGCAGCAGGGCCTACCAAGTTCAAGACAGAGAGGTCCGTTAAGAAGATAATGGCTACAGTTTTTTGGGATTCGGAGGGAATTATTTTAATAGACTTCTTAGAAGGACAAAAAACTGTTACATCCAGCTATTACGAAGGAGTTTTAAGGAAGCTGAAAACTTCAATAGCCAAAAAACGACGAGGAAAGCTCCACAAGCAAATCTTGTTCCACCATGACAATGCCCCTGCACATTCGTCCAAAGCTGTGAGATCTCAGCTACGGGAATTTGGATGGGAAACTCTTGCTCATCCCCCTTATAGCCCTGATTTAGCACCCTCTGACTTTTTTCTGTTTCCAAATTTAAAGGGACACCTAAAAGGAACCCGGTTTCAATCATTAGATGAAGCAAAAAAGCAGGTCATTACTTGGTGCCAGAGACAACCCCGTGAATTCTACAAAGATGGTCTTTACCGTTGGATTCATAGATTAAGAAAGTGTATAGATGTTAATGGAGCTTATGTAGAAAAATGATTACAGTATTATTACAAATAAAAATTTTATGCCATTTATCTGAGAACTTTTTGACGCTAGAGGAATGATACCTCGATCCCAAACGGGGATCAGGAGTGCCTATGGGCGAGCACCAACAGACCGGTGTCTCGACAGCTCCCTGCAACCGAGGATTAAGCCACTATTAAATTTTATAAATATTACTTCCTTTTGTAAAGAATGGCTGACATTATAAGATTAGGGGAAGTAATACACTTGAAATTGCCATCATCCTTAACAGATTATTGATTGGTTGCATAAGAGTTTTTGCTTTTATATAGCCTCAATACATGATCGCATCGCAATATAATATTATATCGAGCTTGGAGGCACCAGCCTTTTTTCAGAAGTATACAAATTGTGAACACTCGAGTGGCAGCTGACCGGACTTCCCCGGGGGGTAAAATGCGAGGCCTTTTCCTTTTTAAATACAAGTATGGTTGTTAGGCCTCCTTATATGATTTTGTATTATTTTGGATCCAGTGTGCTTATTAGGCCTCTTTTGTATTGTTTGTTTAGTTGTGTGTATATAGGATTTTGTTTGGTAATATGATCGATTGTTTTTTTATATATCATTTTGCTAGTATTCATAAGTAGGATTAGTTTTCATATCCAGGTAAGAGGACCATGCCTGAATAGCATACTCAAGTTGTGGTCTTACCTATTTCAATAACATGGGAGGTTAAGAGACTTGTCTTGTATTTCTCCCATCTTGACTCCAACAATGAGTAGACGCACAAAACACTTAATACAAAATTTAAATTGTTCACTCAAAAATAAATTCATTAGAATATAATTTCTTTTAATACTAAAATATAGTTCCATATCAATATATAAAAATATATCAAAATTTATTTTTCTATTCATATATAACATCAATAGTAACAATCAATAATCACAATTGTCCAACCTTGACTTGAACAAGCCAATAGTTGCTGCATTTACTACTTCTTCTGGCAGTGCATTCCAACTATTAACTACTCTGACACTAAAGGAGTTAGCTCTAGCTAAGGTTCTCCAATGACCTCTTTTCTTTAGTTTATAAGTGTTTCAAGTGTGTTGGTCTCAGTGTACTCAAAGAAGAGCTTATAGTCAATATCCTTAAATCCATTTAGGATTTTATAAGTTTCTATTAAATCACCTCTTCGTCTCCTCTTCTTAAGTGTTGTGAGACCCATTCGCTCAAATCTTTCCTCGTATTCAAGATTCCTTAATTCTGGAACAAGCTTAGTCATACGTCTTGGGATTTTTTCAAGTTCAAGTATGTCCTTTTTGTAGTATGGTGACCAGCTCTGGACGGCATATTCAAGGTGTGGCCTAACAAGTGCACAATCTAAAGTATGACAAGTATCTAAATCAATTTCAGGAAAATGTCTCTTAATCAGCCCCACCATCCAGTTGGCTTTCTCTGCTAGCACATTAACATGATGTGAAGGCTTTAAGTCTGCTGACACATAAACTCCTAAGTCCTTTTCTACATTTGATTCCTTGAGTTGCTTTCTATTGAAATGATAGTTTTTATGTGGATTTTTGTGACCAATGTGCATGGTGACACATTTATCGGCATTAAAGTCCAGCAACCATTTAACACTCCAATTTAAGATTTTTCAAGTCCCTCTGCATTGATTCAATGTCTTCTTGTGATCTAATTTCCTTAAAAAATTTGGCATCATCAGCAAAAAGCAATACTGGACATTCCAATTCATTCACTAGGTCATTAATGTAAATACGAAATAGTACAGCATCCAAAACGGAACCTTGTGGTACTCCTGAAGTTACCCTTAGTTTATCAGACTAGGTCCCTCTTATCTCCACATACTGTTCCCTTCCATTTAAAAATGCCTTAATCCAATGTAAAATTTTACCTCTTATCCCATATGCCTCCAACTTACTTAATAGTCTCATGTGGCACTGTATCGAACGCTTTCCTACAGTCAAGATAGTTTACATCAACTGGTATTTGATTATCCAGTGCTACTGTCATGGTCTTCATATATGTCAGTAAGTTTGTAAGTGTGCTTCTCTTTGCTCTAAACCCATGTTGACAGCATCAAAAATCAATTCATTATCTTCTAGATGCTTAACTACAACTTTTCTTATCAGTTTTTCACACATTTTACAAAGTACACAGGTCAGGGATACTGGTCTGTAATTTAGAGGGTCAAGAATATCACCTTTTTTATAGATTGGACACAAAGATCCAAGAATCCAAAGAGCCAGTACTATCCCTGAATCAAGTGATTTCTTGATAATAATTAAAACTGGTAAGGCCAGTTCATTGTGACATTCACTCAAGAGCTTTGGATGAACTCCATCTGGACCATTTGTTTTATTACCATTAGCTTTTTTCAGTAGTTCTTTAATCTCATACATATCCACATCAATGTCTTCAATTACTGGCCCATAATATCCAATATCAAATGCTGGTATATTCAATACATCCTCCTGTATGAACACACTTTGAAATGCTGTATTCATTTCATTGGCAGTTTCTAAGTCTGTTTCGGTTATTTCACCATTTTGATTCCTCACTTTAAGTATCTTTTCTTTTATGTTGGTTTGACTCCTCACAAAACTCCAGAAATGCTTAAGGTTTACTTTTATGTCCTTACATAATTTCTTTATGAAAGCATTTTTGGGCTGTCTAATCACACTTGTAGTTAGGTTTCTGACCCTACTGTATTCTGCAGCTCTCCTTGGTGTCTTCCTAGCTTTGAGCCGTTTCCATGCCCTTTCTTTCTCCCTAATTTGGTTTAACACTTCTTTTGTCATCCACTTAGCAAAAAAAAATTTCTTTTTCCAACCTTACATAATATCTTTGGCACATACTTATCTATAAGATCACATAATATCCTGACTAGTAATTTATACATTTCTTCAACTTCCTTTTCTCTAAAGAGTTCAATCCAGTTAATTTCTGCTAACTCTCTTTTCATTCCAACATAGTTAGCTTTGTGAAAATTATATCTAGGATGCTGGCTACTATCTACCTCTTCATTACCCGTGTTCAGTAAGAGATCACATGCGATCACAGCATGATGACTTTTCCCTAAGGGAGGAAGCAATTCTAAACCTGTAATGTCATGAGAATCCCTGGTAAAAATGAGATCAAGCCTTGATGGATTGTTTTCTTCTAAATTGTGAGTGACTTCCAAAACATGTTGTAAGAACACATCATTAACACTATCAAGAAAACTTCTTGCATCCAGAATCTGGCCAACACTAGATATTTCATGGTTTTCCCAGTTTATCTCCTTAAAATTAAAATCACCACAAATAAACACCTGAGATTCATTGTTATAATCACCACTTAGCCTTATTAGGTCACAGAGAAGGTTATTCTTCTCTCTTACTGAAGCTGGGGGTCTGTATATTGTCCAAACTAACACACCCTTATTCTGACATTTAACTTCACACCAAACCACTTCAGCATAAGCATGGTTGTTCAAAAAATCCACATTGCTACTTGAAGATACTAACTTTTTATTCACTAACACTACCACACCACCTCTAGGCGCTGCTTGATTTACTCCGTCTTTTCTGAATACAGTATAATTATCAACATAAAAAATTCTGAATTATGATGATCACTCAATTTAGTTTCTTTTAGACACCAATATCTGGTTTGATTTCATCAATCAGCACCTGCAGTTCACTTGATTTATTGAAAACTCCATCAGTGTTAGTATACATACATTTGAGGGTGGTGTGGGTGTCAAAAATTCCTTCTTAGAGAGGCATTTGGATTCACTTTCACTAGCTTGTTACCCCTAATAATCCACTTACTGTCCTTAATACTCTGTTGTTTGAGATCTTCATTCTTTTGTTTCATGTTATCGGCCAGGATTTTCCTTCTGTTTCTGTCCTCCTGATTCATATCTTTGAAAATCTGAATATTTCTTATCTTTTCCTCAGCATATTCCCCCAGTTTAGGGGCAGCTCTCAATACCCTATGTGCGGTACTCTCCTGGTCTAATACTACTTTCATTAGCCTTGGGCTTTTGGCTTTCCTGTCACTCTCCTTTTTTCCTAGCCTACCAACTGATACAATTTTACTATTAATATCGATTGAGTCAATTCCCAGAGTATCAGTAAACAAACTTGATATAACCGGTTCATCATATTTTTTTCCTTTGCTCACCCACTGTGGCTTCCGACTCTGGTACATTGGCTAGCAGTACATTTTTTGCCCTGGCTGACCTATCTTTCTCAGTCTCGCAGACACTTCTTACTTTATCCTCAATGGTTTCGGTGACAGTATTTTGTATTTCCTTTTTAACCTTGTTTTCCAACTCTTCTGAATTCCTTCTCACTTTATCTTCAAGAACTAAGATTCTCTGTGAATTCTCTTCAATTTTTTGTCTAATAGGGCCTAACTGTTTTAGAATTTCTTTAGACACTATATTACAATGGTTGAGGGAACAAAAGTATCGTAGGTTCTTAACTCCATCTGCTAACTTAGTAAACATTTTATAGTACTCAGTAGACATACCATCACATTTAGCATGTACCCAAAAACCACAGTAATCACATAATATACCATTGTTTCCCCTTCCTTTTGTAGTACACTTTTCATTACAGTGGCCACACACGACCCTCGGTTTATCCAAATCATTGTCTCCTACCTTAGCTCCCGCCATAAGAACATACACCGGTTAGTTAGTTATTTTTTTGGGGGGGGGGTTATTTGTGGAGGGGTTAACCCTCTTGGATGGAGTATGTCTTCCCACCAGACCAGTATTTTTTATTTGTTCTTCATTAATTTGCATTTTTGGAGGTGTGTTAATGATAGTGGGTCTAAGCGAGTTAGACACTACACAGTTTGCTGCACTGTATAATTGGTATAATTATGAATTTATATTATAATTAGGTGAGCTATTGATTCTCTCTTTTCCTTCCTTTTTTTTATCTTATTAATTTATTTTAATATGTAAAATCTTATTGGTTTCTCTTTTAAAGGGTGAATACCTGTATAAATAAGTTTAAAGATATTTATTAATTTTGAGTTACATCTGGTTCCTGAGATAATTGAAAGTGATAGTTATAGTTAATAGAATAGAAACCCACACCAATCTTCACCTATGGGGCTCCTCTCCATAGGGCTTCAGAAAAGAAGTGGAACCTTGTTAGTATCCTTAATATTTGAACCAGAATATGTTCTTGACTGGGTTTAATCAAAGGTAACATTTACGTAGGTATTTATAGACAAGTTAAATTTGTTAATCGGGTAATTAAGGTAAAATAGAGTGACTGATCAAGCAGACCTAGTTTATGCATATTGAGTTATTTATAGTTATTGTGATAATCAAGTTGGTGTATACTAGGTACCTATAATAGTAATATATTCATTATTTTTAATCAGTTTGTGTTTTATAATTTTGATAATTTTCCAGTAGAAGCAAGATATTTAAGAAGTATTTTTTTTTATCATTTTTGGGGTATGTGGGCTGAAACCACCTCCTCCCAAAAGGGTTTTGAGAGTTATATTTTTTATATTCAGTAAGCTTAGATTGCCTATCATTTTTTGTCTTTTTATATTATAAGCAGGACATTCTAATAGAAAATGTTTTACTGTCTCAGGTAAATTGCAGTTTTTTAACTTAATTTTGTTTAGGTAGCAATTTAAGCTTACATGTCCTAATCTCAGTCTGACAAGTGCAGTTAACATAACATAACATATAACATAATTTCACGGATGACAAAAGCCACAAGGGCCTATCAAAGGTCATCCGCCTCCATCAAAACCTACCCACAAAAAGGACCATCACCAGGGGAAGACAAAATCAAAGTCCCCCACAATATAATATAACAGATGACAAAAGCCACAAGGGCTCATCATAGGTCATCCGAGTCAAACGGCCTCTTTTTTAAGGCACCCAAACTCCCAGGAAAACTACATCCAGAGGATTGTGTCCAGAAACAAGGGTATCACCAATCAAGGCTTGTCAAGAACTAAATCATGCAGCTATAGATATATACAAACAATATTAATATATACAAAACTTAGGAACCATCACAACCTTCCCTTCCCATAAACTCATCCAGCCTACTCTTAAATACATTTAGATTTGGACTACCTACTACCCTTGGCGGCAATTTGTTCCAGAAGTCTACCACTCTATTGGTGAAAAAATATTTTCTTAAATCCAACCTTACACCCTTGCTTTTTAATTTTCAAGTGGTGACCTCTAGTCTGATTTCCATCATCTAACTCAAAAAACTTACTAACATCCAATTTATCTATCCAGGAAAAAATTTTAAACAGCTCAATCATATCCCCTCTCACACACCTCCTTTCGAATGAGAACATATTTAATACCCTCAGTCTATCTATATATTCAAGGTGCCTCAGGGAAGGAATAATCTTTGTTGCCCTCCGTTGCACTGACTCGAGAAGGTTAATATCGTGTCTAAAATGTGGGGACCATGCCAGTATACAGTACTCTAGATGTGGCCTAACATAAGAGTTATAGAGTTTAAGAATAACCTCCTTACTTTTGTAACTGACATTTCTCTTAATGAAACCCAGCACTCTATTTGCCCTATTTCTTGCTTCAATACACTGCTTAGAAAACCTTAATGACTTATCTATTACTACTCCTAGATCTTTCTCATCCTCTACTGAGCTCAGCCAATGCCCATCCATTTCATAGTTAAATTTTCTATTATCTTTTCCCATGTTAATAACTTTGCACTTATCAAGGTTGAAAGTCATTTGCCACTTATGTGCCCAGGATAACAATTTATTTAAATCCCCCTACACTTTAAAATTATCATCAATATCTTTAACTACAGCTGCTAATTTGGCATCATCCGCAAAAATTGACACTTTATTATTAATTGCCTCCCCAAGATTGTTTATATAGATGACAAATAATAATGGACCGAGAACTGATCCCTGAGGAACCCCACTGATAACATCCCTCCACTCTGACTTTACACCATTTAGCACTACCCTTTGCTTCCTGTCTTTCATCCACTCAGCTATCCAATTTGAAACGCCCCCACATATCCCAATCATTTTTAATTTATGAACTAGTCTCTTATGTGGTACCTTATCAAATGCTTTACTAAAATCTAAGTAAATTATATCTACATTCTCTCCCTTATCTACTTGATCTGTTACAAACTCCAGAAAGTCTAGTAAATTAGTCAAACATGATCTACCTGATCTAAACCCATGCTGAGCATCGCTAATTAACCCCTCCCTCTCTAGATGTTGGCAAATCCCTTTTTTAACTATTTTCTCAAGAATTTTACAGACTACAGGAGTTAGGCTAACCGGTCTAAAGATATTTGGATCCTCTTTACTACCCTTCTTGAAAATGGGGACTACATTCGCTCTCTTCCAATCATCGGGTATTTCTCCATATTCCAGTGACCTAGTATATAACTTCTCCAGAGCTATTGAGATACTTTCTACCCCTTCTTTAAGTATCCTAGAATGAATATTATTAGGGCCAGAGGCCTTGGCAGTATCTAACTGACCTATTAGTCCTTTTATCGTTCTCCGATCCACACTAATGGTAGTAAACACCTCTTTCCCTGACCCATGAGTACTATACATAAGACTATTTAGTTTCTCCTTTGTAAATACTGATGCAAAGTTACAATTTAGTACCTCAACTATTTCCTCATCAGTTTCTCTCACAATCCCTTCATATTTGATAGGTCCTATTTTAACTCTGCCAGACTTATTATTAATTTTATAGTAACTAAAGAACTTTCTAGGATCTTTGTTGCTATCCTGAGCTAATTTAATTTCTGACACCCTTTTGTTCTTCTTTATAATCTTATCTAACTCATTCCTAGCCATTCTATAATCACTTAAATTTTGAATATTATTTCTACCTGTAATTTTTTGTATGCCATTTTCTTCTCTGAAAATTTTCTAGCTATCTCCTGATTCCACCATAATGGTTTCCTACTTTTGTTCCTAATGGCCTTCATTGGGATACATTGTTCTTGGACTACATTTATTATATGCTTGAAAGTATCCCACATCCCATAAGCATTTTTACCTCTGAATTCTACATCCCAGTCTACAAAATTTAGCAAGCTTTGGAGTTTTACATAATCTCCCTTATAAAAATTTGGAACTTTTACAGCATTCTTAGTTATTTTACCCTTCTCAATTCCCAAGTTAAAACGAACTATCTGATGGTCACTATTTCCCAATGCTTCCCCAACAGTCAATTCTTGAACTAAATGATCACTGTTAGAAAGTACTAAATCTAATATATTGTCCCCCTTCGTTGGCTCATTAACAAATTGATTCAAAAAATTATCCTCAAAGCATTCTATGAACCTGCCACTTGTTCTATCCCTACCTATCATATTTTCCCAGTCCACAGATTTTAAGTTGAAGTCCCCAATAATAACTGCATCTGTTTCACATCCCTTACTTATTTCCCTTATCATTAGTTCATCCATATCATCAGTCTGCCCAGGTGGCCTGTAAAAAGCTCCCAAATGCACCATTCTATTTTTACTGAACCTAATATCTATCCAAAATGACTAAACTCCATCCTGCTTTATTGAAGTATTTAAACTTGAAACAATGTTGTTTTTTATATAGATAATTATTCCTCCACCAATCTTACCTGTCCTTTGACTAATGTACATATTATAGCCCTGTAAATCAAATTCACTTATAGTGTCACTAAATTCTATTTCATTAACCCATGATTCAGTAACGCATAATATATCTATATCCTCATTGCTAATATAACTAAATAGCTCATCCTTCTTGTTTCTAAGACTACGAGCATTTGTATAGAAACAATTTAACCCCCCTATCCCTGAAGCACCTCTTGAAACCTGACTGACCTCACATCTATCGCCTTGGAACCTATTTCTGTTATCTGCCAAGTCCATTCTACTTTCAGTACTATAATGTCCTCTCATAATTCCCTGACCACTATTAGTATCTAGTTTCCCGCCCGCAAAGACCTAATAACACAATCATACTCCTCCCACAAATGATCATGGCCAATGATTGAATTTGTTTTTTATTTCATCAAATTGAGTAGAAATTACAGATCTTTCCCAAATAGAGGAGTATTCTTTTTGTATCTTTTCTCTTAATAAGTTTACAATTTCGCTTTTAAAGAATGGAGTGGTTTCAATGTTATTAAAATTGTGGGAGGCTTTAGCTAATAGGTCTGCTTTTTCATTTCCCACTATCACTATGTGAGAGGGTATCCATTGGAAATATATTTTATGATTGTTGCTCTGAAGGGAATACCACATTGATATTATTTCATTAACTAGGTTTGAGTATGTTTGGTTTGTCCTGTGGTCTTCTAATATATAGAGGCTAGATTGTGAGTCAGTAAGTATAACGGCAGATGTGGCAGAGTAGTTTTTGCAATGACTAAGTGCATTTTTAATGGCAAATAGTTCAATGAAAAGTACAGTATGATCTCCATCCAATTTCCAAGGGTAACACTGACCAGAGTCTTGAATAAAGATAGCAGCTGAACATGAGTATTTATCATTTAGGAGTACTTTAGATCCATCGCTAAATATTTTGGGGATTCTGGTAAAATTGTTGTTGATGTAATCTTCTATTAGTGTTTTGCTAATATTTGACATTGATTTTGGGTAAGTTATTGGTAAATTTGATTGTATCAGTAATTTCATGTTTTCCCAAGGTGGTATATTATTAATATAGGATTCCCTATATATGAAGTGGTCTATGCCAAGTTTATTACATAGATTGATAGCTCTATAGTAATAAGGCAGTTTGTTTTGGGTAGTCCACATAACTTCTGTGACAGCTTTTTTTGTGAATATTGAAGTTTTCTTTCAAAATATGGTTATTTGGTGATGAGAGTATTTTTAAAAAGTATTTCATGCTAACAAAATCTCTCTGATACTGAAGTGGTAGCATACAAGTTTCACCATGAAGAGAGGCAATGGGAGAAGACCTCATTGCTCCAATACTAATTCTAATTCCTGCATTAACAATAACATCTAGTTTCTTTTTTACAGATTGGCAGGCGGAATCATAAACTTCACATCCATATTGTATCTTGCTGATAATATATGCCTTAAGAAATATAAGTAATGACTTTGGGTTAGCTCTGTATGATAATTTACTGAAAGATTTTAGTATATTCAGGCGTTTTGGGCAATTTAATACAAGGTAATTTATATGACATTTTCAGGTCAAGTAAGGTGCATCAAAAAAGAGACCTAGAAATTTATTTTCTTTAACATCTTTAATTCTTTGGTTATTTATTGATATAAATGGTGTTCTAAGTATTCTTTGATTTGTAAAATACATTAGATTAGTTTTATTAATGTTAATGTAGTTACCCATGTGTCACAGAAATCTTTTATTTTATTAACGGCTCTTTGAAGATTTTCTTCAGCTTCCTGTAGTGTGTTCCCACTGGTGTATATTGCCTGATCATCTGCAAAACAGGATATATTGCAGTTTATTAGTTGAGGCATGTCATTGTTGAAAATAGTGTATAGAATAGGTGACAGTATTGAACCTTGTGGTATTCCTCTATCAAATTTAAAGCTGTCTGATAAGAATTCTCCAATGGAGATTTTAAATGAGAGGTTTTTAAGATAATTGACTAGAATAGTTAATAGTCTTCCTGTTATGCCAGATTTTGCGAGTTTGTACGTTAGGGCCAGATGTGGGACCAGATCAAATGCCTTTTTGATATTGAGGAAGAGCGCTATAACATGCTTTTTTGTTTTACATTTATCCTAATAAAATTTTCTAATTTCACTAGTTGATCAATTGAACTGTGTTTCTTACAGAAACCACATTGGAAGGATTTTATTATGTTATTTTTTTCAAGAAACCAATAAAGTCTATTGTATATCATTTTCTCAAAGCATTTTCCTAAAATAGAGAGTAAGGAAATTAGTCTATAAGATCCTTGATTTGCAGGATCTTGATCAGGTTTTTTTATGGGTATCCTTGTATACTTTTCATCCTTTAAAGGTTGATACATGATTTAAGTTGCAATTTGCGCATTTTAAAGTTTCTCTTGGGCAGTCTTTAGCCGAGTGATCATTGCTACATATTAGACATTTTGCTCTTGATCGACAGGAATAAAATGTATGTCTATATTTTTAACATCTGAAGCATTGTATCGGTAGTAGAATATAATCGTTGGTAAATATGTAGATTAGCAACTCCGCCCAAAGTGAGTTTTTTTGTAAATATTTTCATTCACCCCTGCCGGAATATTATATTCATGCCCAGTGTTTGAGTCATCTGACGTCAGACCCCACCCCCATTATAATTCGCAAAACGATTAAAGGCGCTGACATGATTTGGTTAAATCATTCACCTCTGTAAACGTTAGGACATTAGTCTATAAACAATTAGGATTATATACTGGGGGCTGTGCCCCCCAGACCCCCCCAATTTAATGAAACTCAGGATCATCGTAGTGTGGTCCCCCCATTGTGTTTTATCCCCACACAAGCTGTCCCCTTAAATGTACTCCAAAAATGTGAAATATTTTAGAACACAGATGAAATAGTACGTCCCATCGTTCAAGTCGCTAATCTACATATTTACCTAATCGTTTACATGGAAATTTGTATACAGAATTTTAATTATAGTTGGCTTATTTTCAACTGAGAAGTTAATTTTAATAAATTGTGTTAGAGTATTATCTTTTTTTATTCTTTTATTGATAAAAGACATTGTGGGGGTGTTTCAAATTGGATAGCTGAGTGGCTGAAAGACAGGAAGCAAAGGGTAGTACTAAATGGTGTAAAGTCAGAGTGGAGGGATGTCTAATTACAGACCAGTAAGTTTGACATCAGTGGTAGGGAAAATGATGGAATCTATTATAGCAGGAATATTAGAGATCACTTGGATAAGCATAAGTGGATAAAAGAATCACAGCATGGCTTTAGTAAGGGTAAATCCTGTTTGACTAATTTGCTGTCTTTTTATAGTAAGGTGTATGAAGCAGCAGATAATGATGAAAACTATGATATTTTATACTTGGACTTTAGTAAGGCTTTTAAGCGAGTGCCACACTTACGGCTTCTGAGCAAAGTTAAAGCACATGGGATCGATGACAGTATATTTAGGTGGATTCAGTCATAGCTTGGTGACAGACAGCAAAGAGTTAGTATAGATGGAGTTAAATCTGAGTGGGGGTGTGTTAGCAGTGGAGTTCCGCAAGGATCTGTTTTGGGTCCCTTGCTATTCTTAATTTATATTAATGATCTTGACATAGGTATAAGTAGTGACCTGAGTAAATTTGCTGATGATACTAAGCTAGGTAGGGCCATTAAGGCTGATTCTGATGCTGTTGTAATGCAGGAGGAATTGACCATTCTGTCCAATTGGGCCGAGAAATGGCAAATGAAGTTTAACATAGACAAATGTAGTATACTTAGTATAGGTAGAAATAATCCATTGAATAGTTATAAATTAAATGGGAGAATTTTAGGGAGGGCCGATTGTGAGAGGGACTTGGGTATTTTGGTAAGTTCAGACCTTCATCCTAGAAAGCAATGCCTAAATGCTAAGAATAAAGCTAATAGGATATTGGGATTCATTAGGAGGAGTGTAACCAATAAGAGTGCTGAAGTCATTCTAAAACTGTATCTGGCGCTAGTTAGGCCTCATCTAGACTATACAGTACAATTTTGGTCACCATATTATAGGAAGGATATTGATTTGCTTGAGTCTGTGCAGAGAAGGATGACAAAGATGATTGGTGGGCTAAGGAACTTACCTTATGGTGAAAGGCTCAGAAAACTAAATCTACATACATTAGAAAGGAGAAGAGTCAGAGGGGAATTGATTGAAGTCTTCAAATGGGTAAAAGGATATAATAAAGGGGATCTGGGTAAGGTTCTTATACTTAGTGAACATGACAGGACACGTAGCAATGGGTTTAAGCTTGATAAGTATAGGTTTAGGAAGGAGATTGGGAGGAATTGGTTTACAAATCGTGTGGTAGATAAATGGAATAGGCTCACTAGACATGTGATAGAAGCCTCCTCTCTGGGTAGTTTTAAGAATAGATTAGATAAATATATGGATAAAGCTGCTAGATGGGACTGACTTTTTTCTATGTATATATTTTTCTAAGGAGTGGGGAGATTATATTTTGCAGTTGCATGAATGGATATAATCCTCTGGATGCATTTTATGTATATTGTAGATTAGATCTGACGAACTCCTGTAAAGGAGTGACAATATTGATGACTTGTCTCTGGTAAGAAATCTTTTGTGTGTTGACTGGAACAGGAGCTGCCAAGTGTAGGCCATGAATGGACTTTTGCAGTCTCCTTCTTTTCTTATGTTCTTATCAGTGGGGTTCCTCAGGGATCAGTTCTCAGTCCATTATTATTTGTCATCTATATAAACGATCTTGGGGAGGTAGTTAATAATAAAGTGTCAATTTTTGCGGATGATACCAAATTAGCAGCTGTAGTTGAAGATATTGATGATAATTTTAAAGTGCAGGGGGATTTAAATAAATTGTTATCCTGGGCACATAAGTGGCAAATGACTTTCAACCTTGATAAGTGCAAAGTTATTAACATGGGAAAAGATAATAGAAAATTTAACTATAAAATGGATGGGCATTGGCTGAGCTCAGTAGAGGATGAGAAAGATCTAGGAGTAGTAATAGATAAGTCATTAAGGTTTTCTAAGCAGTGTATTAAAGCAAGAAATAGGGTAAATAGAGTGCTGGGTTTCATTAAGAGAAATGTCAGTTACAAAAGTAAGGTTATTCTTAAACTCTATAACTCTTATGTTAGGCCACATCTAGAGTACTGTATACTGGCATGGTCCCCACATTTTAAACACGATATTAACCTTCTCGAGTCAGTGCAACGGAGGGCAACAAAGATTATTCCTTCCCTGAGGCACCTTAAATATGTTCTCGTTCGAAAGGAGGTGTGTGAGAGGGGATATGATTGAGCTGTTTAAATTTTTTTTCTAGGATAGATAAATTGGATGTTAGTAAGTTTTTTGAGTTAGATGATGGAAATCTGATTAGAGGGCACCACTTGAAAATTAAAAAGCAAGGGTGTAGGTTGGAATTAAGAAAATATTTTTTCACCAATAGAGTCATAGACTTCTGGAACAAATTGCCACGGAGGGTAGTAGGTAGGCCAAATTTAAATGTATTTAAGAGTAGGTTGGATGAGTTTATGGGGAGGGAAGGTTGTGATGGTTCCTAAGTTTTGTATATATTAATATTGTTTGTATATATCTATAGCTGCATGATTTAGTTCTTGACAAGCCTTGATTGGTGATACCCTTGTTTGTGGATGCAATCCTCTGGATGTAGTTTTCTTGGGAGTTTGGGTGCCTTAAAAAAGAGGCTGTTTGACTCGGATGACCTATGATGGGCCCTTGTGGCTTTTGTCATCTGTTATATTATATTGTGGGGGACTTTGATTTTGTCTTCCTCTGGCAATGGTGCTTTTTGTGGGTACTCTCTTGAACTCTCTTGAAAGGTTTTTGCTTCATAAATCCAGATTCCAATTATTATATGTATATGTTGAGTTTCTGAGACCATGAAGCGGGGCCACTGCGTGGCAGACACCCCTTGTATTCTGTACTGTTGCTATCTGCTAAAGTATTTATGCTGCGCTTGATCAACTATACAGTTTGAAGAGGCAGCAATAAATTTTTTGTAGCCTATAATATTAGGTTCATCTGGAAGGTCTATTAAGTATTTGTCTAATTTATTTTTAAAGCTGTCGGTAGTACCACTAAAATCTCTTATTGTTCCAGGAAGCACATTAAACAGTCTAGTTCCAAATCTTGATAATGAGTTGTACTGATGGATTTTATATCTATTTGAGCTTGACAGATGGAATTTTTGACAAGTTCTTCCATATCTCTGAGAGTATACTGGAACTATTTCTTCTGATTCAGGTGGAATTACGAGGTTTTCAATGACCTTCCAAATATATATTATGATGTATCTCTCATATCTTCTTTGAACTGAGTATAAATTCAATTTTTCCAGTCTTTGCCAGTAATTTAGTCCTTCCATCCCTCTTATTTTGTCTGTGAAAGTCCGTTGGATACCTTCTAACTTTTGCATGTTTTTTACCTCATAGGGATACCATAATTGGACACAATAGTCCAGATGGGGTTGGATGCATGCTTTGAACAATATCAACATGGCTGACTTTTCCCTGGTTTTGAATGTTCTTAACACAAAAGCACTCATTCGCCTGCACTTGTTAACAACATCATCAATATGTACCTTAAATGATAAGTCATTAGATATGTACACACCTAAGTCCTTAATATCTGATTTTTCTACAATTAGCTTTCCACTGGGGGTCTTGTAGTTAGTAATTTTTTTTAAGTTATCTTGTAATCCAAATTTAATAAGCTCAAATTTTGTTTCATTAAATTTTAAATTATTCTGTTTGGCAAATTCATATGTTGCATTTAAGTCTTCCTGCAATTTCTCACTGTCAAATATATTTTCTATAGTTTTTAAAATTCTTGTGTCATCAGCAAATGAATATAAAGAGCTGTTTCTTATGGTTTCAGTTATATCATTCAGCATTATTAAAAACAATAAGGGGCCCAGTACGGTTCCTTGTGGAACACCACTTACTACTTCAGAGACATATGATTCATGGCCATCTACTATAGTCACTTGCTTACGATTCATTAAGAATTCTTTTAGCCACTTTGATATTTTCCCCACAATTCCTAATTTTTGGGCTTTTTTCAGTACGATGTTGTGGTCCACTTTGTCGAAAGCTTTAGAAAAATCAAGGTAAATGACGTCCATGTTTTTATTGTCTAATACTGCTTGCAATATTTCATTGCGGTAGTCGATAAGTTCAGTGAGGCAGGATCTTTTTTGCCTAAAACCATGCTGAAACGTTTTTAATAATTTATTGCTCTCCAAGAAGTTTACTACATTTATTTTAACAATTCTCTCAAGGATTTTAATCACATGAGATGTGAGAGATACTGGTCTATAATTCTCTGGTAATTTTTTTGATCCTTGTTTAAAGATTGGTTTTACTTTTGCAATTTTCATACAGTTTGGAATTTTGCTGCTGTCTAGTGATCTTCTCCACAGCATATATATTGGAGCTGCTAATGATATTTTGCAGTTTTTTAGGATGATAGGCCCTATCCCATCAGGTCCTGGTGCTGAGTTTTCAGGTATTAGATCAATAGCTTTTGATATATCTGCTTCATGAAACTGTATATCACTAATTGTTTCAACTGTATTCCTGTTCGCAGAATCTTCTAATGTACTTTTGACTGGAGTGCTCCATACTGATTCGTATTGTTTTTGTAATATATCGGCAATTGTTTTAGGGTCTGAGGTTAAGTTGTTATCAGATGATAAAAGTGGTCCAATATTAGTTCTAGCTAAGTTTTTCTTTTTTGCAAATTTAAATAAATATTTACTACTTTCCTTTATTCGTTGTATAGCTTTATTTTCTTCATCAGTATTCTCCCTTGAGTGGGATAATTTTATTTCTTTTTCTATTTCCAGTATATTGTTTTTCAATTTATTTCTTTTCTCTACATCCAATGTTTTATTTAGATTTTTTGTGATCTTAATTCTTTTTTTCATGAGACTTTTTCTCTTTCTATGTTCTTTGGTAATTTTATTAGATTTTGTTTGTCTTTTTGGAGTATTAGCATAAATAATATCAGTCATGTATTGCTGTATTTTTTTCCAGGTCTGATCAACATCCAATCCTTCTAGTTCACTAATCCAATCTATAAGGCTCAATTTTTCATTGATTGATTTCCAGTCACTTTTGTAAAGGTTAAGATCCCCAAAGGGGACTTTTATACCAGAGCTGTTTATCTTGATAGGTTCTATAGGAATATTTGTCTCTAAGTTAATGATGCTGTGATCTGAGTGAATTGTTTCAGAGATTTGGATTTCATCTATTAATTCATTATTATTAGTAAATACCAGATCAAGAATATTATCTTTTCTTGTAGGCTTTAATATTAATTGAGTTAAATAGAAATCAGACATGAGATATTGTACTATGCTATGATTTCCTTTTTCTATACCCGACTCCAGAAGTCCATTTTCATTCCACTTTGCATTCGGAAAATTAAAGTCCCCCAAGATTATTAAGTTACTGCTGCAATTTTTTATCTCTTTGCATTCATTAACTTTTTCAATAACCTTTGAGAAGCTTTCAGGTGTTGCACTAGGTGGTCGATATATGTTAATTGCATAGTAGATATCAGATTTTATCATTATTTTAATAATTAATATCTCACATTCTCCATTTGAATATTTTAAGATCTCTTCACTAGGTATGTCATTTTTTACATATATAGCAACGGATGCGGATGACCTTTGATAGGCCCTTGTGGCTTTTGTCATCCGCGAAATTATGGGTAAATATGTAGATTAGCCGGCCCGGCTGAAAAAAAATTTGTGTGTAAATATTATCGTTCACTCGTGTCGGAATATTCATGCGTGTTTGAGTCCTTTCCAAATTATTACCAAATTATGTTATGTTATGACAGTATAGGGTAGCCTTTATATATTAATTCATTCGGTAAATATGTAGATTATCGGCGCGAACGATAGGACGTACTATTTCGTCCATATTCCAAAATGTTTCACGTTTTTGGAGTACATTTAAGTTGAAGGCTCGTGTGGGGGTAAACACAATGGGGGGGACTATACTACAATAATCCTGAGTTTCATTAAATTAGGGGGTCTGGGGGGCACAGCCCCCCAGTATATAATCCTAATTATTTATAGAATAATAATTCGAAAAGGACTCAAACGCGCATGAATATTCCGACACGAGTGAACGATAATATTTACACACAAATTTTTTTCAGCCGGGCCGCTAATCTACATATTTACCATTCATTCTTTATTCCCACTACATTCTCATTTAGAGCAATTGGGCCAAATAACCCCATAGGATTTTGGAAGATCTGATAGTAATTTACAAGTTACTTTCCACTCACCTAGTAAGAAGCCTGCACTATCTAAGAATATATCTTTAATCTTAGTACTGGTACTAATAATGCAATTTTTTGTGCGACCAGTAAAAGTTACAACATGATGTTGAATACCATTAAGTAAATTAGTTTTTAAGGGCAATGCTAAATTGAAGAGGTTTGTCATTAAATTTATCATCTTCTTTTACAGGTGCTATTAAGTATTTAAATGGTTTATATTATCAGGAGGAGACCCATCGGGGTCATCCTCCATTTCAAAAGACCTACCGGAAATCAGTAGGCCTGTATAAGCTCCTAATTATAAATAAGTGCAGCAAACCTTTATTACTACAAATATATATAGAAAGATTTAGTTAATGAAATATTAGTTATCCAGAACTAATCAGAGACGTCAACACCATCGATTCACCGGCGCCCACCAGTTATTTATTTACACAGAAAAACTGAGTTAAATATATCAAAATTCGAATGTTGGTGTTCTTCAATCCTCGCAGCGATGTTCAAGTCTTCACTCTCAACCTCCCAGTCACGAAATTAGGTAATAGAACAGCAAGAGCTCAGGAGTGAAATCTTGCACGTCCACTTCCGACAAATGACAAACATAAGCTTTATATAATATTCCTACAGAATCAACATTCAAAAAGTGAAAGTTCTGCTTAACTTGCTTGAATAGAAAATTAGCTTTCTTCACACACTGAAATCTACTTCTCAAACTTCAATCCAGATGAGACCAGGGTAATACTTCAGTTTAGGAGAGCACGGTAGGTGGCGCTGTTTATAGGCTACAATTTGGGGCTACAATATATGGCTTATGACATCAGACGGTAGCGTCAGATGTGACCAATCACCGCGTTATATTTTTTGTATATGAGTAAATACTGGGGGTTTGTGCCCCCCAGACCCCCCAATTGATTGAAACTCGGGATCATCGTAGAGTGGTTCTCCCCCAGTGATTTCTCCCCCACGAGCAATCCCCTTGAATTTACTGTTTTTTCCTATTTTATTTTTGGTAATTTTTTTCGCTGCAAACGACAACAGCTTTTTACTGGCAGAAAAACCTAACCTAATGACAAACAATACTTACTTACTTACGTAAAACGATTAATTACGAAAAAATATGAAATTTGAACAATGTATTTTAAACTTAAATGGGAACCCGCGAAAAATGTACCCCCTACGCGCTGTTTGTTTGAAACCGCACCGTTGTCACTTACTGTTTTCGTTTACATATATTTTATCGCAACGAAACAGTAAATTTTCTGAAAAATTTAAATTCGCACTGCATTTCGGACATTTTATAGTTTTCTCGATAAGTTTATGCGCCTCTAAAAAATCTAAAAGTTTTTCGCGGTTATGCAAAATAAATTCGAATTTGAATAACGAAGAAGCACAACTAGAGCACAAAGCAGCCATGACGAAACAGAAACATTTGCGCAGCGGGTCCTATTTATAGCTACGACGTTGCCAGTAAAAAGCTGTTATCATTCGCAGCAAAACAAAAAATAGGGGAAAAACAATAAAAGACATCAAGAAACCTTACCTAACCTAGAAAAAAACTATAAACGACCAGAGGCGCAGATATTTAGTAAATAATACAAACCCCCAAAACAACAAAAAAATATGACGCTGTGATTGGTCACATCTGAAGCTACCGTCTGACGTCATAAGACATATATTGTAGCCTACTAACAGCGCCACCTACCGTGCACCCCCTAATTTGAAGTATTACCAAACTTTGTATGTTTCGTTTAACTATTTTTGTGAAACTAAACCATTAATTTCCCACACTGGCAACCCTACATTCAACTTTATTTCAAACATTGGCAACCTGAAACCAAGCAGTTAAAAGAGCGTGATACCTGTGAATACGGTTCGTTCGACTTCAATACGACTTGTGTTAATTCCTCGGTCAATTTAATAGACTTTTCTATAGATCCTAGTCTCATTTAAAAGAAGAGTGGCTCAATTATAATAGTGAAAGGTGGAGATAGGGTAAACCTGAAGATCTGCGTCACGCGCTCGCCTCCGCGGTTCCCCGGTCCTGACCGCATAATATTTCGTCCATGTTCCAATATGTTTCAGCTTTTTTTTTACTAATTTTGAGTTTCGGATCATGAAGGGGGTCGCGATGACCCTGAGATTTCAATCAATTGGGGGGTCTGGGGGGCGCAGCCCCCAGTATATAATCGTAATTGTTTATAGAATAATGTTCTCGCGTTTTTTGCTTTTTTTTAACAAATCGCTTCTGCGCGTCTGAACGAAACATAAAAGCAACTTGGTCCCGAAATATTTCGGCTAAAATCTATTTCCAAAGTAACTAAAAAGATGTTAATTTTTGGCGGCCATAGCCTAAATTAGGCGGCGCTTTCGTCTTTATTATTTTGATAAACGTGATATCGGCTCTACACTTTTATCGAAATAATAAAAACGATAGTGTCGCCTATTTTCGGCTATTTTTGCCAAAAAATTAACATTTTTAGTTACTTTCGAAATGAGGGGCTTCGCCTTTTGACGTCTGGCCTCATCCAAGGTCCAAATTGTAGCCCAGAAACAGCGCCCCATTAATTTCATATATACAGCTCCTGCATTATTACTATCTATATGCAAAACAAAACACTTTCTTGCATTGGTTGATATCAACCATTGATTAGACTGGAACGAATGGAGGATACAAGATTAGCATGAAAGGGTGATTCGTGGAATGAGAACAGTAGCAGTTGGAATAAGAGGAGGTGGAGGATGACAAATGTGTGTTGATTAGTAGCAAACTTTAGTTTGTATGAGTGGATAATGTTGAATGAGAATGTGGAGGGACATAACTGGGATGGGAGGAAGTGAAAAAATGAAATAAACAAAGTGGTGAAAGATGTGGCTCAAAGAAAGTGGATGGTTGAGTTAGAGGGAAAGGGACAAAATATTTTGTGTCGCATAGGTCGCGCCGCCGATCTTCAGGTTTACCATAGTTTCACTGCTACTTCGCGGTGCAACAAGATATACAGAACCCTCCAACCCTCTAACTTCTAGGATAGCTTCGTTTCCAAATTATATTTCAATAAATGGACACTTCTTCCACTGACAATATATTTGGTAAACATGTAGATCGGCGGCGCGAACGATGGGACGTAAACTATTTCGTCCGTGTTCCAATATGTTTCACGTTTTTGGAGTAAATTTAAGAGGACTGCTCGTGTGGTGGTAAACACTGTAGGGGGACCCCCTCTACGATGATCCTGAGTTTTAATCAATTGGGGGTCTGGGGGGCACAGCCCCCCCAGTATATAATCATAATTGTTTATAGAATAATGTTCTAGCGTTTACAGAAGTGAATGATTTAACCAAATCATTTCTGCGACTTTAGTCGTTTTGCGAATTATAATGTGGGTCGGGTTGGGGTCTGACGTCAGAAATGAATGAAGTGAATTTTTATTTTGTTTTTCTATTTATCAATATATTTTTTCCAATTTACTATTTTTATACATTTAAATATACTTAGCTAGATCGTTTAAAGGAACTAGTTTTTGTGGAGCCTTTTGGGTGGAGGAAAGACGATTTTGAGGCGGTAAATTCAGTTTGAATGGGGCTCTCGTATGTGAAATTTGCCCTTCGTCTATTGTCTAACTTTGTGCTTTATTTTCGGATCGAGATAAATTGTTAACCTTTTTGGACGATCATAATTTACTTAAGATTAAAATCGATTGCGAGGTTTGTGGCCAGGCATTAGAGATTAACGATAATTTTGAATTTAGATGTTCTAAAATTAAACGTGACTCAAGTGATCGCCATTATTTTAAGAAATCGGCATTGAATGGCACCTTTTCTGCAAAAGATTCCCTTTTACCAAAACGTGAATTAAAGAAAGGTTCCACTCTTTCCTCATCGCTATTTCAGAAGTATACTCACCGCAATAAAGTAAGTAAACAGCGTTTTTCGTTTGGTTATTTTCAGGCATTTTGGTACAAAAAATAGCGCCCGGTATATTTGAACTAGGACTCAAACGTGCATAAATATTCAGGCACGGGTGAACGAAATATAAACTCACAAAAATACACTTTTTCGGGCGCGCCGCCAATATACATGTTTACCCTATATTTTTATTAACCATGATATCGTCAATGTAATTATCTTGGGAAAGTATTTCCTTCAGTATCCGACGCATAATCTTTAGGGAGAGTTTAAACTGAATCCAAGTTTCATCAAATAGTACAGCTTGTCCTTAAAGCACGCCCAATGAAAAGGGCATAACTTTTTAGCAACATGGATTTGAAGTTATGAAAACTTCAAATCGACAAGCTTGAGGGACACAGGTTTACCTTGTATTTCCTCACTGTCGTGGTTGGTATAGCTCTATATACCATACATATATCTATTATATTTGATTTTAGAGTGCACGGGGGTTTCCTTTTAATAAATTTGGGTCGGCCGAGGTCCGGTTACGAGGTCAGATCCTCGTAAGGGAGGGCTAGTCCAATAGAGCTACTTTAAATCTTTGTATTGGCTGAGAGTTCCAAATCTCACTTGGTTACAGGCTGTTACACGGCTATGATGAGCTCAAGGGTCGGAAAGTAAAGGAGTCGACAAAAAAATAGACTTTAATAAATATTAATAATTTAAGTTAAATGGTACAACAATAAACATATATATAATAAGAAAAATAGATACAGTGGTCAACGGGCCAGTAAAAAGATAAGGTATTTAAAATGAAATAAAATTGGGTAGGCTGGATGGAATTAAAATTGAGCTTTACACGTGGAGATATTAAGAACACAAATGATAATGGGGGAACGGTAGACGGCAATTATAAATTTGGGGAAGCTAAAATATTCGTTACAATACCTTGTACAAAATGGAGGGGGTGGGGAAGACGATGGTCGTTTCCGGCGAAGCGGTTAGATGATGGTTGGGTCACTTCGACGGGGTCCGGGGTCAACTTGCTTGTAGTTGAAGTCTTCCTTTGAGATGACGGGAGGGGGGGGGGAGTTCAGAGCCTTCGAGAATGGAGGCTGGGAATTCTTCCGGTGTATATTCTTCGAAGAAAACGTATGGTGGTTTTCTTTTGAGACGTCGACGGATTGTTTGGACGACTATACGTAATTATGGGGGTATTACGCGGAGATCACTCTTCAATTGAAGCCTTTTGGGATAAGACTTGGGATCTTCTTTGGAGATGGCGTCGTTGCACGGAGCCAGACGGGTATTCTTACGGGGAGAAGAATTCTTAACTAATTCTGGAAGTGGATAATTGTTTTATCCAAGGAGGGATAGTCAGTTTTATCCCAAAAAGTTTCCTTGCCTTCGGCGTATGACAACCCGAATCGAGGAGGAGTCAGTTCGTCTGCTCTCGTGATCTTCTCTCGCACAAATCTCTCCACGATTCCTCCTCACACGGGTATATATGCACGCTTGGAGTGAGGGAGCTCACCCCATAAAGGGGACGGGGACTATCGCCCATCGTTTAAGTAATGGCGAACGCTGCCCGGCTGGCGTTTGTCTCAGCCGCTCCCAGCGTGGCTGGAAGGGGGATGGGGGCGATGCGGGGGAGACTCCTTGTTTAAATACTCGGATTGATAAGGGCTGAATTCCATGAACCCGCTCCTATTCTTTCTCACGATTCTGAGCTTCGAAAATTGCTTGTAAGCGACAACGAGGCCCATCACGTGGAAGCAATGCTTAAAAGCGACGTTATTTTTCCCATCACGTGCTTGTTCCTTCACACATAGATGGCCACATCAGACCAGGGTGAATTTCAACAAGCTGATTCAACTCTCTAAAATCCATTACAGGTCAAACTTTGTCTGTATTTTCTTGTATGACTGCCATCAGTGAGATAACACTATTACGACCCTGACCGGCAAAGGCGAACTGCATTAACTAACCCTTGGTTATCCACCTTTGAATTTCTTCATCAAACCACTTCCTATTTGCTCTTTAACTTCCCATTTTCATAACAATGCATATCATTCTGCAGATAACCTGGAATTTCGTCTATCCAATTCCACGTCACAGCTCAAACCACACAATCAAACCTGACAGAAATATCAGTATCATCGATGGTCAACTGGTTAGTAGCCGACACAGCCAACACAGCCAACACCAACACCTCATCTGAATTTCCCAACTGAATCCGACCCCCTTTTATAAATAAACCACCAATCTTGTTAATAAAGTACACCCTCATGATTATCCCAAAGTCAGGAAGAAGAGCCCCATTCAAACACAATCCAACGAAACTGTTTTACCATTAATAGTCACCGATACTAAAGCACTACCTACTCATGTAGGTGACATTAGTTCCATCGCCCGCAAAGATCGAACACGTCTCATTGCGAAACTCACGAGCAATGCCTTGTCCTAAAACTGACCTCGAATGTCTGGCATCGACGAATGCTCTCACCCTGCGACCCTCATTGATGGCATCGATCACGGGAAGCGCTTTCATTCCTGACGTGGAAGACCTGTCGGCGTACCAGCCCCTCCAATCCCATTTTACTGCGTGCAACGCCTAGCAACATACCTTTCTCGTCCACAGGTAGAACAGGTGAGAATACGTTTGGGACATGATCTAATCAAATGCAACCCACCGCATTTAAAGCATTTTGATTAGTTGCTTATTTTCTTTGACCTTCTTGAATGTTGCTTTTCGATTAGTTCAGCTTTTAATGATCTAGTACGGCTGAATATCTCATCCAATGGTAAACTCTAGATTTGTGACATCGCTTGAAGCTCTCGAGATACATCCTATAGCACTCTAATAATAAATGCTCACAGCAGCAATTGCTCGCAAACGATGTTTGGCAACCTTGTCAACCGGTGCAAATCCGTTATAAACTCATCTACGTGTTCATCGGTCCACGCTCATCTAATGAAGTGCTCATACGCTAGAAACCTATCCAGTGATAAAGCTTCGATTAATGTAGACTTGATTACATCAACATCTTTCTTTTTCGAGTCACTTAATTCGTTGTAAACGGCTAAAGCACTCCTCTCAAAAAACAACGGGACAACACTCTCTAAGTTTAGTAACTAGCTCAAATTTGTTAACCCACTCTATCAAGACACCACTGCCATCAAACGACTGCAACAGATCATCAAATCCCAGGGTGCCATTACAAAAGGCTTAGGTAACATGTTTCTACCTTAAGTTATCGGAGTGCTGTAAAATTATTTGTAGATTATGATAAAAAAAACATGACGATAACCTCCGACAGCACTATAATCACCAAGAGAAACCTGCACATTTTTTTAAAAAACAAAAAAAACTGGCTTCAACTCAAGAATAACCTAATGGCAACTCACTCACAACACTGACACCTTTTCGACTGACTAATGTCGCACCTCAGCATAACCTCATTGGTTACTATGCTGCCACTGCGAAAGCATGAGATAAGACTCATTGTTGCCAACCGATCGATAATCACCTCGGACACATACCACTTGGTACTTTTCCCTTTTCATTCAGCTTTAAAACAATTTTTATGTTTTACACATAAACGGTGCAAAAATTGAGCAATCAGCATCAAAGGATTTTAGAGAATGAATAACGCTCAAACCGTTTCGCATACAAACAGTTGAAATCCACTTCGAGCTTTTAAGCGCTCAATCAGTGTTCGGATCCAGCTACGCTACCGAATGTGCATTCTCGGTAAAGGAGATAAAGGTTTAGGAAAGCGACCTCGACGGCGTGAACTCTTCCCTATGAGGTCTTACAAGGAGAATAATAAAAGGAACACTAAGTAGCACCGACTCAACAATGTCGCTCTCTGTGACCTACACGATTGTTGCTCCAAGAAAACGTCCATCACGTTGGCCCTTTACCTCACTACCCGGCTCAGGAGGCAACGGTTTCGGAGATCTCCTTCACCGATCACGTATACTGGTAATTTCGTTCGTCCATTTACAAGAAAAAAATACTGCATACAAAAAGGTAGAATACTACAAACCCAGAAGTCTATCTTCCCATTTACGAAAGAGAATAATAAATACCGGGAAGTCCATTTTCCCATTTACAAAAGAGAATAATACGTACCGGGAAGTCTATCTTCCCATTTATAAGGTTCAACGTATAAACCGTTTAAATTTTCACTCGAATGTTATACTTAGTTTGACCCCCACAGTACTACGACCCGAGAACACGGAGTGTTTACTACATAAATAATCTCTACGCCTTACAATTATAAACGAATATACATATAAAACATATTTTAATATGCTATGACGTACTCAAAAATTAAGGTATGAAGGATTTCTCGCAAATTTTACGCGTCTACCGGAATGAGTATAAAAGCTCGATTCACTACCATTATCTTGAGTATTTGGAAAGGATTCTACGTCACTGTAATTTCTGCCACTACCTTCCGATGATTCTTCATCATTTAGCTGCGGAGCATCTAATTCTAAAGGACTATTTACAATAGGTTGTTGTTTGATGGTCGCGAACAGTTATTTCTCTCATTAAATACATTAGGCAATTTAGCTGCTTTCACTGTGTCCTGATGGCCATCAAGGAATTCTAACTTATTAACTTTGTCGTCGCGTTCGACAACACGGAACGGGCCTGGATAAAGCGTTTCTAGTGGCTTTCGAACGCGATCACCAAGAGCCCACACATGCGTGGTGTCACTTAGTTCTTTGGGTACAAACGTTTTCGGGACCGAGTGCAGATCGCCTTCAGAAGTTTGTGCGAAATCTATCTGCGACATGGTCTTCGCTAGTTCAGAGATGAATTTCGAATCAGCTCTGGATAAAGAAGAAGCAACCAAGGTTTTGGGGCAAAGAAAAGGCGTCCCTGTGACCGCTGTAAAGGGTGAAAACCCCGAATCATTAGGCAAGGACCGGATGCCCAGAAGAACGACTGGTAGGACCATCAGCCAACCTTGTCGGCAAGCCATTATAGAGCTTTTCAAAGTCTGATGCAACCTTTCCACGATTTCGTTAGTGGTAGGTCGGTACGCCATGGTTCGCAGGCGATGGAAACCAACGAGAGCCGATAATTCTCTGAAGAGTTCGGACTCAAAATGCGCTCATCTGTTGGTGATCACGTATAAGGGAGCGCCAAATCTGGATATCCAGTCGTCCAAGAAGGCTAAAGCAACCGTTGCAGCACTGATGTCTGGAATCGGTATCGCTTCAATCTACCTTGTGGCTCTGTCTATGCATGACAGTAAGTACCGGTTATGAGAGGAGTGTGACTGCACAGGTAGGGTGCATGGCAGGAGTGGACCAACTATATCGATGTGAAGCGTATCAAATCTCGAAGTTGGCATACTAATAGGCAGGACTGGGGCAGATTGGTAGGAGAGGCATTCTCGCGTCCACAAACGTATATCTCTGCCCATATTGGGCCAGAAATACCTCGCTTTCACCAACCGAAGCGATACCATAATCCCTGGATGAGATATATTATGGAGTTGTTTGAAAATAGTCGATTTGCAGGGCGAATGAACAAACGGTAGTGGGTATTTAGATGTTACCTCAAACCAGAGTTGGGAATCACCGAGAAAGGGAAATGCCTTCAGTCCAGATCAAGATGACTTCACTTTTTTGTCATGCTCCTGTGCTGCTGCCAAAGAACGGAGATCAAATAAGTCTACCTGGACTGAATTGACATTCCGAGATAGGCAGTCAGCAGCCACATTCTCCTCACCACGAACATAAGTAATGTAATTGACATACTCCAAGATTGCGGTCCAGTTCTGTTGTTGCCTGTCCGTTTTTGCACCTAGTGGCAAGGAGAAAGCAGAGACTAGGGGCTTGTGGTCTGTGCATAAAGTCACTTGGCGAGCTTTGATCATATATCTGAAGTGAAGCACAGCAAGAGACGCAGCCAGGAATTCCTATTCATAAGTAGAGTACACTTGTTGTGCTTTACTCAACTCCTTGGAGAAGAATGCCACGGGCTGGGGAGACCGATTCACCATATGATGAAGCGCAGCACCAACTGCTAATTGGGAGCTGTCCGTCACCAATTGGTACGCAGAGTCATTAGGTAATGGGTGGCGTAACTTAATGGAGTTCGCCAAGGCCTCCTTTGTAGCATCAAATGCCTCTCGTGCAGCGTCATTCCAGACAAGTCGGTGAGCCTTAGGTTGAAGCCGTGCAATTTGAGTCAAAGGGGAGTCGATCGTACCAAAATTAGGCATCATACCTCGATAAAAACTTAACATGCCAAAATGTCGACGAAGTTCTTTCGAAATCAGTTGGTAATGGCATCTCGCTGATCTCGGAGACCTTCCTACCTGGAGGGCATAGTCCTGCAGCTGAGACATAGTGGCCTAAGGAATCAATTTCTTCCTTCATGAACTCGCACTTTTCCATAGAAATACGAAGGTTGTTTTCTGCCAATATTTTGAAGACTTGGTGTGAATGCTCCGCATGCTCGTCTATATTTTCGGAAAATATTAAAATATCGTTGACATACACGAAAACGAACGCCAATCCACGAAATAAATTGTCCATATGGCGTTGGGAAGTGCAGCTAGCATTCTTTAGACCAAACGGTAGCCTTAAAAATTCCCAAAACCCAAATGGAGTTGAGGCAGCAGTCTTCTCAATGTCCGCTGGATTCATTGGAATCTGGTGGTAGGCTCGGACTAAATCCAGGCAGAATAAAACTGTTTTGTCATGAAGATGGTCTACCATACTCTGAATCCTTGGCAGCGGATATCGGTCCTGTTTAGTTATCGCGTTCAGGGAAGGAAAGTTACCCACAACGCTATACTCGCCTGGGGGCTTCTTCTGCATCATATGAATGGGTGATGACCATGAAGATTTGGATGGCTGCACCACACCTTCTTTCAATAGAGTCCCAAAAGTTACTTTGTCAATTTGTAGTTTCTCCACTGAAAGTGGGCTTGGGCGGGCGAAAGTTGGTGGGGCGCTACTCGTCTCAAGGGTGTGAACAACGGAATTAGTCGGGGGGGAACTGATATCAACACTCTTCGGGTTATATATAGTATCATATTTACGGAGAACTGTTCTGCATTTAGGCGAGAGATGCGAGAGGTCATTAATGATTAACTAGATCACTAGTGCGCTTGACTGCTTTACTTTACAAACTAACCTGGTCTGGTTATCAATTAGGACAGCACTACCACAGTCTACTAAGAGGTTAAAATGAGCAAGAAAATCTGCTCCTAATAATATCTGCAATTACGAACGTCCATATAAATGAACGTCGCAGACTATGGATGCCTATTTCCAGTTGGACTTCTCCATGCAATCTTATCTTCCCTCCATTAACAGTCGCGATGTTAGCACACGAATTGCGCATCACACATAATTGCACTATATTAAATGGAATTAAGGACAAGCTCACGCCAGTGTCTGTCAGAAATTCACACTTTCTCTTATTAATTCGGGCAGCGACAGTGAGAAGAGTCAGCACGCCGGTCATCGCATTTACAGCGGCCTACCAATCTCGTTTTCCGAGTGGGTTGGAGAAGACGGTCTAGTCGATTACTGCATTTGAAGGTTCTCACCTCACTTTGGCCATCTGCAACACGATTTACAGTACCTCGCACTCGACCCAAAGTATAAGTGTGAACGGCACACCACTGGTTTTTGATTATTATGAAAGGGTCGTAATCCTGATGGTACACCTTTTGAATAATTATTACTATAACTATTATGCACAAACTTAGATTGATTACCACTAGGGTACGCGCTGATGGGCACTGAAAGCGAATTTTTACATTGCACATTATTTACTGGATGGTTTACACTTAGAGCAATTATATCGGGGAACGCACCACTATTACTTGTTTCACTGTTATTTATATTATATCACTGTGCCTTGTAAAACGGCATGAGTTCATCAGCCAGTTTACCCAATTGGGCGCGAGTTAAGTCCTTTTGTGTGGCGATGATGGAGGCGATGTTTGGAGGTAAAGACTGGATGAACTTGTGTCTCACCAAGTCCTTCCCAACTACAACTTTTAGAGCTGTCTTCCGTAGCTCTTCAAGATTTACCGAAGGTTATCCGGTCAGCGGAGAAGACGCGATTAATTTCTCGAAGAACTCAGGTTTCGTTCTCTCAAAAAGTCCCACGATTTCTGTTCGTAGAAGCGAGTAATTCTGCGATGAGAGGACCGCAGCTGGGAGACGATCGACTGTCTAAGGAGGCAACGCAGCGAGAATATGGTAAAATTTCGTCTCTTCTCGATGTATCCTTGAGATATGAAATTGCGCCTCCACAATTTTTAACCATTTCGCGACTGCTGCTTCATTAAACACAGGAGGTCTGATAGTGATTGCATTCGCGAGTTCCACTTTTGGGTGTGGAAGATAATGAGCAGCTTGTTACCCGCTTTGTGTGTCCATTTTTGTGTCTTCGATCACACTTCGCTCGACGAAGAGGGTCATTAGTTATGGTATGGGTATTCGGACGTTATATGCCCCCTTTATGTAAAGTGCGAAAAGGGAAGCTCTTTTCGTGTAGCAGGCTGGGTTAAGTGATCAAACGAGCTTCCTTAGGATAAAGGAAAATATTCAGCTGGAATCTTTATTCCGTCTTAAGTTGCGGGAATAGGTCTCGAAAAGGCGAACGGTAAGGATAACTTCTTTCTTCTTGAATAATGACTGCTAATACTACCTTAAACCACAAAATACAGCTATATAAATAGTTAATCCCTTTAGTCATAATTATTCAAAATTATACCAATCAGGATTAAACTGATTTTTAATGATAATCTTATGTTTAATTTATTCATTCAGCTTTAAAACAAATTTTATGTTTTACACATAAGCGCTGCAAAAATTGAACAATCGGCATCAAATGGATTTTGAGAATGAACAACGCTCAAACAGTTTCGCATATAAACACGGCTGAAATCTGCGTAGAACTTCTGACATACTCACTCCTGGCAACTATCTTCGAATTCGATAAAGGAGGAAAATTTTGGGGAAAATTTTTTCACAAGACTCCTCCGAGAATTTGAGGTGCTAGGACGTATGGATATTGAGCACTCGCACTCGAAAGACAGCTTACGCTACTTTCGCTTTCCAACGCTTGACTTTTTGGAGGAGAAAAAAGATCAGAGAATTACAAGAGCATTTTCCACATCGATCTTTACAGAAGAAACCTTCCTCTCCAACGCCACTTTTTGCCTTACGGAGGACTTAAAAAAAAGAAAAAAAGAGATTTAGTACCAGGTGGTCATAATTAATTCTATGGCTACCTAAACTCATCACCCCCTCCGCTCTCGCCTTCTAATGCGTAGCCGTGTGTACTGCCATTCATAACCTAGTTCGAACTGTGCTCAACGCGAGACAAGGCATAATTCGAGGCGGTTGGGAAAGCAGGTTTGTGGACTATCCCACTGTGGAACCTTCCGTCATAGGCGCCCCGGACAAGAGGCGATGCTGAAACCGCTAGGGAAGAGTTCTCTCTATCCCTGATGGACCGGCAGTGATCGTAGAGCGACATAAAATCGTCTCTATGTGAGCTGGAAGCAGTCTCGTTACCCAAACCCCAGAAGAGGCGGCACCCCGGGTGATGGTAGTTGATTCAATCACCACCCATCATCAAGTCCGCCATGAGTCATCCTTCTGGAGGGCCTCCCCAAGTCCATCATATCATTCATTCACCATTTTCACCCAGGCATTTACACCGGCTATGCTAAAGATTGAGGGGGCGGGGGGGGGGGGTTCATTCTCATTTTCATCTCAAATATAACATATTTTTATCTCAGGCAAACTAACTAGGTACGGAAAAAGGATAACCCACAAGAAGAAGGAGGCTGCAACCCAGCCTTCCTACGCCGCAGCAACAGCTAACGGAAGCGTCACTGCACCCGCCACACAAACCACAACAGTCAATATATAGTGTAGCATGAGGCCCGACTTAATTTTGTGCATAATGCATGCCCACTTTGTCAACATGCCGAAACCGGGATCATATGCAACTGAACTGAATTCCATGCTTGAAAAAAACGGGCTAAAGAAAATGTGGTTCCCGGAGAACCCACCCTCGAGTGAATTGTATAAAATAAACATGACTCCAAAGGACAATACTAACCAAGTAGAAGAAGAAGAAGACAAAAGTGAAATGGAAACCTACTCTGAAGAAGGAAACACAAAAACGAACTCAGAAGAACAAAAATCAAAAGTGACCACCCAAGACTTCAGCATAAAAATTTACGGATTCCATGCTTACCACATCCTAAAGCAATATAAGCAAAAGGAATTGGTGATGGACTAGTCAAGGGAAAATATAATATAGATGGGAATACGAAGCAGACACAGACGAAACGGAAGTTCACAATGCACTGAAACAGGGCATGATACACATCGCCCCAAAATCATGCAGCAACATCTCGTGCGGTGGTGAATTTAAAAAGAAAAGAAATAAACGCACTCGATCCCCATGCCGACCAGAAAAAAACAAATTCAGGAAGAGACCACAAACAGATATAAACAACAATGGACAAGTATCAACGTAGAATTAAAATATTCACCTTGAACGTTAATGGTTGGAAGGAGAAACGCATAATCTACTCGAACATAATAAGAAAGGAAGACCCAGACTTAATAATCCTAACAGAACATGATATGAACACAGAGACAGAAACAATGAAAATCCCAAATTATAAATTCATAGCAACCAACTACTCCCAGACAAGATATGACGGAGTTGCAATAGGTATTTAAAAAGTTATTCATTTCGCAGAAATAAAAGACCTAGAAGAATCATTTTTAGCAGTAAAAATCAAAATGACCACAGGTGATCTGGTCATAGCCGGGGCCTACCAACCCCCAAGACACTCGTACCTACCGATACTCAATTTCATTAAGCTCTTCCGTAGACAGGCCTCAACCTTTCTAGCCAGAAACCTTAACGCAATGTGCAGGGAAGCAGGGTACACAACCCATACAAATGGAACGGGAAAACCCCTTCAACTCCTAATGCAAAGAGGCCTACTAAGTATAGAAGGACCAGACTTCCCTATTTATCTTACAGCCCGAGCCTCGACTACCCCAGATATTATTTTAACGAATCAAAACTTCAATCTAAATCACCACACACAGCCAGGCCGCGTAACCCCCTCCGACCATTTAGGCATAATTACCACCATCTCAACTTCTCCCATCCAAATAAAAATAACACGCAGAAAAGCAATCAGCAGAACAAACTGGGATGGATACAGACCGTACTTAAACAATAGAAACTGGATCCCTTAACAAACAAGGTAAAGAGGAAATAGATGACCAACTAGAATTAATTACCAGAAAAATCAGAGAGGCAGACAGTATACACACCCCAACAATAGAGTGCAGAACCATACCTGCACCTAGATGGACCCAATAGATCCAAGATGGAATAGAAGAGTTTCAGAACATAATAAATGAAATCAGAGTATCGGGAAATACGATGCAAAGGTACAGAAGTATAATCGCAATCAGAAGGAGAATAGACACCCTCATCAAGGGAAATTCAGACCCTCTCTGGAATAATATAATAGGTAAAATGGAAATAGAAAAGGATCTAAGAAAATTCTGAAGACAATACAGAAAATTACGCGGATCACAGCTAAATGAGGAAATAAGCCTGAAAATACAGAACCAGATAGTAGAACAAAATAAGTAGCTTCAAGAACACTTCCGAACACACTGGAAGAAAATATTTTCTACTTCATCGAAGAAAATCATGAATTCGACCAAAACTACGAAGAAGAAATCTTACATAGCCTTGAAACACAACGTGAACGTATTATACCGTTTAGAAACGCTGGCGAACAAAGACACAATTCCATGGGGAAAGGAAAGCCTTTTACAATGGATGAATACCTGAGAGCCTTAAAATCCTTTAAACAAAAGGCTCCAGGACAAAGTGGGATATCCAAAGCTCACCTAATCAATGCCCCAGAAAATGTGCACGAATCGGTAGTGAAGATCTTCAATACCTGCCTAAATATGGGATGCTTCCCCTAAACATTTAAAACGGCAAAGATGATCTTCCTACCGAAGCCCGGCAAACCGAAACACCAAGTCGGAAGCTTCCGTCCGATCTCGCTCCTGGAATTTCTAGGTAAAGTCCTAGAAAAGCTCCTTAACGAAAGGTTGATCAACCACTTTAACGAAAACAACCTATATAACCCACAACAGCACGGGTTCCGGAGCAAGTGAGGGACAGACACTGCGCTAGCAATCATAACGGAAAAACTTGCTACAGAAACAGCGCGAGGCAACAGAGTTGATATTGTACTCCGTGATGTTGCTAAAGCTTTTGACAATGTGTGGTTGCCCGGCCTAAAAGCTAAAATCTGTGACCTTAATCTAGAAATAATCCTCTGCAAAACACTCTGTGACTACCTAGACGAGAGGAAAGCCGTATTGCAGATAAACGGCCAAACGGGTGAACCAATTAATCTGCAAACGGGTGTTCCACAGGGAGGCTGCCTCTCACCAACGTTGTATACAGTGTACACCAGAGACCTTCCGCATCCAACCCATGAATGTGCGATGTATATACAACTAGCGCACGATATCACACAAATAGTGACCAGTGACAGAAAAAAAAACCCGGGGACATCCCTAAGAACAGGAAGGGAATTTAAAAACCTGAATGATTATGAAAAAAGGAACAAAATAAAGACAAACAAAGATAAATCCAAGTTAATACCCACGAACAGAAGAAAAAAAATCCACTGTACGCGTAAAGACAAACAAAGATAAATCCAAGTTAATATCCATGAACAGATGGAGTGGCATATCCTTACTAAACAGAAGAACGTGTCCTCGGACTAAAATTAACAAAGGCTATTTTGCCATCTACCACAAAAAATCATCGAAGCAAAATCCACCCTATCAGCACTATACAGATTCAGACAACTATCAACCCAAAATAAAAGAAAATTATAACTGGCCTTTGTACAAACTAAGCTCCTATACCCAATAGTACCATTGAACGCATTAAGTAACTTCCAAATCAAGAAGATTCAAAGAGTCCAAAATCAAGCCACAAGATTCCTAACAAATACAAAAAGACAAGATTGTATAGCAGAAGAAGAACTCCATGCGCAGAGCTACTATAGAACCCATAAACACAGTCTTACAAAAAAGAGCAAGGAAACTGCGGGAAAAAATAAAAATACAATACCCCAGAATATAATAGATCAAACCATCGTACAAGAAGACGAGATCCGTCGTGGCATTATAAGCGACGCTTCGACGGAAGCCTGAAAAAAAGATTAACAAACGTCAATCCAATATATAGGGAATAAACTATAGTATATATATATATATATATATATATATATATATATATATATATATATATATATATATATATATATATATATATATATATATATATATATATATATATATATATATATATATATGTAACTACCAGAAACGAACGTAACAACTAAAAAAGGACAACCGATTATGACTACCAACTATACAACTCAAATGAGAATCCCGATGAGAAATTAAGAAAAACTAAGTACTGACCATATTAAAGAAGAAAAACAAAAAAAAAATAAATAAACAAATAAATAAAAAAAATAAACAAAAAATCGAAAGAAGCATACAAAATAAATAAAACCAAAATTAAAAAATGATACAGATACTCAAATGAGTAAATGAAAACAAAGGCTCGAATGCTTAATATAACTATGTATCTCAAAAAAAAAATTCTAAAAGAAAAACAAGAGCGTTAGTCAGGCAACCTGGCACAAATCCTTAACATCCTCACTGCATCATCTTCATCTACCATCCTACACACATTAACACCCACACCAACACACTCACACCAACACACCGCACTTTAATTTATATCTAGCTTCTCTCTCTCTCTCTCTTTCTCTCTCTCTCTCTCTCTCTCTCTCTTTCTCTCTCTCTCTCTTTCTCTCTCTCTCTCTCCCTCCACATTCTAACTTTATGCTATCTTATGCTCTTATGCTTTACAAACTTGTAAGCGCTCAATCAGAGTTCGGATCCAGCTACGCTACCGAAGGTGCATTCTCTGTAAAGGAGGTAAAGATTTGGGCAGCAACCTCGATGGCATGAACTCTTCCCTACGAGGTCTAACAAGAATAATAATAGAAGGATCTCTAGGTAGCATCGACTAGACAATGTCGCTCTCTGTGACCTACACGATTGTTGCTCCAAGAAAATTTCACGGATGAAAGAAGCCACAAGGGCCTATCAAAGGTCATCCGCATCTGTCGAAATCTACCCATATAATGCATACATAGGATCATGCATCTACAATATACAATTTAAACAATCCATAGGATTTTGTCAGATCATGCATCTACGATATACATATTGAACCATCCACAGGAATGTGTCAAAAACAAAAATCACCATCATCAGGACTCGTCAAAATCAAAATCAATCATAATTTAGAATAATTAAAAAAAGGCATCAACAGGAATGAGTCAGAATAACACACCCCACCAAAACACACACACACACACACGCACACACACAAAAGTAAACCTTCTCTTCCCATATAATCATCTAATCTGCGTTTGAATACATTCAAGTTTGGACCGTCTACCGTCTTAGATGGCAAACTATTCCAGTAATCTACTACTCTATTGGTGAAAAAATATTTTCTAACATGCAACCTGCACCCCTGTTTTTTAATTTTTAAGTGGTGACCCCTAGTTCTATTACTACCTTCCAACTCAAATAACTTGCTAAAATTCAATTTATCCATCCCAGAACAGATTTTAAATAGCTTAATCATATCTCCCCTCACACATTTTCTTTCGAATGAGAACAAATTTAATACGCTTAGTCTATCTTCATATTCAAGGTGCCTCAGGGAGGGTAGGTGTGATAGAACGGTCTGAGGCCGCTTAAATTCAGCCGCTATCACATGTTTAGAAACACATGCTACCCGCGTGCATCTGCGAGAGGAAGCAGAGCGCGTTATCGCCCACCTTAGCAAATATTTAATCAAGGAGGTTCATTCCCCCGTTTCGCCTCCATACGTCGATCTCGCCAGATTGAGTTAGGCTTATGGGCAGATAAGGTATTTTCCCAGGCGCGACCGGGGCATTCCCCCGAAGTCCTCCACTCAATTATCCCCTACGCCATGGAGACGGCTCCGGGTACTTATACATAGCTTTATCCGATTGAAGCAGATCAGATCCTGATTATCTTCGCAAGGCATCACGCCGATCCGGTCTCCCTTGTGCACCTAGGAACTCTCTAGCTCGAGAACCACCTTATTGTCAAGAAGAGGATAATATCCCTTGAGTGCCTTGGTTCGTGCCTTCGAGACACCGAGTCAACAAGGCCCCCTTCCCTGTTGTTCAGAAAGAGAACAACGTTAGAACAGCCATTGTTCTTTGAGCCCGTTTGACAAGAGACGGTTTTTACCCCCCTCCCCCGTTGTTCAGAAAGAGAACAACGTTAGAACAGCCATTGTTCTTCAAGCCCGTTCGTCAAGAAAGGGTTCTCGTTCCCAAGACATCACGTCAGGACAATTCAATTCCCCCCTTTTTAACGTTCTTCAAGAGAACGCTGGTTTCAACAATAACTTCCATTGTTCATCTAGAACAACCCCGATTTGCTGTCACAAAGATCGCTCGTACTTCCGAGCCCCACTTCGCTCTCACTCTTCGAAGTCAGTCCTTACCCTTCGCTAAGGACCCCCCCCCCCCCCGAAGAACCCTTCTGCTGGAAATCGCCAGTGGACCGAAGATTCCTTCGCATCGTCTTCCTCTGCGCAACAACTTTGTAATTACGTAAGCTGAGCTTCACCTTTAATCATATAACCTTTTGTCAACGCTACCCTGTGCTTTAAATGGGTTAGCGAACCATCCCCCCCCTTTAATTTTTATTTGTTTACCTTTTTAAATCTCTCCAAATCTTAATCCTCGGATTAGTCAGATATTCCCACGACCCTTTCCATTCTCCGTTTATGTAAACATTTTTTTTGTGTGTTGTTGATAGTTTAATTAATAAAACTCTATTTTATTAATGATAGCCATACTATTATCCTTGTGCTCCGTTCCACTTCTTAAGCATATTGAAGATAAATAAGCCTCTCCAGCCCCCCCCCCTCCTTTTGGACTAACCTCGGTCAATCAGATTACCACGCCCTCGAAATATTAGAATAATTCCCTCAACGAATAGTTATATGTGGTATATCGTCGAGAGCCTATTCCACGACAGTATTATTTTTGTTGCCCTCCTTTGTACTGACTCTAATAAGTTTATATCATGTCTAAAATGTGGTGACCATGCCTGGATACAGTGCTCTAAATGTGGCCTTACATACGAGTTGTAGAGTTTAAGGATAACCTCTTTACTCCTGTAGCTGATAGGTGAAAAGCTTAAAAGTCATCTGCCACTTCTGAGCCCAAGCTCATAACTTATTTAAGACACTCTGCATTTTTAATTTGTGAACTAGTCTCCTATGTCAAACATTATCAAAAGCTTTGCTAAAATCTAAGTAAATTACATCAACATTCTCTCCCTAATCTAATTGTTTAGTTACATAATCCATAAAATCCAGTAAATTTGTTAAACACGATCTACATACTATTTCTAAACACATGCTGAGTATCATTTATTAACCTACCACATTCGAGATGGTGTAGCGGTCTACACCCCTACAAATGTAAATATTTATTTCTTACTGTGTATATATATATATATATATATATATATATATATATATATATATATATATATATATATATATATATATATATATATATATATATATATATATAATTTCAAGAAGGGTTGGTAACCCTGACTAAAATCGGGGGGGATTGGTACACCCGCTCTCCCAAGCGTCTTAAAATTAAGCCATGAGGTTTCATTCGATCGGCCGTATCTGCATCGGTGAACAGACCCAATTACTATTTGCCAATTACTCTTTACAAATTACTTATAATCCAATCTATTTACCAATTACTATTTTCAAATTACTATTTATTCAATTACTTATAATCTATTTATCAAACTATTTACCAATTATCCAATTTACTTGCAATTTACCAATTAATATTTACCAATCAAATTACCAATATTTACCAATTAATATTTGCCAATCAATTTACTTATAATCACTTTACCCAATCCAATTATCAATCATTATTTGTTATACTCTAATTACCAAAGCATGTTTACCAATTGTAAATCCATTCCCGTTAACTCACTCAAATTTAGTTCACGCGTAATTTTCAATACAATCATAAACTGTTACTGTATAAATTCACCCTAAAATAATCTAACCGTTTATTCAATAATATATATTTTTCTTAACATCTTTGTTTTTAATTTACGTATTTCCCCAACGTCGCACAGATTAGGCCTAAGGAATTCTTCTTCAAAATTTAGAGTCGTGATCATTTGACAATTCATTTCCTTCAATAACGAAATATAGGTTTTTATGTTTATTGTGATCTGAGAGCTATCTAGGACATTGCCGCAATATTCATTGAAAACTTATAATGGTGCCCAGACTAGTTTAATTATCTCCCATTCATTCATTCGTAAAATTAAATTAATTTTCACTGTCACGTATTTTGTATTTTTCGGAGGTCGCATTCCGCCTCACTTGGTTCCATTTTTTTTCTCGCGTGGACTTTTATTTTTCACGAGTGACTCGACACGTACTCGTTTTCAATCTTTAGTTGACTTTAACATCCTTAAGTGATCCCTTAGTAATTTCATAAAATTAATTATATTATACTGTAATAAATACAAAGAGTGACCAATTTTCAAACAAAAATTTCAAATTTTTATGTTTAAGCGCGTGAATCGAATTTGTGCTTAAACACACACACACATTTTTATTTTTTGTTGTAAATGGATTATAACGGAGCCCCAAGCTACGCCCCAACTTCGGGCACAGTAACAATGACCCAAGCATTTCCCCCGCAACAACAACGACATATTCATCTACCTTCGCCCCCCCCCCCCCGCAAGCATTCTCCCTCATTCACCTACCACCCAACAACGCCCCTTTCCCACTCCCTCTTCGATTCAGCTTCCGCCATTCGCCCCACAAAATCCCATTGGCTTGTGGGAAATGGTGGAGCTCATCCCCCGACACCAGGCAGTTCCTGAGGATCAAAGGACAATCGTTGTAGCCCAGAGATTACCTCTAAGTATTTTTTACAATTTTAAGAGTATTCTACCTGATGGGTGTATTTCTGGATCTTGGGAAAAGTACAAGAGGGCGTTCATGGAGGAATTTGGGAGGTCACAAATTGAGGACCTACTTATCCTTCTTGATACGCAAAAGATGGGGGACAGGCTCCTAACGCACTTTTTGGACCATCTCAAGTCCTTGGCACATGCCAAGGGAGCACAGCTCGACCAACTAGAGCCACTCATAACTAAAATATTCATGCGTGGGATGCCGGACCAAATTAGGCCCCTTATACTAATATCCTCCCCTGCGAATGTGGAGAAGATGGCGGAGACGGCTGACGCCCTGTATAACAATCCCTTCGTCAACTGGGGAAATGCAGCACCAGGACGTTTATCGATGTAAATAGGGGGCGTAGCACATCATACAACTCTAATGATAAACACCACTCACATGTATCCATGTCACAGGTTAGGTCAACGGCTGAGAATCCTTACAGCCGGCCAGGATACCTCAGGATGCATCCTCCCAGGCTTCGGGTCTTTTATCCGTTCTGGAGAGGATATAGATGGATATTCTTGCCCTAAAGGTGCGAACGGGTCTTCACCGAGAGCAAAATCATGAGCAGGACGGAGGAGTCAGACGTCGTTCCTCCTCCCGAAAAAGGCAACACTAACGAGGAAACAGCAGCACAAGAGGTGAGGCACAGCAGTTTCATTTTCAACCTAAACCTAATTCTCCCCAGACAACTCTCAGGGTAGCTGCTGGTACCATTCTAATTATGGGAGCAACGCTGTCCGCTGTATTCAGCCTTGCAGTTTTTACCGTGCATCATTTCATGCCCACAACTTTAACCCTCATTCTGGTCGTGCTGCTCATACTGCTATATTTCAGCCTTCAGGCTTTTGTTAGTATCCCCTCAAAATTGGCTGCGGAGCAAAAAAAAAATGCTTTGCTCCATGCAACTACCGGCAAAATGCTCAACTTGCACCTCACTCTCAACCTAACCTTACCTCACCATCTCCGATTTTACAAAATTCTACGGGTTCCCATACCCGACTTTCACCTTCAGCACAGGTAACTTTAAACTGAATTCGCAAGTGATACGTGGGTCTGTCACCTCTGCAACCTTTCCTCTTCAGGACGATCCTCCTTTTATCGTTTATGACCCACTCTCTGTTTTTTTCCTTCCTGGTTGACACTGGCGCTCAATGCAGTGTCATTCCAGCCTCTTCAGTTGAGAAAGCTTGCACTTCTTCTGATCATGTCCTTAAAGATGCCAATTCATCGGACATAAGGACTTATGGAAGGCGTATCCTCGAGCTCTCTATCGGGTTACGTCGTGTTTTCCCATGGACATTCATCATTGCCGACGTCGACATTCGAATTTTGGGCCTCGATTTCCTTTCCGCTCATGACTTTTTGGTAGATTCTCGTCACTGCAAGCTTATCGACAGAACCAGGTCACTAACTTTTGCTGTTTCATTCTTTCCTTCTACCAGCTCTCTCCTCTCTGTTAGTCTCCCTGCAACTGCTTCCCCCTTCTAAGCACAGACCCATTAAGCACAATGTAGTGCACAGGATCGAGACAACAGGAGGGCCAGTATTCTCACACCTCCGTTGATTGGCCCCGGATAGACTTGCCCTAATGAAGCAGGAATTTCAATACATGATGGAGGCCGGGATCGCTTCCCCATCCACCTCCCCATGGGCTTCACTGCTTCATGTAGTACCTAAGTCTACTCCGGGGAAATTCAGAGCTGTAGGTGACTACCGGCGACTCAATGCCCGTACAGTTCCAGATAGGTATCTTCTGCATTACTTAACGGATTTTAACTCTGCTCTGTTTGGTTGTTCCATTTTTTCTCGGCTTGATTTGGTTCGCGCTTTCAACCAAATCCCGATTTACCCTGATGATATCCCTAAGACGGCTATCACCACTCCATTCGGTTCCTTCGTCATGAACCGAATGCCTTACGGACTTTGTAACAGTGGTCAGACCTTCAAACGTTTCATGGATCAGGTCTTCCTTTCGTATTTTGTTAAATAGACGACCTCCTTGTAGCATCTTCGTCTTTAGAGGAGCATATCACTCACCTTCGTCAGGTTTTTGCACATTTAGATGAGTATGGTATCGTACTCAACACTTCTAAGTGACTCTTTGGTGTAACACAGCTCTCCCTTTTGGGACCCTACATTTCCCCTGAGGGAATTCGGCCTCTCGAGGACAAAGTTTCAATTATCCGGGTTTTTCCCCGACCTTCTTCGCTAAAGCAACTTCGTAGATTCTGTCGAATGGTAAACTTTTACCACAGGTTCATTTCGAACATCTCCCACAAAATGCAACCTCTCTACGAATTGCTTTCCAAGTCCAAGAAGAACCTTCCTCTTTCCTGGTTCCCCGAAGCTTGCGAGGCTTTCTCTCGCACCAAAGAGGCTATGGCTTCCGCTGTCTCCCTGCCCCATCCTTGCCCAGGAGCTCCCATAAGCGGCCCTTCGGACGCGTCCGCTACTCATGTCGGTGCGACGCTACAACAGAAGGTTGGTGACTCTCGGCAACCACTCGTTTTCTTCTCCAAAGCTCTTCTTCCTTCTCAACAGAGGTACAGTACGTTTTCCCGCGAATTACTGAGAATATACCTCGCCTTCCGTCACTTCCAACATTACTTGGTCAATTCTTTTCTTCCGCTGACTGTCCTCTTCCTTCCGACATACATCCTCCTGCATACGTACACAATTTAGTACTGGCGATGTCTGAAGTTAAGCCGACCGCCACAAGAGTGCCTGCTAGTCAGAAACCTTTCGTGCCAAAGGAGATGGTAACTTGCTCTCATTTATTTGTCCGTCGCGATTCCACTCACACATCCTTGCAACCTGTCTATGACGGACACTTTCTCATCGTCTCCAGGAAGCCGAAATTATTTGTACTTTAGCTTGGCACCAAGCAGGATACGGTTTCCATCGATCGACTGAAACCCGCTTTTTTAGAGGCCGTTCACCTGGAACAGTCACTATCTTCTTTCAATATTAGCTATCCAGTGGTCACTCCTACAACTCTTACTTCCAACCCTCCATCAAGCTCTCTCCTTCCCAACCATCCTACTCCAATTCCAAACCCTCCTTCAACCATTTCTACACCCCCCTCCCGATTTTTCCTCCCAATTGCTGCCGCCTCTCCTTTTGTTGTAGGAGCCATCGGCAGCAGCAGGAAGAGAGCCTACCAACGAACAGCCCCGGACTGATGCCAGTCGGGAAGGTACAGAATGGATGTCAAACGCCCCACCTGCCCTCGCTCGGGACAGTCTCTCGCCTCTATCGAGTGGCACTGCTAATCATTCGGCCCGCAATCTGTTTCAGTCACAAAGCACAGTGACACGTTCTGGAAGCCTTGTAAGGGGACCTCGCCGATATATGAATTAAATATCATTGTAAACATTTTTTTGTGTAAGGCGAGTTTTTTTTCCCGGTGGGAGAGTATTGTAGTGGTTTCACCCCTACAAGTTTGTACATAAATTTTCCCCAAAACAATGATGAGCGTCGTGGTCATATAAGCGATGAGCGTTTGATGACACAAGTTCGAATCCAGCTTCTTTATTTATTTTCATATAACGGTTAAAATAGTTTGCCCTATCTTTCCGTTTTCTACATCTCCCATTTTCCTTCTTAAGCTTTTATTGGTTCATGTAATATTCTCCTCAGCATTTTCCGGGTTGTGTTACCAATTTCCATTGGCTTGGGTCTTTAAATACATCTATATATTACGTGTCATGTGATTTTAAATTATTATTATATGTATAGGGTCTTTCAACCAGGACGCTCGAGCTTTGTTAGGCGATAGTGGCCATGTTGTTAAAGCGACATCTGGCAACCACACTGTGAACTGTTCAGTAGTACTTGGCAAGTCACGATAGAAGGTTATAGCGTTGAATAGCGTGTGCAAATCATCAAATGTTATTATCAAAATCAGTGCTCCGTTCGACAAACGTTCCGCGCATTACGTGATTTCTATCCTCGCCACAATCGTCCTGCCGAGTCCACTGTTCGACGCTTGGTGGCGAAATTCGATGCAAAAAGGTCGACGAACAATTAACCGACACCCGTACGTCGCCGAAACGCAAGGTCTGCTGAAAACATCGCTGCCGTAAATGAGAGTGTACGGGAAAATCCGAGGCAGTCAATTTCTCGTCGTTCACAAGAACTTGGCCTTTTTGCGACTTCAGTTTGGCGAATTATGCGTAGGCACTTGGGTATGCACCCGTACAAAATCCAACTTACCCAGGAACGCAAGGAAAACGACTAAAAGAATCCACATGAGATACGCCAGCACCAATTGCATCCCAACAAAGTCACTGTTTGGTGCGAATTTTCGTCTAACGGAATCATCGATCCGTATTTTTTGGAGAACGAAGATGGGATTGCCATAACCGTCAACGACGAGACCTACAGATCGATTATAAGCAACTTCTTGTGGCCTCAACTGGATTATATGCCTAATATGGATATGACGACATGTGGTTCCAACAGGACGGCGCTACGTGCCACACTGCGCACGCCACGATTGACATTTTGCACTAGCGATTTCAGGGCAGGGGCATCTCGCGCGGCGGCGACGTCAACTGGTTACCGAGATCATGCGATTTAACGCCATTAGACTAATTTATTTGGGGCTACCATAAATTGCAGGTCTATGCGAATAATCCGCAAACAGTTGATGTCCTCAAAGTCAACATAACGAACATCATCCAGCGAATTCAACCAAATTTATCCGACAAAGTCATATCGAAAATTGGGCCTCCCGAATACGTTCACCCAAGCGAAGCCACGGCGGACATTTGAACGACGTCATATTCCACACTTAATGCCATAAAATGTACTTTCAAATTTAAAATAAATTGAGTGCATAGATCACACACAACTTGTTTTATTTACATTTAAAAATCGAGCGACCTTATATATATATATATATATATATATATATATATATATATATATATATATATATATATATATATATATATATATATATATATATATATATATATATATATATATAATATATTAATTAACCACTCTCAAAATACGTTCCAATAATGTAACTGTAAAGACTCCAGTCTCCAGTCTCCAATCATCCCGTCTGGCTCGCACCACCCTCCAAAAAGGTTCGTTCAATAAGTATTCAGCTATTCAGGTCTGTAAATTCATCTCGAGCGTGAGTACTTTACTTATATAATTTTCATTCATTGCAGCCCCCAATTTACTATTACCATTGTGATTCGCTAACATACTATTATCTTACAACTTATTTAATATCATTGTAAACCGATTATATTTATCATCCTATTTAACATTCGCTAACATCCTATTTAATATCACATTGTGATCAACTATTATTTAACATCATATTCAACGTCCTATTAATATCCATTAAACCATAACCTTTATATACCAATTTGTATAAAGTTATATTCAATCAAGTTCGCCAACGCGTTAACTGTCCATCCACGGGCTCATTAGGCTTAAATTCTTTATTCAATCTTCCTTTCAAAATTTATTATGTGATTAATTCTTATTCGCTATCTAGGCTAAATAAAATACTAAATAATCAAATAATAAAATGATGCCCAGAAATTAATATATCTCCCGTCCATCAATAAATCTAAATTCAAATGTAAATTATAAATTTAAAAAATCCTCGTGGCCATTCACGTTTTCCCTTCGATCGCCCATTTTCAATCACGCGTTTATTTTTTGGTATCACGTTGTATCCACAGCATCCTTCTTCCAATCATTATAATTCTTATTAATTTAAATTAAATATTATCCCTTAATACAACGAGTGATAATTTTCTCTTTATACTAAATTTTTAAAATATTTTCAAGTTTCCCTTGTGTGATTAACCTGCGTGCTTACACACACACATACACACGTGTATATACTCGCATTCTCTCATGCACAGCAATTCTAAAATTAATTCATTCTACTCTATACTATAATTCTCATTTATAAACCACATACATCCAAAAAGCATCACAATGGTAAATCATTCATCGGCTAATACATCAGTGAATGACCAAACGTCTTCTACAAAGCAAGCTTCAACCGAAACACAGCAAGGCACAATCAAAATCCCGCATGCATCCCTCACACTTCCCGTTTATGATGCAACAAACCAAGTCGCTGTAAGGGTAGAGGGATGTAATGACGTGATCTATTGCTGCCCCTGACTATGGTCTTGTTCTAGATACTTTGATACTATATGGCGTGTAAAGGTTCTGTAGAAATACCCAGTCAGTCTACGCCCGTCACCCACTCTATGAAGATAAACAACGATGTACTTAAGGCAAAAATATAGACAACAATTCTACCTTACCTGTTCCAAACATAACCTAAATGCATATATAATACTCAATGTACTAACCCCTACTAACACTTTTATCATGTTACTTATTACTACATCTGACACGTCACATCATCTATGGTGTGTTTTGTTAATGGTATAACTATAATTTATAGCCTATATACGAGGAGCGGTAAATAAGTTTTGCAATTCGGATATTAGGAAAAGTGTTTTATTATTTTTCAATATAACTACCCTCGACTTCAATGCATTTGCGCCACTTGTCCCTGAGGCTTCGAATTCCCGACAACCAGAAATCTCCCGACTGCTGTTCAATCCACTCCTGGACGGCGAGCTGGACATCTTCATCGTCCCCAAACCGGCGTCCACGCAGTGCAGCATTGAGCTGGGGAATAAAAAGTAGTCGCCAGGGGCCAGATCTGGACTGTAAGGAGGATGGTTGAGCTCCTCGAATCTGCACTCGCACAGGGCAGCTTGTGCAACTCTGGGCTTGTGGACAGGGGCATTGTCGTGGAGAAGCAGGACACCGCGTGTCAACTTGTCGTGCGGCTTCTGACGGATGCACTTCTTCAACCCAACCAGTTCCTCGGCGTAATATTGGCCTGTGACGGTCCTTCCACGAGGCGCATAGTCCACCATCAACACTCCCTGAGAATCCCAGAAGATGGTGGCCATGATCTTCCCGGCTGAGGGTTGGGTCCGGAACTTGATGGGAGTCGGAGAGCCCCTGTGCTTCCAGGCTATGCTTTCGAGCTTGGTCTCGGGATCCCAGTGATGGACCCACGTTTCATCACCTGTCACTATGCGTGACTCGAATCCGGCCGGGTCTTGGTTGTACAGGAGCAGCAACAGCTCATCCGAACTTTGACGACGTTGAAGTCAATCATAGGGGGTGAGGCTTCTAAGGATCCAACAGGCAGAGACCTCGGTCATGGCCAAATTGTCGTGGATGAGGTTGCTAACACTTCCATGTGATACTCCAAGTTCTCGCTTGAATTCTTCGACCTTACCCGTCGATTTTCGAGGATCATCCTCTCCACACGGGGCCACATTATCTTTGTTGGTCACGTCTGACGGGCGTCCTGGACGGGGGGTCATATTCAAGGCACTCACGACCATGGCGGAACTCCTTATTCCAGCGAGCAATGGTTGCATAGGAAGGGGCGGTGTCGGTGTACACTGCAACCATGCGTTCATGGATCTCTTTTGCATTCTTGCCTTCCTTGGTCAAAAATTTGATCACTGCGCGGTGCTCAACCTTCTCCATTGTTGAAAAATTTGTGACTGACGATCTGCGATCAGCTACTGCTTCTTAAATAGACAAGGCAGGAGCGTGCGGCTGCAGGTCTTGGCTTGTCATAACTTGTCCTAACACCCCCACAAACAGCCATCCCCCTTCCTCTGTTTTGCCCTACCGATTCGCAAAACTTATTGACCGCCCCTCGTAGGTATATACAGTTTCTCAGATTTGTCGTATGTTTGTGCGTGCTTTTTTGTCTTCACTGTCCAAATTTCATGGTGCATTTTAATTCAAAGTATATGTTCGTAAGAATTATCCGGGCAGCGTAATTCGATTACTTCTTTGAGAGAAACTAATTTAGGGTAATAACTTACTTCCATGAATTCTTAGCACTTTCACTCATTCCCTTGTCAAATTCTGAGGAGCAAACATGCCTAGGGAACCCACTACACCTGCTTATATCAAGGAGCTAATTGTTACGTTACATCAAGAGGAGCATCTTTCAACCAGAGCTATAGCTGAAAGGGTTAAATGCCCCCAAATGTCCTAATATTATATCAGGTTACGATACCACAGGTACACCTATTAGTAAAAGTTCTACTGGTAGGGCTAGGAAAACCTCAATGAGAGAAGACCAAGCCATCGTCCATATCTCAAAAACGGACAGATACAAGAGAGCAGGAGGATTTCCCAAAGAGTAAATGAAACTATGGGCATGAGTGTCTCCAAGAAGACATCATCACACCACGAGAGGAAAGACCTTTAAAATCTCGCACACGAGCAATCAAGCCATTGCTTAGGCCTAAGAACAATAAAGCTATATTATTCATCGCCACTTAGTACGTTCTATAGATAGAAGACATGTAGTGCTCACATTGCAAGATTGAATGAGACACCCAAAGAAACCTAAAAAATGAGCACTATGGAGTTTTATAAAATCTTATAATGAGTTAACGTTAAACCAGAAAAAAAAACATTCAATTGAAATGAGTGCTCTTAAAAGGGTTATGATTGCAGGCCTATTGCACTGTCTTACATATGTGTCTGTGTGAGCGTGCATGAAGCATGTCTGTCAGAGGAGCATAGCTTGAGTGGGTTATCCCCCACCCCCACCCTTCTATATATGGCCCACTTTAAGCGATCGAAGACTGACCAAAAGTTTTATGCTTATAAAATGGAAAAAGGGCAGTTCGGCATCGAGACGAGGCGCCTACGCCTAGTGTCGCTACCCACCTCGGTGGCTTATTGCTTTATTGTGGGCCCTTCCCTCGACTCTTTCTCCCTAATCATCCCCTAACCCGTCCCTTTCCCATTCCTTGAAAAGCACCTTGCAGGAGGGACAAACGGCCACTATTCATCACAAGCTGGAAGATAAAACAACTCGCTGAAACCATTATCAACTATAGCGTACGAGAAGTGCAGGCGAGCGGCTTAAAAAGCTTCGTTTGGATGAGTCTTTTTTTGAGACTCAGGATGGCCGAGTGGATTCGCCGCCGACTAACAGTGGTCCAGCGACGCGGGAAGCTGTTCGCAACTCGCCTATGCTATTACTTTTTCTTTGCCTCTTTTTCTACTCCCCTCTATCTACAATGGTGCCCAGACCCGGGAGGGGGGGGCGTTAGCCCTTGGATAACATTTCCAAACGGGCTCTCTTCATTTCTTCAAAATACTCTCCGCTTCTAGGAGGAGGGTTGTATAGCGTGCGAGAAGTGCAGGCGAGCGGCCTAAAAACTTCCTTTAAATGAGTCTTTTTTTAGACTCGGGATGGCCGAGTGGATTCGCCGCTGGCTAACTGTCGTCCAGCGACGCTGGAAGCTGTTCGCAAACTCGCCTACGCTATTATTTTTTTTTTGCCCCTTTTCCTACTCCTCTCTATCTACACAACCATTCCGAAGCTTGAAGAAGAATGAACCGCCTACTCTCGAAACTCTCATCAAACTCTGGGACTCAGCCGGACGAAAAACTTCGTAAGTGTGCGGCACCGTGAACGACTCCTCCTCGAAAGTAAGGTTCTCAACCGGGTTCTCCAACTAAGGTAAGCTTTTATACCTTCTTTCTCACATTGGTTCTGCGAGTTCCCTCGATTTCCCACCAAACACACACACACACACACACACACACACACACACACTCTCTCTCTCTCTCTCTCTCGCGCGCGCGCGCCTAAATTCATTTAACTTTTGGTCCTTCAAACTCTTAACCTTCTATCAATTTCGGAACCGTCAAACGTCACTCAAACTCTCCTCAAACTCTCTATACTACCCTTAAAGTAAACTTTAATTAACGAGGGTATTCGGAACTAAACATCGTTTCAAATAAGTTATCTGGAGAGATCATTATACTTTCCAAATCAATTGGTCACTAACGTCTCTCACTTAAGCGCTACCATCTTGCTTAGCTCTGCCCTACTTTCGGGGTAATAATTCTAACAAACGATCACTGATCCCAAATCGTAAATAGCTCTCTTTTACATTATAATCAAGATTAAACAAATTAGTCATATTTCCCCAAATTATTGTCATTCTCTTAATCACTCGCTGATTTTTACCAGTAACTAAATAATTTTTCTTTCCTTTATTAGAAGAAACTTTAAACGAACTTAAAAAAGAAACGAAAGACTGGAATATAGTAATTTTTGCATGAAATCCATTTTAATCATGTGGGTGCTTATCGCAAGAAGGAATTAGCTAAAAGTAAAATAATAATTGTAATCTTATTTCATATATATATATATATATATATATATATATATATATATATATATATATAAATCGAGTTTAATTGACAATAAAAAAGGATATTTGTTTTAGGGCACTGAAATAAGAGAAATGGTGACATTTGGCAACCATTGAAGGCCTAAAGAATAAGTTATTATTTCGTTCTAATATTAAACAGTGTTGTATTAATTCCGTGTATATTATTATATAGCAATTGTAAGAATTAATTATTGTGTAAGAAATGATAAAATAAGTTAATGCAAGTAGAGAGAATTTAATATTATGGGAAGCAAGCAAATATATAAATTAAGTATAAGTGAATATTAAAATACCGCATTCATGTATGCGTTCCATTGATGTAAAGAGGGAGCTGGACTGCGTTTAAAGATGAATTCTCTTATCAATACCAAACATTCACAATAGAAGCAAACAGGCAGTCACCAAGCCGAATCAAGAGAACTATTTTGCTGCCTCAAGAGTGGTAGCAAAACCCGGTGAAAAATCACTCTTGGCAATCACACTACCCTCGAAGTTGCTAACCCAGCCTACACAACCTATAGACCAATGATCGAAAGTGCACTTCATCGATGAATCGAAGTACAATTTGTTTGGTTCAGATTTTCGGAGGTTCATACGTTGAAGCCTTGGAGAAAGATTATATGTGAATTGCGTGAAGAGCACTGTCAAGTTTGGTGGAGGAAGCATTATGGTATGGCTCAATTGTCCACTTGGAGGGCAGAGTGAATGCTCACGTGTATAAAGAACTTCTGCAAGCACATGCTGCGCCCCCTATGAGAGCCGCTCCTACCCAACCTGCCATTTTTATGCAGGATAATGCACCTTACCCCAAAGCAAAGCTAGTAATGAATTTCCTGGATCAGAAGGAAGTAAATGTCATGGACTAGCCTGCTCAGAGCACGGACCTCATTCCGATTAATAATTTGTGGAAGACGATATAGTCAACACAGCGAGAAATGGACGTTTGGGTGTGGTCGAATCGTGAATACGTCTCCCCATACTGCTGCCAAATCTCCACCGATCAGCTGCTCTCTTCCTTACTATCCTGTTTCCCTACCTATTTCTGCCTCCGAGGCGCGCGCAGCTCGACCTTGTGCTAAACTGGAACCAAAAACTGAAATTATCGTTTATCGCTAATTTGGAACCAAAAGTATCGGCGATACCGATTAATCGATGACGCGGGGAAAAATATGGGATAACCGATAACCCGATATCGTTATCGCGATAATTGATCGCGATAACGCCCACCTATGGTTATTTCTAATATTTTTTTTTATAATATCAAAAAACAAAATTGTGAAGCTCAGAAATAAATATAAGTATGTAAATTTAGTGAATTTTTTAAAACCCAAAGAATTACAAATGGTGAAGTTCATAAAATATATTTTTATATATCTACTATAACTCTATATTTTAGAAAAGTGATATTTTGAAAGGAAGGAAAATTTAGTTTTAGAGTTTTCTTTTTAAATTATTATAATTGGCGAGGTTCAGAAAATTTATAGAAATTTATCCATGGCTGCTTTTTTTTAGATTTTAAATTTTAATCTTAGTAGCCAAGCGCAAGCTCCTCCCGTGGGGGAGATTGGCGAAGCCAAGCCATTGCCTGGTTATCATATATGTATATTTATGAGTAGGCTGATGAATTCTAAAAAAGTTTGATTAAATATGTTCAATATATAAACCTATGAACGATGCGTTCTAATTTTGACCAATGATCTCTCTCTCTCTCTCTCTCTCTCTCTCTCTCTCTCTCTCTCTATCTCTCTCTCTCTCTCTCTCTCTCTCTCTCTCTCTCTCCCTCCCTCTCTCTCTCTCTCTCTCTCTCTCTCTCTCTCTCTCTCTATATATATATATATATATATATATATATATATATATATATATATGGAAAAATATCCAAGTCAAATTAGTGCGGTTAAGGTAATGGCATTTTTAGACAACTGCTCTGCTTCAGGTCCAGCGGGCGATCCTATCCTCCTCAAACTGGTAGACTACACTTAAAAATGGGCCATCCTTAAGTGTAGTCTTCCAGTTCGAGGAGGATAGGATCGCCCGCTGGACCTGAAGCAGAGCAGTTGTCTAATAATACTATTACCGATATATATATATATATATATATATATATATATATATATATATATATATATATATATATATATATATATATGAATGCAATGTCCCGCAGGAAAAAATGAAATGGTGTTTCCCAGTACTTTCGAACTTTATTAAGTTCCTTATAAAAGTATGAAAGACCGCCTCAAAAACAAGAAATCACCAATTAGGAAGACGGAAGGGGGAAGGTAAAGAAACACATTAAAAATTACAAGAAGCAGGTAGTAAGGTCAAACCCAAGCCGACGGAAAGGGTAACAGATTCAAAGAAATGAAGGAGATAGCCTAACGAGGGAGATTATAAGACACGATGAGCAAAAGAGGGGAAAATACAATGTACAAAACAGAGCAGTCACAATTAAAAAATAAAAATAAAATAGGGGCCACATAACTAAAGAATGTATGTAAAAAACTAAGAACGAAAGATAGAACTAATTTATTTAATACTAAAAACTAAGAACGAAAGACAGAACTAATTTCTTTTATACTTAAAGAAATTAGTTCTGTCTTTCGTTCTTAGTTTTTTATATACATTCTTTAGTTATGTGGCCCCTATTTCATTTTTATTTTATTATTATTTTTTAATTGTCACTGCTATTTTTTAATTGGTACTCTGCGTAGCATAGTGTACTAACGGCATACTTTTAACTGTGATCAAAGCGGTGCTCGCTGCCTCAGTGTGCATAGTTCGAATCACCTCTCCACACGGATTTTTTCGAAAAAAGGTAATAAAAATATTACTGGAAGGAAAAATTATTCCGTTTTCTCTTTTTATGTGGTTTAGTGGATTCATTTTCATCATTCTCTCGCGCTACTTTGAGATATATATATATATATATATATATATATATATATATATATATATATATATATATATATATATATAGTAAGCCCTCGATATAACGAATCTCAAAATAACGAATTTCGGATATAACGAACCAAATTTCCTGACCGAACTCCATTCTGCTACTCACTGGCTCACAGCTCAGTCGGCTGTGAACATTGCGCGGGAGAGGTTGTTCTGGCGTTCTCTTCCTCCTCCTCCTTCCTCTTTTCTCGAGTGCTACTTTCTACTCCATAAAACGAACGAACCATCGGATATAACGAACTTGGTTCGTTATTTCCATCACTTTTAACAACCATTAGGTTTAACGAACGACCCCCGCCCCATATAGTTCCTTATATCGAGGGTTTACTGTATATATATATATATATATATATATATATATATATATATATATATATATATATATATATGAAACCACTCTATAGTAACATAAAATTTATTCACGAGACTAGTTTCGGTATGAAGTTTACCACACCCTCTTCAGTCGTATACTGAGAATGGAATAGGTGCAAATGTCGCTACACAGCCTCAATATCAGTATAACAGAGAAAAAAAAGGGAGAAAATTGTCATTAATTAAGGGGTGTAGTTCTGAGATCATTAGTTATACTATTTACAATCAGGTTTCGAGTATAGGAGCTACATTTAAATTGACCGTCAGCTATATTGAAATTAGGAACTTCTATCAATATCGAATTTACAATTATTCTTTTGCGGAAATCTTTTCAATAGTATATTATTTGTGACTTCGAATAATCTATTTGGTGGTAGTAATTGTTAATCTGATTAAAAATAATGGATCTATTACAGGCTGTAATACAATGATTTGCTCGGCTTGTGGCTCGGTAAGCAACAGTGATAAAAACTTTAGGATACTTCGAAATATGCATTAACTGCGGCTGGCCATCCCGGACTATGAGATAAATAAAACCTAGAACACCGCAAAAAAACTGATCGATCAAACTACAAAAACAATGACAAAGCAGAAGATACAAATGCAGATGAAACCAAATCGATACCGGCACCGAGAACTCCGCTCACGAAACCAGAGTAACGAACAGATAAAAGCAGAAAACAAGGTAATCTCAAAAAAGGAGTACAAACTCAAGGGAACAATCACTTCCCCCGTCTACCTCAACCTCCCGCGAATGAAAGGGGGAATATATCTTTAGACGAGAACAAAAGAAAGAAGAAAAGCGATAAATCCATCCACCCGAGACTCCCACTACCAGAAACAGAAACCTAACGAAGCCTTCACTATGGACGGACGGAAATTAGAAATTATACAGATAAACACGAACGGATGGAAAGATAAAGAATACATTTATGGAAAATATTTTTAGAAAATTTGCCCCTGATACAATACTAATATCAGTACACGGAATTAACTTAGAGGTAAGAAAAATGAAGGTATGGAACTGTAATATTCATGCAACTAACCTTTTAAGAGAGAGATTCGACGGAGCTGCCATTACGGTAAAAAAGAACACAACTATAGGACGGTAAAAAAAGAACACAGGCAGATATCTGGTTTTGATGCTACATTGTTGTTGTTGTTAGGTTAGGAATTCAGGCGCCAATCTCTGGAGTATTCGTCTATTTAGCATCGTCTTCAGTTTCCTGCTCGCGCCATTTGTGTTTCTATAATCATTTTCTGCGCACTATAGTTGTGTTTTTTGTTACCGTCCTATAGTTGTGTTCTTTTTTTACCGTCCTATAGTTGTGTTCTTTTTTTACCGTCCTATAGTTGTGTTCTTTTTTACCGTCCTATGACGGTAGAAAAAGAACACAACTATAGGACGAAAGAAGGACTATTAGATTCATACGCTGAAATAGAAATACGACTTGAACTCACTAGTATTATCATATCAACTGGACATCAACTACAGAGGAGGGTCGGCCTCCCGAATGCCAACTTCACAAAACTATTCAATAATAGAAAGTCAGTCATCTTAATGGGAGACATAAACGTCCAGTGCGCAGAAAATGATTATAGAAACACAAATGGCGCGAGCAGGAAACTGAAGACGATGCTAAATAGACGAATACTCCAGAGATTGGCGCCTGAATTCCTAACCTAACAACAACAACAATGTAGCATCAAAACCAGATATCTGCCTGTCAAACTTCAACCTCCCATAAAATTACCCCTTAGAATGCGTGTACACTCCAATTAGCGAGCACATAGCAACCGTGCTAACAGTAAACCAGCTACCCATACAGAAGCCATCGAAGGAATGGAAGGCCTATCATCAGGCAGACTGGACAAAATACAAAGAAATCCTAAGAGATTATGAACCAAAAGCACTCAATGAAGTAACGCTAGAAAAAATTGACGAATAACTCAGTGAAATTAGATGAACATTGATAAACGTAGACAAAAAGGCACCCCTCAAAGAACTCACAGAACCATTCAGAACTTCAGAACGAAACCTGGAATGATAAATAAGAACCTATAAATAAGATTGATTTCAAAATACGGTTTTATGACTACACTAATAAAACCGTACATCCCTTCGAAATATTGCATAAAATCCAGGGAGGAATTCATCGATATACTCCAATCTACAAGACCGGCAGGACTAATATCATCCCTTGACGTGAAAAGCCTGTTTACGAACGTGCCTATCGCTCAGACCATCAACATCATTATAAAAAACGTGTACCACCATCTCACAATGTCTCCTCCAAATCTTGACCCAAGCATCTTAAAGAGCATGTTACGTTCATGCCCATCAGAGAGGCCGTTCAGGACATCGGACGGTAATCTATACACGCAAGTGGATGGAGTGGCTATGGGGTCACCCTTAGGGCCGACTTTCACCAACTATTATATGGGTCAACTTGAAAAGAGATTATTGGACATCATGGAAAATAAGCCACACACATATTACCATACGTACACGACATCAACATCAATGTCCAAAACGAGGAATATCTGATAAACATCAAACAGCAATTTGAGGAGAACTCCGTGTTAAAATTCACTTATGAATTGAGCACGGGCAATAAACTCCCTTTCTTGGACGTTGAGGTTCAAAACATCAATAGTAGCTACATAAGTAAAGTACAAAGAAAAAGTACGGGCATGGTAAGATGCCTCAATGCGGAGAGTGAATGCCCTTAAAGGTATAAAATATGCGTAATCGGCTCATACATCCGCCGAGCGTATAAATGCTGCTCTACGTGGGAACGTTTCTACCAAGAGATAGCACGAGTAAAATAAACACTCGTGAACAACGGTGTCTCATACACCAGGATTGACAAACAACTCCAATCATTTTTAAATAATCATTGCAAAGATACGGATAAAACTGAAAGTAATCAGGAAGAAGTCAACAACATCAAAGTGTATTACAGAAACCAGATGTCCACGGCCTATAAAATAGATGAAGAAAAACATCAAGGATATTATTAACCGTAACATCAAGGTTAAAAATCAAATGGATAAAATTCAACTCATCATTTTTAAAACCAAAAAAAGCCACCAATCTCCTGATGAAAAAACAACAGGTGCCTAAACTCCTCAAATCTTAAGTCAACCAACATAGTTTACGAGTTCATCTCCCCCGATAAAGACATTAAGCTTTATAACAACTCAAAATATATTGGCATTGCAACTACTACACTTTCGAGACGTTTAACTATGCATCTACAAAGCGGAGGGCCTAAAAATCATATGGAGAGTGCTCATCACATTAACCGAATGAGAGATATGCTAGTTAATAACACCGTTATTAAAAGAAAAGAGGTTAATAAAGCTAGGCTGAACATCTTAGAAGCCATATTAATAAATGAAGAGAAACAGGCCATCAATAGTCAAACGACAAGCTGAAATCGCACATTAAAATGATTTTAAAATTCCACTCACCGGACTGGCCCGTTTCATCTAACGTTACGTTCAACCTAGGCGGAATAAATACCCCTTAAAAATCGTTTTCTTTCATTCTGTCCTGTCAGATCCTCACCCCACTCATTACATCGGTAAAGGAGGCAAGAATATATCAAAACGCTCCGAAGATGATCGAATAAGATCGAAAGCTCAGCAATTTAGTTTTGTTTTTACCAAACACATTCATTTAAAAAGAAATTAATGCTGGACAAGTGATCTACCATCTACAAAATAGAATTAAAAAGATAGTTAGAAGGAGAGAAAGTTGCCAAAGGAAATTAATTAAGGTAAAGTACACAATAGTCTTCAACAAAATTTGCATATATATATATATATATATATATATATATATATATATATATATATATATATATATATATATATATATATATATATATATATATATATATATATATATATATATATATATATATATATATATATATATATATATATATATATATATATATATATATATAAAACCCTTTTTAAATGCGTTCCAATATTATAACTGGCAAGACTTACAAAATTTCGAAGAGTCCTCTTCCACTATCGCTCTCGCTTTCATCCAATAAGGTTCGTTTATAAATTGTTCCAACGTCAAGGTTGAAAATCCATCTCAAACGGGTGAGTACTGTACTTATATTATTTTCATTTATTACACACCCCAATTTACGTATTGCCATTTGTGATCCTGTTAATATCCTTTCTTTCTTACACATTCATTTAATTAATATCCTATGAATTCCTTCATAATCCTTTAAGTATCATCCCAAAATTCACATTTAATTCTTCATATATCTTTACCATCACTCCCTCGTTGTATATCTCGTTGTATATCTCGTTGTATACCAATTTGCATCTAGTATTATATCTAATCAATTATCTCTGTGTGTTTTCATTTGCTAATTCTTAAATACCATTTATTTTCGTATGATATTGTATTCAAATCTTTTGTGTTTACCGCAGTCCGTCACGTAGGCCGAACCTAGAAATTTATGTGTATAGGGAATTATATTTATGTGCTAGCTAAGTCAACACTATAATTACCAGTACACAAAAATAGCTTTAATTAAAAACAATTCATATCTAATTAACTGAACTCCCAAACTTCTATTTTATTGTATTAAGCGTTCTAAATATGAATTCATTTTTTTTATCGAACCTTCTAAATATGAACTCATTTTGTTTATCGAACCTTCTAAATATGAACTCATTTTGTTTATCGAACCTTCTAAATATGAACTCATTTTGTTTATCGAACCTTCTAAATATGAACTCATTTTGTTTATCGAACCTTCTAAATATGAACTCATTTTGTTTATCGACCCTCTAAATATGAACTCATTTTGTTTATCGAACCTTCTAAATATGAACTCATTCTATCGAAAAAATATTAATGGAAAATATCTTATTAATGACTTGTGTATTAAAATAATAGCAATTGTAGGATAGTATAATAGAGTAAGGCATTGTGCAAATTTAATCTTATTTTGAACTCATATCGAATGTATAAAAATGAATTCCATTTCTAATCTGTTAAATACCGTTGTTTATGCGAACATAAAAGGGAAATTGGAAATTTCCTCTGGATTGAAGACTCATATCTAGGAATAATAATACATACGGAGAGATTTACATATAAAGACAGATTCACCTGAAGACTCTTACGTTACCACCGAATAAAGAAGATTGTATCCAGTACCGAAGATTTTTTTACGTTAAAGAAATCCCCGATCACCTTTACCGGGCTTTACCCAGCCTACAATCAAGTAAGAAAACTATACCATTTGTACTCATTGCCTCACATAAAAATCATTCACCAAAAAATCGAACGGGTAACCACCAAGTCGAACCAAGAAACATATTGGCCTACCCAGGAGAGGTACAAAAAACTCGTTAACAAACCACCCTTGGTAACCAACCTACTCACCAAAGGGGTACACGGTTTACCTCATAAATCCACATGACACACTTATTATTTAACCCGTTCACAATTTATATGCTATGATCGCTATCTATATCATATACAGGAAAGAGCAGGAACAGGACTGCGGGTAGTATTCTATCACGAGTCCTTTGCCATATTTCATTTCTTGCAAACCTTATGGATGTGATTGCGCATATGGGAATAGAAAGCAGAATATTAAAGTCAAAAGAAAGGGAAAGTGTAAGACAAAATTTGAAGCAGATCAAACCCAGCTTAATTAAGGCAATTAATACTGTATCATCAATATTGAATTCCTTAATTGAGCTGTCATTGGTTTCCTTGATCTATATGTATCCCAATTGTAGCAGCTGACATCTTTGCAAGCTCCTACAAAGTTCGTAAAGAGGCAGTTGGCAATTTCCCGCCTGAGAAAATTATGCATTTCCCCCAAAAATCCATTTTTGTACGAGCTTCAATCAATCTTCCCGCTTTCGATGCGACCAATCCGATCACGTGGTTCGAAATATGAGAGGTTTTGATGCTACATCAAACCATAACCGATCAAGAGCGCATAATAAGCATCACGCAAAAAGTTCCAATAAGTATCTTTGCTTTGTTTTCGCGAATTTTGTTACAAAGTGGGAGAAATGGTGCATAGGGGGAGTTAAAGCAAGCTTCTTTCAAGCTTGAATTTCGGAGATCCCAGGTTGAAGACTTAAGGGAACCGCTAAATACTCAACCAATGGTTGATATGCGTCCTACGCGTTTCCTTGAGCATCTCAAAGAATTAATAAGGGCAAAGGGTGCTTCGTCAGAGCTTTTTGGATCACTCCTAACGGAGATTTTCATGCGTGGGATCCCTGACCACATTAGGCCCCTTATCATGATTGGTGAACACAAGAGCGTGGATGAAATCGCTAAAGCAGCAGAGATAATATATCTCAATCCTTACGTAAACTGGGGGAACTTTCCCGCAATGTCCTATTTCTCCCTCTAATCCATCTATTTCGCAGGTTCAGTTACCAACGACGCCTTCTGGCAATAGGCCGGACCCGTGTAATGCCTCATTTTCACATCCATCACCGGACTTGGCTGCCGCTTTGGAGAGGGTAGAGGGAGAGCTGCAAAAACTAAAACTCCAATGTGAGACCGAGTGACTGAACGGTAACAAGGATGAACGGAGCGACAGGCGCCGTTCGTCCTCTCGAAGACGAAACCAACGAGGGCATTCCAGCACAATAGGTGAGGAGCAGCATTCCCCTGCTCATTCTTTCGCCTATGTCCTCTACTCCTAAATTCTCTCACTCTCAAACTAGGAGTCTATGCTGGTACCCTGATAAATATGGTAGCGAAACTGTACACTGTACACAGCCTTGTCAATAGTACCTATCATCCTATTCTCACTCTCAATCAAATGTTCGCTCTTCCCAAATTCGTCCTTCTAATCATAATGTTACTTTCATCCAACCAACTAATTGATGCTGGTTCCACAACAAATATGATACACATGCCGTAAAATGTATACAACCCTGCACATATTTACAACCAGTACCTCATCGATCTAACGCTATTCCACCAATTTTACCTCAACAATCTATTCACTCTCCTCAAACTAATGCTCCAACTCACTCTTCTCATTCTAATTCAAATTCTTCGACTAATTTAAACTGAGAACGCAATTGATCAATGGGTCTATTACCTCTGCCGTTCCTTCATCTCAGCTCAATCTACCATTTTGCATTTATGACCCACTCTCTGGTTTCTCATATTTAGTTGACACTGGTGCTCAATGTATTGTTATTCCAGCGTAACTGGACGATAAAGCTTCTTCCTCCTCTGATCTTGTCCTTAAAGTCGCTAATTCCTCGGATATAAGGACTTATGGAAGGCCCATCCTTCAGTCGGCTCTCGGCCTCCGTAAAGTTTTTCGATGGACCTTTATTGTTGCGAGGTCGACGTTCTTATTATGGGCCTAGATTTTCTCTCTGCCCACGACCTTTTGGTCGACTCTCGTAACCGCAAGCTTATCGATCGCACTACGATGCTCACAGTTTCGGGTTCATTTTTCCCGTCACAGAGTTGTCTTCTCTGTATCCAGTTTCCTTCACCTAATCCACAGTTTCAGCGCCTGCTACAGAAATTTCCTGCAATTAGCATACCATCTTCTAAAAGCAGGCCTATTAAATACAATGTGGTTCACCGGATAGAGACGACTGGAGGGCCTGTATTTCCCCGCCCCCGTCGATTAGCTCCAGATAAACTCGCCTTAATGAAGCAGGAGTTCACCTTCATGGAGGAAACTGGCCCTCGACTTCTCCTTGGGCCTATCCGCTTCATATTGTACCCAAAACTACATCCGGTGAGTACAGAGCTGTAGGTGATTACAGGCGGCTCAATGCTTGTACTATCCCTGATAGATATCCACTGCCCTATCTGTCCGATTTCAATTCTACTCTTTTCGGTTGTTCGATCTTTTCTCGACTAGATCTGGTACGTGCTTTTAGCCAGATCCCTATTCATCCAGATGGTATCCCAAAGACGGCTATCACAACGCCATTTGGTTCCTTCGTCATGAACAGGATGCCTTATGGTCTTCGCAACAGTGGCCAGACCTTCCAATGTTTTATGGATCAGGTTCTTATAGGTCTGCCTTTCGTCTTCTGCTACATAGACGACCTCCTGATAGCATCTTCTTCTTTAGAGAAGCATTTGTCTCACCTTTGTCAGATTTTTGCTTGACTTGAAGAGTACGGTATCGTACTCAACACTTCCAAGTGCCTTTTTGGTGTCCCCCAACTCTCCTTCTTGGATCACCATGTCTCGAGTACAGAGATTAGCCCACTCGAAGAGAAAGTTATTGTGATGCGCAACTTTTTTCGGCCCAGATCACGCAAGCAACTTAGGCGTTTCTGTGGCATGGTTAATTTCTACCACAAATTCATACCTAATTGTGTCAAGGTCATGCAACCTATCAACTCTCTGCTCAGCAAGACCACAAAGAACTCTCCTCTTGAATGGTCTGCTGAAGCGTGCGATTCGTTCTTTAGCACCAAAGAGGCTATTGCTCAAGCTGCGGAATTGGCTCATCCTTCTCCAGGAGCCCCCATCAGCGTTGCCTCCCAAGCATCCTCAACCCACGTAGGTGCAACATTGCAACAGAAAGCTGGTGACCAATGGCAACCTCTTATTTTCTTCTATCGCTCTCTTTCAGACTCTCAAAACAGGTATAGTACGTTCTCTCGAAAGCTCCTCGGAATATACCTCGCAATCCGTCACTTTCGACAATACTTGAAGGACATGACTTTACCATTATTACGGACCATAAGCCTTTGGTCGGTGCTTGTTCTTCTCGTAGTACTTCGTCAGTACACACTGCAGTTGACACTCGTCATCTTGACTTCATCCTGCAGTTGACGAACGATATTCGCTATGTTCCTGCTTCTTCAAAGGTCGTACCAGACGCGCTCTCTCGCATTTCAGCGATTTCGAGCATTATTAGGGACCATAAGCCTTTGGTCGGTGCTTGTTCTTCTCGTAGTACTTCGTCAATAACCACTACAGTTGACACTCGTCATCCTGACTTCATCCTGCAGTTGACGAACGATATTCGCTATGTTCTTGGTTCTTCAAGCGTCATAGCAGACGCGCTCTCTCGCATTTCAACGATTTCGGGCACACAACTCTCCTGCATTGCTCCCATCGATAATGCGGAAATAGCGCTTGCCCAGGAACAAGATGAAGACACCCAAACGCTGCGTCACTCTTCTCAACTCGTCGTTCGTGAGAGCGATTTGCCGGGTAGTCCTTCCAGGCGCATACTGATTTACTACTCATTACCTGACTATCCTCGTCCTCTAATTCCTCTCGCTTACTGTCGGCACATTTTAGACCAAATTAACGGCCTCTCTCATCCTGGTATCAATGCCACACTCAAGCTCATTGCCCAACGCTTCGTTTGGCCAGGTATGAATGCCGACGTGGCAAAATGGACTCGCTCATGCCTGCCATGCCAGCGCGCCAAAGTCCATCGCCACACATAAGCTCCTCTGGTCTCTTTTCCTCTTCCTTCGTCGCGTTTTAACGCCGTTCACGTCGATTTAGAAGGTCCTCTTCAACAATCTCTCGAGCCATCGTCTCAACATAGGTTGCTCGTTTTGGTGTTCCCCCAACGATTATGACTGATCGTGGCAGCCAATTTGAATCCCACCAATGGGATTTACTCATGGCAGTGCTTGGTTCCTTTCGCCTTCGTACCACAAGCTATCACCCCCAAAGCAACTCAGCCGTTGAACGCTTGCATCCGACACTCAAGGCAAGCTTACGCTCCACCGATCATAATATCACTGGGGTGGACAAGCTACCTTTGAATATTGTGGGCATTCGTTCGTCCTTGGAAGAGGATTTGGCCTGCTCTGCAGCGAAACTAGTTTACAGTACTCAACTTCGTCTGCCTGGTCAATTTTTTTCTTCTTCTGACCGACCTCTACCTCCTAACCTCAATCCTGCTTGTTATGCACACGATTTGTACGGGTAATGGCTGAGGTTAAGCAAACCACACCTAGAATGCCTTCTAATCAGAGACCTTTCGTGCCGAAAGACATGTTAACTCGTTCCCATTTCTTTGTCCATTGCGATTCTACTCACTCCTCATTGAAACCCGTTTATAACGGACCCTTTCTCGTCATCTCTAGGAAACCTAAATTCTATGTACTGCAGTTTGGCACCAAGCAGGATACAGTTTCTCTGGATCGCTTGAAACCTGCCTTTATTGATGCTGTTCATTCTGAGCAGTCCTCATTTTCCTCTTCTACTATCTCTAATAATGGTCCAGTGATTCCTCTACCTCATCATCATCTAACCTCAAACCCAATCTCCTCTACTTCACCCATTTCTCCATCCCCCTTCCCGATTGCTGCCACCTCCTCTTTTGTTGCAGGAAACCTCGTCATCAGAGCTGTCTAGTCAGGAGACCATCCCCCTACCTCTGGTCACCCGCAACCAGCAAGCCAGGCACACAGCTTCATGCTATCGCCAGACGCCAGCTCGGGGAGGTCACCCTATCGGATCATCATCAATCCACCGACTCTTGCTAGTCACAGTGCCTCACCCGAATTTTGTGCCATTCCGAGCAATCGTAGCAAGCCCACCAGCGTAATCACAAGGTTTGGTCGCATTGTAGGAAGGCCTCGGAGATATCTGGATTAACATTATTTTTGTAACGGACTGGGTAACTCTCGGGGGGGGGGGTATTGTAGTAGCTGACATCTTTGCAAGCTCCTACAAAGTTCGTAAAGAGGCAGTTTGCAATTTCCCGTCTGATAAAATTATGCAACTCGCCCCCAAATCCATTTTTGTACGACCTTCGATACCAATACGGATACCTCAAAATCAAAGTACAATTCCTCCCAACCACTAACCAATCAAAACCTTTGTACAACCCAATTTGAAATTAACCAATCAGAATAGACTTTCCCGTTTCCCGAGTCCCAAGCGCATTTTAAAGAACACTTTTATTTCATCAGTGTTGCATCTTGGTCAGTAAAAATTAGCTCCCTAATTAATCATCAGTGTATACAAAGGTCAAAAATATCCAAGGAATAATTCCTTTCTTTGAATTCCAGTTCCCCTGATTTTATAACTTCAAAAACGTCGTGGCAGTACTATACTATATTTTATATAATTCCCCCATATTTTATATCTTATTCACTATAATATCTACCATATATAGCTTATTACTCTTACATTATAATCATCGGCCATTTTCCTATATTCAATATATATATATATATATATATATATATATATATATATATATACACCTTATTTCATTAAAAGACACATCATATTCATTAACCGTATATAGCGTACGAGAAATGCAGGCGAGCGGCTTAAAAGCTTCGTTTGAATGAGTCTTTTTTGAGACTCAGGATGGCCGAGTGGATTCGCCACTGGCTAACAGTGGTCCAGCGATGCGGGAAGCTGCTCGCAACTCGCCTACGCTATTATTTTTGCTTTGCGCTTTTTCCTATTCCCCTCTATCTACAATGGTGCCCAGACCCGGGAGGGCGAGCGTTAGCCCTTGGATAACATTTCCAAACGGGTTCTCTTCATTTCTTCAAAATACGCTGCGCTTCTATGAGGGGGGTTGTATAGCGAACGAGAAGTGTAGGCGAGCGGCTTAAAAGCTTCGTTTGAATAAGTCTTTTTAGACTTAGGATAACGGAGTGGATTCGCCGCTGGCTAACAGTGGTCCAGAGACGCGGGAAGCTGTTCGCAACTCGCCTACGCTATTATTTTTTCTTTGCCCCTTTTCCTATTCCCTTCTATCTAGACGTATTATCAAATTCAATAATTAGTCATATTCCATTAATTGTTGTTCAATAAATCTTGTTAAATTCATGCGTCAGTGATTTTGAAACCTTCCCGGCTGAATTAGCTATCCTCCATCACGTTTTCTCTCTTTCCACTCATTTTTATCTTTAAATTCATATACTCAATCCTCTCTCTCTCTCTCTCTCTCTCTCTCTCTCTCTCTCTCTCTCTCTCTCTCTCTCTCTCTCTCTCAGGCCTCAGCATATTAGCAGGCTTGGGTGTTAGTACGGTTACTTTTGCCCTAGTAGGTAGTCGCCAATGGACTCCTAAAATAAAAATCTCTGCTATAGACAGAAAGGTATAGAAAGTAGGGCGATGAAAAATAAAATAAAGCGCGCACAAATTTTATTTTTAATCGTTCTTACAAGACAAGTAAAAAGCAGAATATAATTGACAGATTATTACTTCTTGTAATCGGCAATCCAAAATAGACATTTGGTGAGAGGTCATTCGTGTGTAAACTTATGTTGAGCGATGACCGACAGAAAATTTCGAAATATCTTGTACTATAATTTCTGTAGGGTCTTCATCTAAGCGGCCAGGACGTACCTCCGCCCCCCCCCCCTCGATTTATGTGTGCTGAATAAATAATAGCATGAATAAGAGAAAAATATTCATGGACTTTATTCAGCACACATCTGCATTCACATGTAGCATGCCGAAAAGTGCAAGTCGGCCATTTAAATGATTCGTCGGTAGCGATCGGACGTGTTTTCGGAGAGCTCTCTATTCAGTGACGTTTTTTTTTCATTTTGGATTTTCCGGTGTAATATATTTAAGTTCGGAAAGATAGTTAACTTTGAGTATTAGACATAATACTAAAGGAATTTTTAATTATATTTTGAAAAGTTTCTCAGTATGGCTGTTGCTTTGGATGATGTGAGTGTGCCTTTTGATGTAAGCAGTGTGTACTTAGTTTGTGATTTTTGTGGTGTTGAAGAAAGAGCAAATGTATCTGAATGCCCAGCTTGTTATATTACTAGTGCAGTTGTGGTTTTGGTAGAGGAGGTGAGTCGGTTGCTTGATGTGTGCAAAAGATTAAGTGAGTTGGTGAATGAAGTGAGAAGGGATGCGAGTGTACCCACGAAGAATGTGGCTGGGACCAGGAGGGTAGAAGATAGGCCTATACTAGGGGCTGGAGAGAAAGATTTTTTTTTTTTATTATTTAAGGGGCTATCTGGCGACTGGAGAAAAAGAAGTGACTGATGTGAGTGAAGATGAATGGTGGGTGAATATGTATAGAACAGATAGGTTAGGACAGGTTAGGTCTGTGAGTTAGAAAGACATGGAACCTGTTAGGTTGACTAACAGATTTGATGCCCTGAGAGAGGAAAAGGTTGAAAGTGATTTGTCTGATGTACTTGTGGCAGAAAGTGAAATAAGTGGTAGTTTGAACGAGAACAGGAGGTAGGGTAATGCTAGGCCTACGAAGACTAGGAGGATGACTGAGGTGCTTGTGATGGGTGACTCCCAGATTAGATATTTAGATAGGAAGTTGAGTGCAAGCAAATGGAAGGGAGTGAGAGTTTGTTTGCCGGGTGCTAGTGTAAATGATCTGTCTGAGAGGTATGATAGTCTGGTGCCTGGGTGTGAGAGGGATACAGTTGTGATTACGCATGTGGGAGTAAATGATGTAAAGAAGGTGGGTTCATGTGAGTTACGAGAGAGGTACAAAAAGTTAGTTGAAATGATGAATGAAGTAGAGTGAAAGGAATTGTTTCAGGTGTATTTCCAAGATTGGTTGTGGGGGTGGAATGATTGTCTTGTGTAATTAGACTGAATGAATATTTGATGGGCCTATGTGAGGAGTCGGGATTAGTGTTTGTAGATGTTTGGAGTGGGTTTTATGGGAATAAGGCATTGCATGCATTGGATGGACTTTATCTAAGCTGGACTGGGGTTGACGTGTTGTGGTAGGAGTTAGATAGTATCGTTGGGTCTTTGCCGGCGGGAAACTAGTTACTGATAGTGGTCAGGGAAATATAAGAGTACAGAGTGGGGAAGGGAAAGGAGAGAGATGCAGAGGAGATAGAGTGGAAGGTATACATTCTAAAAGAGGTGCTTCAGGGATAAGAAGGCTGAGTTGTCTGTATACCAATGCTTGTAGTCTTAGAGATAAGAAAGATGAGTTATTCAGTTATATTATTGATAAAGATATAGATATAATATTTGTAATATAATCATGCGTTAATGAAAATAAATTTAATGACAACGTGAGTGAATTTGAACTACAGGGTTATGATGTGTACATTAGTCAACGGAGAGATAGGACGGGTAGTGGGTTGATTATTTATATCAGAAATAGCATTATTTCAAATCTAAATAATTCTATAAAGCAAGAAGTTGAGTCACTGTGGATAGATATTAGGGTCAGTAAAAATAGGATAATACTCTTGGGAGCCTTTTACAAACCACCCGGACAGACAGACTGTATTTATGAGCTAATGATCAGGGAAATAGGGGAAGGATGTGAAGCAGATACAATTATTCTTGGTGACTTTAATTTAAATTCTGTGGACTGGAAAAATATGATAGGAAGTGATAGAACAAATTGCAAGTTTATAGAATGCTTTGATGATAATTTTTTTTACTCAATTTGTTAATAAGCCATCAAGCGGTACCAATATCTTAGATTTGGTTCTTTCAAATGATGATCACTTGGTTCAGGAATAAACTTTCGGGGAAACATTGGGAAATAGTGATCATCAGATAATTCGTTTTAACTTTGGAATAGTGAAATGTACAACATCAACAAACTCCACAAAAACTCCAAATTTTTATAGGGGAGATTCCGATAAATTACGAAACTTGCTAAATCAGATTAGGTGGGATATAGAATTCAGGGGAGAGAATATTTATGACATGTGGAAGACTTTTAAGACTATACTAAACATAGTCCAAGGGCAGTGTATTCCAATGAAGGCTATCAGGAAGAAATGTAGGAAGCCGTTGTGGTAGAATCAGGAGATAGCTAGGAAAATTTCTGAGAATAAAAGGGCATACCATAGGTTACAGAGAGAAAGTACTGTTGACAATTTAAATCATTATAGGTCGACCAGGAATGAGCTAAATAAGATTATTAAGAAGCGCAAAAGGGCGGCAGTAATTAATTTAGCTCATAGTAATAATAAAGATCCAAGAAAATTCTTTATCTATTATAGAATTAATAACAAATCTAACAGTGATAAAATTGGGCCTATTAGATATGAAGGGGTTTTGAAAGAATCTAATGAGGAAATAGTAGATGTTCTTAATGATCTGTTTTCTTCAGTATTTACACAAGAGAATCAAGATAGATCAATTGATGATAATTCTAGTTCAAGGGAAATAGTGTTGAATACCCTTAATGTGAACAGGGAAATAATTAAAGGGTTTATATTGGAGTTAAATAATAGTAACATTCATTCTAGATTTATCTAAATAAGTTATGGAAGAGGTCTTCTTTATTATTTTTACTTTTCTTATTTACCATTCATCTAGAGATTTTTTATATTCGAATCAATTTATTAATTCTTGATCTTCTTTTCTTTATGTATCTTCCTTTAAACGACGATGTGATGATTCCTTCCAATTCTTGATGACGTGATGACTTCTTCTGCTTCATGATGACGTGATGATTTCTTGATGCTTTATGATGTGATGATTTCTTCTTTGATGCTTGAGTTGAGTTGAGTTAGCCCTTGAAGTCATTTTCCTTGAGTTCCGTTTTACTTGACAGCGGTTTTCTCTTGAGTCGATTTCTTGAGTTGTCCTCAAAGCGTTTTTCGTGGTCTCCGTTTTCTTCGAGAATTTTCTTCGTAAAAATTGTGGACTTTGTGGATCGATCGCGGGTATTTTGAATCCAGAGGCTAGCGCTCTGCCGTCACGCTACCCCGTAGTCCGTCTTGACTTGGTAATTTAATGGGCTATTTATATGCCCACGTTGGAAGTATTTTTTTCTCTCTTGTATATCTTCGCACCCCTACACAGGTCCCTTTCTAGAACGCAGAGCGAATTTGAGGATTGGGGAGAGACTAGTATTGGATTTCTTAATCGAGGATTACTAGTAGCTCTCCCTCCCCGGCTTCTGAGTCTGCGGGATGAGTGAAGCTAATTAAGGTGGATTTAGGAGAGCGCACTAAGTTTTTGACGCTAATCAGTAATATCCTTCCCGGGTCTCCGGTTCCCAGCAGCACTTTTTCTTAAACTCTATTAGGAGACGAGGTGCAGTTGTAACGGAGATCAGAAGATTGTTCGGCCTTTTTGAGGGTCACCAGTTATGGGGGGGAGGGGGGGCATTCCTTATATTTATTTATTTCTTGACTGAAGTTGCCCCTCGAAACATATTCTATTATTTATCTGATTCTTGTTATTCTTGATGATTCCTACTTCTTTAAGTTGGCTGGGTTAGTAGTTGATCTTCGTAATTCTTTCTTGATGTTCTTGATGTATCTTCATATAACTTGCATTTATCTCGGTGTGATGATTTCTTCCTGATGCTTCTTGATGACGTGATGATTCCCTCTTGATGCGTTGAGACGAGTTATTCTTGCTTCTTGATGACGTGATCATTTCTTGATGAGTTGAGACGAAATAACCCTTGAAGTCGTTTTCTTTCCGTTTTCTTTGACATCGGTTTTCTCTTGAGTCGATTTCTTGAGTTGTCCATAAAGCGTTTTCTTGGATTTTATCCGTAAAAATTGTGGACTGTCTGGGATCGATCTCGGGTCTTTTTATCCAGAGGCTAGCACTCTGCCGTCACGCTACGGCGTAGTCCGTCTTGACTTGGTAATTTAATGGGCTATTTATATGCTCACGTTGGAAGGATTTTTTTTTCTCTTGTACATTTTCGCACCCCTACAAAAGGTTTTGATAGTATTGCAGTAGCGCTTGAGAAGATATATACTAGATCACTAGAGTTTGGAGAAATACCTAATGATTGTAATTAGCGAATGTAGTGACAATTTTTAAAAGGGAAGTAAAGAGGACCTTAATATCTTTAGACCGGTAAGCTTAACTTCTATCGTTTGTAAAATTCTTGAGAAGATAGTTAAGAAGGGGATTTCTGACACCCTAGGCGTGGTAGGTTAATAAATGACGCACATCATGAGTTTAGAAGAGGTAGATCGTGTTTAACAAATTTACTGGATTTTATGGATTATGTTACTAAACAATTAGATAAGGGATGTAATTTACTTAGATTTTAACAAATCTTTTGATAAGGTTCCACATAGGAGATTAGTCCACACAGTAAAATGCATGGGATATGTGGTTTTGTTTTGAATTGGATAACTGAATGGCTGAAAAGACAGGAAACAGAGCATTGTGCTGAATGGACTGAGATCACAGTGGGGGGACGTTATCAGTGGCGTACCTCAGGGATCCGTTCTAGGCCCTTTATTATTCATAGTTTATATAAATGATCTTGGGGAGGCTGTAAATAGCAAAGTGTCAATTTTTGCTGATGACACTTGTAGCGTACTATAAGTGCAGGCTAGCGGCTTAAAAGCTTTGCTTGAATGAGACTTTTTGAGACTCAGGATGGCTGAGTGGATTCGCCGCTGGCTAAAAGTGGTCCAGCGACGCGGGAAGCTGCTCGCAACTCTCCTACGCTACTTTCATTATTTCTTTTTTCTTTGCGCCCGTGCCTACTCCCCTCTATCTACGCACTAAATTGGCAGCTGTAGTCAAAAAAAGAGGAGGGTAGCTTTAAAGTGCAGAGTGACTCAGAGTGGGCTCAGAAGTTGCAGATGACTTTTAACCTTAAAAAATGCAAAGTTCATAACATGGGAAGGGATAACAGGGAATTTAGCTATGAAATGGATGAGCATCGGCTGAATACAGTTGATGATGATAAGGGCAGGCGTATTAGTAGATCGGTCACTGCAGTTTTCAAAACAGTTTTGGGGGCAAAAAATAGAGCAGATAGGGTGCTAGGATACATTAACAGGAATGTTAGCTACAAGAGTAAAGAGGTTATCCTTAAACACTACAACTCGTATGTAAGGCCACATTTAGAGTTCTGTATACAAGCATAGTCGCCACAATTTAGAGATAATATCAGCCTATTAGAGTCAGTACAAAGGAGGGCAACAAAAATAATACCTTCCCTGAAGCCCCTTGAATATGAAGATAGACTGAGGGTACTAAATATGTTCTCATTTAAGAGAAGATGTGTGAGGGGAGATATGATTGAGCTTTTTAATATCTGTTCTGGGATTGATAAGTTGGATTTTAGCAAGTTATTTGAGTTAGATGGTAGTAATAGGACTAGGGGTCACCACTTAAAAATTAAAAAAAAAAACAGAGGTGCAGGTTGGATGTTAGAAAATATTTTTTTCCACCAATCGAGTGTTAGATTACTGCAATAGTTTGCCATCTGAGACGGTAGACAGCCCAAACTTGAATGTATTCAAACGCAGATTAGATGATTATATGGGTGAGGGTTAACTTTGGGGGATATTATGGACTCATTCCTGTGGATGCATTTTTTTATTATTGTATTTTTAATTGATTTGGATTTTGACGAGTCTTGATGATAATGCCTTTTGTTTTTGTCACATTCTTGTGTATGGTTCGAATTGTATATTGTAGATGCAGGATGGCCTAAGTGGATTCGCCGCTGGCTAACAGTGGTCCTGCGACGCGGGAAGCTGTTCGCAATTCGCTTAAGCTATTATTTTTTTTGCCCTTTCCCTAAAACCCGCATCTACAATGGTGCCCAGACCCGGGATCGAACCGGGGACCATACAATATTGTAGATGCATGATCTGACACAATCCTATGGATGCAGTTTTGACAGATGCGGATGATCTTTGATTGCCTTTGTCGATTTTGTCATCCTTGAAATTATGTTATGTTATGTTATGTTATAGACTCAGGATAACACAGTCAATTACTCGCTCGTCAACGTTTCTCCGGCGAATCAAATGCTGTTTAAAACTCGCCGCACGCTACGTTTTATATTTTTTCATTCGCTTCGTTTCCTACACCACTCTCTCTACACACAAATGAACTCGCACGTATGCAAAGAAACAAATAAATGAAAATTAATTTGTGAAACTTTCCCCCTACCCCCCTTTTAGAAATATAGGCTTTTTTCGTGATTTTTTAAAATTCCTCTCTAATTGGTTATTTTCTTTACGTTTTTGCTTCCTTGTTGTAAGCTAGCATGCAAATTCAATCAATTTAATTCTTTCTAACGTAATCTTAACTTCCGTACATAATCTTATCGGTAAAAAGAACATAACCTGAACCTGACGCCTATCTATTAGTTTATAGTTTGGTGTTCTAGTGGAAAACATTTGTTTTGTATTTTATTATATATATCGTGTCTAATATGTCAGCTTATTATATGTGTACTATATCCTAACATCTATGTCTATTGTGTTGTGTACGTCTTTTTATGTTTGTTTTTTCTAGTAAAGCTAACAAAAAGCTCCTTCTCACTTCAATTTATTCAACATAATGAATCAAAAGTAATGCACTACATCTTCAGGGCAAAATATTTAAGATACTATATTCAGAGTAAGGGGTCACCTGGGAAACTGGCGAATTATATTTTATTATATATATATTTTATTATATATATCGTGTCTAATAGGTCTGTTTATTATATGTGTACTATATCCTAACATCTATGTCTATTTGTTATGTATGTCTATTTGTTTGTTTTTTCTAGTAAAGCTAACAAAAAGCTGCTTCTCACTTCAATTTTTTCCACCTTATGAATCAAAAGTAATACACTACATCCTCAGGGCAAAATATTTAAGATAATATATTCATAGTAAGGGGTCACCTGGGAAACTGGCGGATCCCATGATTTAGCTAAAACACTGCTGATCTCCTTGATCTTTACCTTGATGAGGGTCTTCAATCCCTCACCAGTCGCTGCTGCATCTTCCAACAAACCTAATAACCATAGTTATTAGCTTGGGCTCAGAAGTGGCAAATAACTTTTAACCTTAAAAAATACAAAGTTCTTAACATGGGAAGGAATAATAGGGAATTCAGCTATGAAATGGATAAGCATCGGCTGAATTCAGTTGAGGATGATAAGGATAGGCGTATTAGTAGATCGATCACTGGAGTTTTCAAAACAGTTTATTGAGGCAAAAAATAGAGCAGATAGGGTGCTAGGATACATTAACAGGAATGTTAGCTACAAGAGTAAAGAGTATATCCTTAAACTCTACAACTTGTATGTTACGCCACATTTAGAGTACCTACTGTATATGGTAATACTTCAGTTTAGGGGTGCTGTTTCTGGGCTACAATCTAGGCCTTATGAGGTCAGACGGTAGCTTCAAAGGGGGCCAATCATGGTATTGTATTTTTGTTATTTTATTTTTGATAAATATGTAGATTATCAGCGCGACTGATAGGACGTACTATTTCATCTGTGTTCCAAAATGTTTCACGTTTTTTGAGTACATTTAAGTTGACGGCTCGTTTGGGGGTAAACACAATGGGGGGACCATACTACGATGATCCTGAGTTTCATTAAATTGGGGGGTCTGGGGGCATAGCCACCCAGTAGGTAATTGTGTAGAGTATGGCTAGATCCGAGTTCTAGATTATTTTGGGCTATTTTTCCTAGCTACTTTTTCTGAGCTGAAATCTATGTGGACAAAGTTTATGGCAATTTCTGATTATATACTGGGGGCTATGCCTCCCAGACACCCCCAAATGATTGAAATCAGGATCATCTTAGGCCTATCCCCTCGATAAGTCATCCTTAACAACGAGCCAACCCTCAAAATAAGCTAGAATCACATCCGCCCATACTCGCAACATTTACTGAGAATAGTTCCTTGTGTAGGAAAAGTTGCAATCTGGATTTAAACACTGGAAGGCTGGGAGCATCAACTACCTCCAAGGGCAGAGAATTCCATCTTACCACCACTCTTGAAGAGAAGAAACATTTACGAGCTTCAGACTGAGAGTGTTGAGCTTGAATTATAATATATCTGTGAACTCTAGTGCCTACATCTGGGGATAAAGTGAAAATATCAGAAGGACGGATAGAGCAGAGATTGTGGAAAATGCGATAGCAATAAATCATGTCATGTCTAAGTAGCCTACCCTTTATGGAGAAAAGCTTTAGAGAGTTTAGTCTATCAATATAGGGCTTTTCAGCTAGGCCTGATACTTGTTTTGTCCACCTCTGCTGAACAGACTCAAGGAGCTTTAGATCCCCAAGATACCCAGAGTGCCAAACTGGGGATGCAGTCTAAAGGGGTCTAGTATCTGAAACAAGAAGAGAGGACATAAACTCAGGAGAATGGCAAACAGTGGCAGTTAGCAAATTAGAAGCCATGCCTCCTGCTTTACTTACAGAATTTCTGATGTCGTGATGAAACTTTAACTTGTCATCAACAATGACTCCAAGGTCTTTATAGGTATTGCAGAGGTTTAAGGGTGTGTCGTCAAGGAGATAGCAAAAATTTGGGTTTCTATCAATAAGATATCTAGCAAAATCTAGGTGAGCACACTTGTTTACAGAGAATTTAAGACCCCAGGAAGAGGCAGTAGCAGACAGTGTTAAAACTGTGTTGTAGATCAGGTGAGGCAAGTAATAACTAGAAGATGAGAAGTGGAGGTACAGCTTTAGGTCATCAGCAAACATCTCGTATTGATACTGAAGATGGGAGCAAGTGTGATTAGTAAATATGAGAAATAGAAGGGGACCCAGGACAGAGCCTTGAGGCACCCCACTTAGGACCGGTCTAAGAGAGCTGACACTGCCACTAATGGAGACACTCATATAATGATCAATAAGGAACTCCTAATCCAGCTAAGAAGGTTTCCAGAGATCCCAATGAAGGTAAGTTTGTTCAAAAGAATACCCACTGGTCAGTAACAGATCTATTGGGTCTAAACCCAAATTGATAATTGTCAAATAGCTGGTGGTCATCCAAAAAACTGAATAAGGACTTAGTAATGATCCTCTCCATTGTCTTGCATGGTATAGGGTTAAGACATAGGTCTGTAGTTTAAGGGTTCACTACAAGACCCTTTCTTAAAGATGGGTGAGACATGTAAGAGTTTCCATGACTGTGGTAGAGTTCTAGTAGACATGGACAGGTTAAAAAGGTGAGAAAAGGGGTAAGCCAGCTCAGAGGAGCATTCCTTTAAGACTCTAGGGGGGAGATGATTGGGTCTCATTGCACTATCCGCTTTTAAACCTTTCAATTGGAGTTCAACGTCCCTGGGCGACGTTGAACTATGACAAATCTGATGAGGGGAGATGTTTACTGGAGTCTCAAAAATGAAGACTGATGAGAAAGCCTCCACAAACAATTCAGACATTATGCTTAGATTATCTGTGAGGAAACCATTGTTCATAAGAGAGCCAACTTTAGGATGATCAGTTTTTTATTCTTAATATATGAGTGGAAAAGTTTAGGTTTAGTATAACATTGATTAATGAGGTTAGATTCATATTTGATTTGGGACTGGTGAACTAAATATCTAAATTGAATATTAATTTCATTAAATTGAGAATTTTTTTCTAGGGTTAGGTGGTACAGCCTTCCATAAGTCTGTCTTAATAGTTTGTACTGATTCTAAACTTTACTACGCTGTTTAGTTAAGTTACAAGGGATACTCTTTTTCCCATGGGATGTCTTACCTGTGGGTTTCTTAATAGGAACATACATATCAACAAGCTTATTTAAAGAAGCTGTAACAAAATATGTGGCACTATCAACATCAAGAAGCATAAGTTCAAAGTCCCAATCAATAAGATGAGAGCATTACGAATCTTGTCATACTTACCCCTAGCCCAGTCCAATAGGCGGGTTTAGCTCTGTCATGGAGGATATCACTCTGGTATAGTAGTGAGACCTTGAGAACACAGTGACCACAATGGGGGATAGGTGTTGACTTCTTGAATTCTTTCATAATCAGTAGATAGGATGAGGTCTAAAGTATTGCCTGAGCTAACAAATGTGGGTTCCAATACAAATTGACGAAGACCAAGAGTTTGGAAGAGGTCATAGAACATAGCATCGGTAGCACTAGTGTTGAGGTCAAGAACTACACTATTCCAAGAAATGGAAGGTAGGTTGAAGTCACCTATCAATATAAGTTCCTTACCCAAGCTAATATTGTAGATGTAATTAATAAGTGCAATGTTTTTGTCATGAGAGTAAGAGGGAGGCCGATAGACAGTTAATATGTAGAGGTTGTGTAGGAAGGAATAAAGTCAGTGTGTTAGGGAAGGACTCTGAGTCATTGTAAAAAACAGCCTTAATATTATTCTTAATATAAGTACAAACACTAAACTTAGGAATATGTGAGACAAAATCATTGCAAAATAAGGAATACCCATTAATAGTAATAACTGAATCTTTGATAACTGGGTTGAGCCAAGACTCAGTAACAGAAAAAATTGAAATTTGATGCTCAGAACAAAAGTTTCTGACATAACTAACCTTATTAGATAAGCAGTTTAAATTAGAAAGAGCTATATACAATAGGTTGAATCCAGTGTTAACAGGGGAAACTAGATGCTCTAAATGATTAATAGTTAGTGGGTGGGGACCTGTACCTCTGCCCCACTGACATATGGTAAAGGGTCACGTGTGCGGACACCACCAGGAGCCACAACACCATGGGAGCCACTGTCATCCTGACCACTGGGCTCCACCCTTGAGATACTAAGGGTGTGAGGAGCACCACTACTGGCATTAGGAACACTGGGTATGAAAGCTCTGGGTGCAACACCAGAGCTGCGAGAAGACAGACGTTCCTTGAGATCCAACCTCTGTTTGAAAGTCAAATCCCTCATAATGTAAACGTCATTGAAAGTAGAACCGTTCAACTTCTTAGCAGCTACAATTAAGGATCACCGTGAGAGTGTGTCTTAAATCTTAGCACTTATCAGATCAGGGTTGATGGTTACCACCTCCTCACAGGCAATGGATGTATTTCTTCCAAGAAGAACGGTGATAACCTCATCAAACTTATGTGGAAGAGTATCCACATCTGAACCTAATCCTCTTATAATTACAGAGTCAACCCTTTTCTCTCTCTCCCTAATTTCTAAGGCTTCTTTGTGTAAGATGGTGCAAATTTCAGCTGGAGTGGGTAGTGAGGATTGGTGATGAATGGTGTTGTAGCAGGCCAAATATCTATACTCTAATCCTACTTGTTGCAGCCCACTTCCTACACTAATTTGGATATGAGAAATTGAGGGAGAAATGAAACGGATTGTATGTACAGTCCTTTACTTGCAAAAAAAATATGGGGTAAATATTTACAAGAGATCTTGTTACTTATTTTTAGACACACAAAAATATAGATAGATAATTTTACTATATATATACAATAAAAAAAATCTTACTTATGAATACTAGCAAAAAGATTTATACAAAAATTTGATCCTATTACCAAACAAAATCCTATATCTAAACAACTAACGAACAATACAAAAGAGGCCTATTAAGCACACTGGTTCCGAAACCATTCAAAATCATACAAGGAGGCCTAGTAACCATACTTGTACTTAACAATACAACAAAGGCTGCACATTTTACCCTGGGGGGGGGGGGGAATCCTGCCGGCTGCCACTGAAGTGTTCATAAAAAAGGCTAGGTCTTACCAAAAAAGGTTGCCACCTACGAGCTTGATATAATATTATATTGCGATCCAGTCACATATTGAGGCTATATAGAGCCCTCCTCCTTCAAATGGGATGTACAATAATATCAATTGTTACTTCCAATCCTACAATCTCTGCTACTCTTTATAAATTGAAGGATTATCTTGTAAAATTTTGGAAAAATTATAGAGTGGACTTTCTCAAAAAGAATTTTATCAGCAAACTCTTTTGTTAAAATAATTTTAGCAAAGAAACTATCTCTGCAAAGAGACAAAAACATTTTAAACAAAACATGAAATCCCTAAAAAAAGAAGAAAAAAAAAATTACCATTCATAAACACATTCTTACAGAGGGAGGAAGAGGGTATTGGGAAATGGGTGGGAGAATGGCCCTTCACACACACACTCACATTCACAGTCATTCACAATACATTCTTAATCCCTACTCATGGTACCTTTTATACTCAATCGCACCCTTCAGCACCCATTCACACTCGTCTACTGGTCCCTGGCTATGCGTAGCAATCTGTTGGGGTCATTCATCAGTTGTTCTGTTAGTCTCTTCATCACTATCGATCATATCGTGCACCATACTCTTAGCCTTCATCACTAGCACATCTGGCCCCCCCCGCCTCCCCCTGGATGTGGAGCCCCTGACCAAGACCAAAAGTGCTAGTGCGCAGAGCAGAACCTGTATTAAATCAGGGACCCTCATTCAGAGACTACCTGGCGTTTTCAAGCCCGCTGGCTTCAAACGCCTCCTGGTTATTCACTTCACTTCACTAATAGTATCATGTTGGCTAAGGGCAACATGATCCATCAGAGGAGAGCTTTAGCTAGTGTGATTGGTAGAGAGCCGAAGGTGACCCGTTTCTCGGACGGGAGCCCTTTGGCGAATGCATCAAATCCCTCAGAGGCGGCCATGATTAACGCCCTTCGGACACTTGATGGCACACTCTACTGTAAACTTCGTGAAAGGAGTAGTTTATGCAAGGGAACTCTTGGACAACTCCATAAAGGACATCACCTTAGAGCTAGCCCACTATGGGGCGATCAAGATCGAATGTGTGATGAGAAAACAGGGGGGCCTCGAGACCACCCCTACACTCTTCGTCACGTTCGACTGTGATGAGCTCCCTGAGTCAGTGCATGCCGGTTGGTACCGCTACTGTGCTAAGGTGCTATTACTGTCACTGCTTCGGCCATACAAATCGCTCATGTAGACGTGCAAAGTCGGGGTCACCCGAAGTCTGTGTAAATTGCTCCAAGGCTGCACATGATACATCCAAATTGTGTGTGGCCAAGTGTGTCAATTGTGGAGAGCCGCACCCCCGCTTCTTTGAAGCAATGTGGTGCATATCTCCTTGAGAAAGAAATCCTGGCTGTTCAGGCCCAGAATCAACTCTCATTCCGCGAAGCTAAGGACTTGGTCCTGGCGCGCCTGGCTCTACCTGGAATGTCTTATGCCTCAATGGTTAGAAAGACACCCTCTGCTCCTGGCCCATCCAGGCCAACGAGCACGGTTGTTTCCTCACCCATTCAGAGCCCTTCTACGGGCTCTACTCAACCCGGGCACTCCACTGGTAAAGCTGGTGGCACAAAGGGCTCACACCCAGCCCTGGCTAAAACCAGGGCTCCCCCACCTTCCCCCAGTGTGACTGTTTCCCGTAAGGCGAAATGGCCATGCGCCTCCACCGAGTCGCAGGAGGCAACACCCCTGAAGTTGGTCGCCAGGCCATATTCCCGGGTTCCTAAAGCTGCCCCCCTCCCCCCCAAAAGAGGGCCCCCTGCCTCCAAAGCCGCCACACCCGCCTAAGATTTTGAGGCGGAGTGAGGAAAAGACTTGCATGGCAAGCCCAACCTCACCCAATAAGTCCTCGAAGGCGACAGCTCCTTCAGCACATTGTCCAGCCAACAGCGCCTCCGTGAAGCGTATGACTATTCCCGTGAGGGTCTTCTGTTCAAAGATGGTCCCCGCGTCTTCTCTGAGCTTAGCCTGGAGGGCTTTTTCCTTGAATGGAATTGCTGTGGACTCTGGGCCAACTGGGAGGAGTTGCGGAGGCTTATCTTGTCCTGTTCCCCATTAGCTATCTTTCTGCAGGAGACCATGCTAGGTGTGTGCCACTGGCCCACCCTCCCAGGGTATAATGGTTTTGCGACCCCACCACCACGAGATGGGGGCTGGGCTGGGGGATGCGCAGTTTGCACCCAGCATGATGTCTCCATTCTTCTTTTCACTTTAGATACCTCCTTTCAGGCAGTGGCTGTGCAGCTTCACTTGGATAGGAGGTATACCGTTATTTCTGTATACATTACACCGTCAGTTGACTTCAACGCGGCGGACTTCCGCCGCATCGTGGCACGGTTGCCAAGGCCCTTTCTCTTGCTAGGAGATCTGAATGGCAGACATCCTCTCTGGGCAGACTACTCAATAAATCCCAGGGGACAAGTCCTTGCTGATCTGATCGAAGAGCTTGAGATGTCCTAAACGTGGATGAGTTTACGCCTCACTGTCCGAGAACTGCTTCATTTTCTTGCCTTGATCTATCTCTGTGCTCTCAGGATGCACAGCAGGATTTTGATTGGGGGTGGTCGTTGATCTCCATGGTAGTGATCACTTTCCCATTCAAATATTTTCAGGGTGGCTGCCGCCTGAGAACCCACCTCGGTGGTGCTTGGCGGGGGTGCAGTGGCCTGCATTTCAGGAAATGACTGAATTCTCTATCTCAGTCAAGGAGTTTAGGTCGGTAGATGAGGCCATTGAGTTTTCCGGCAACCTCATCGCCGAGGGCCTGACTGCTATTCCCAGAACGTCTGGCTGTTTTGCACACCGACCATTCCCATGGTGATTGGCCGAGTGTAAGACAGCCCTCAAACAGAAGCGTTATGCCTACATGCGCTATAAGCGCCGCCCGAATGATTTCACTGTCAGTGAATTCTGACGGTCTAGGTTCCGGTATATTTCGAAGCACACCCGCCGTTCTTCTTAGCGGGCATACCTGTCTTCACTTAATGGGAAGACCCCTCTAGCAGAGGTGTGGAAGCCAGTCAAAAGGATTCGGGGCAAGTTCTCACAGGACCCCACATCCGTGGTGGAATCCTTTGCAACAGCTTTCTCTGCATTCTCTAGCTGGGATGCTGCTCTGCCACCATTCAATACACGTTGTGATGTCGCGGAAGGCCACCGGCTGGACTTTACCTCCAGAGGCGGAGAACCCTTTAATGACAAGTTTACTGTGAGTGAGTTGCGCTCCTCTCTTGCTTCGTGCGTGGACACCGCCCATGGTCTGGACGATGTCACCTGGGTGAGCGAGGCATGGCCTTTCTGTTAGATTTGTTCAACAATATCTGGGTGGAGGGTCTCCTGGATTCCTGGTGAATCACTACTATGCTCACCTTTCGCAAACCGGGGAGAGATCACTCTACCCCAGCCGGTTTCTGCCCAATCTCTCTAACCTCTTGCGTGTGCAAGTTGATGGAGAAATTGGTAAATGTTAGATTAGCCTTTTTTTTCTGAACAGTGGAGGCCATCTGTCTTCTGCACAGTGCGGCTTCCGCAAGTTCCACCCCACGCCGGATGTTCTGCTCCGACTGGAAAATGCCTTCTGCGAGCCCTTCCTTCGTATACAGCACTACGCCTGGTGTTTTTTGATTTGTAGAAGGCCTATGATACCGCATGGCGATATGGTATCATGGGGGTGAGGGGACGCCTCACAATGTTTATATCTGAATTTTTGCGAGATCATTGATTTAGCATACGGGTGGGGGGAGCCCTCTCTGGCCCAATGGAGCAGGAAGAGGGTGTCCTCTGTGTCATACTCTTTGCCCTGAGCATCAACAGCATCACCTCGGTGCTGCCAGAAGATGTTCTTGCTACTCTCTACGTGGATGACCTTTCGATCTCTTTTGGCGCGGCATAGATGCCAACTCTGGAGCGTCGACTCCAACAGGCATTGAAGTGCACAGGTTTCCTTTTTCCTTGGCCAAGACTAAGGTGGTGCACTTCTGCCGCCATCCATGGCTTCACCCTGACCCAGACTAGTATCTTAATGAGGTATGCCTGGAAGTTGTTGAATCGCACCATTTCCTCGGTCTTGTATTTGACCGACGCTTCACCTGGGAGGCTCATATTTGCAGCCTTAGGGTCTCTTGTACCCACGCCATGGATATTCTCCGTTCTGTGATGTTCAGCGCTTGGGGCGCTGATATGGCTACTGCCTTACTTTTTTATCAATCCTTTGTTCGTTTGAACTTGACTACGGATGTGAGTTTTATGCATCCGCAGCCAAGGGTGTATTGCTGAAGGTGGACTTGATCCACCACACCGGCCTTCTCCTGGCGACCAGTGCCTTCTGCACTTCCCCCATTGAGAACTTACTAGTCGATGCTGGGGAGATGCCACTTGCTCTACACCATGTACAGTGCATTATTCGCTTGTACGCATGAGCCCAGCGCCTCCCTTAGTTGCCAACAGCTCTGACTGTATCCGCAGCTGATCCCGACGGTGCCTATGCTGCCAAGAGCCACCAATCATACCCTAAGCCCTTTGGGTTTTGGTGCCCCTGGCTCTGCCCAGGATGCTGTTGATGGACCCTGCGGTCAGGATAACCCCTGATAACCCTATCCCTGTGCTGGTTGCTGGTCGTGATGGACAAAGAATGGATATCGCTTCCCAAGAGGAAAGTAATCCCAATCCACAACCCTGAGCACAGAAGCAGGATGGCAAGCTGCAGATGATAGAGAGCAAGGAGTAGACTGAATAGAGCAGAAATAGGAGAGTAATGAAAATTAGCTTGAATAAAGGAAAAGAGGTATGGAAGAGAGATGAATTAGACTGAATAACTAAGCTCAATAAAGGTATGCACCGGTAAGTTGCAGTATGGTACTGCATCTATGGCCCGTGAGTGATAAATCGCATGACCTACATGAAATTTAATGCAAGAAATGGTAATAAATGGATTAATTACTTAAATTAATATACTTAACAGCAGTAAAGACAAAAATAATATAATACAAATAATCAATGGAATAGGGCACTAGTCAATGCATAACAAATCTAGCTGAATTCCACAATAAGGTTGAAAGGGGTAAGGATGAGGAAAGGATACGTTAGTCAGGTGCTGGGAATAGGATAGGGTAGGTTGAAGGGTTGACAATGGTATGGTCGTGGGGACACAAGGAGTTGGTAAGGCAACCTTGAGCCTTACAAGTAGCGGCGAGTATTGTCCTTAGACTGTTCCCACACTGACTGCTCCTCACTGAGGCCCTGGTGTCGAGGAAGCACAGTAGGCATGAACCAGGGAGTGCAGAACAGAGGCCGTCAAGCAAGGGAGGACATCAAGGCTCACACACCAGGCAACGACAGGAGGGGTGATGTATGGACACCTGGGTGAAACCAAAAAGAGTGGATGCACCATGAGTATGGCATCCTTACAGTGCAGCTCAACAAGGCAGTTCAATAAACAAGATTAAAGGGTAAAGCTAATAATGATAACAATAGCAATGCAAACAAAACTGAATTAATATAAGCAAAGGGATGTAAAGAATTATTATCAGAATATAATAATAATAATAATTATGGACCAAAGATAAATAAGAGATAATGATGTTAATATCAAGCACAAAAGACATCAGGTTTAATAAAGAATATACCAGGTTTAAAATTAAGATTATAAAGGAGGATTAATATGTGCTAAGCTGCTCACCTCGGTCATCCGTGCTCAAGAGGTAATCCAAACGTTCAGGAAAGAAATTATGTTATAATTTAAGGCACGTTGCAAAACCCGCACATAAAAACATTACACTGCAAGACAAGCCATGCTAGAAGAGCTTAATATATAGCTAAAACATCTGAAAGAAAGACTAGAGTTGAATAACATGATCAGAATAAGTTAGAAGGAAATCATTTCACAGCAATACTAATTCCCAACTTCTGTACCCAGAAAACTAGATCAGAACACTCTTCCCCCAAGGTACACCCAACTCAATGGCCATAAGGAAGAGGACAAGAAAATACCTCAAACAGAACACGCCTCTTCAGTGCCACCCTGGAGGGTACCACATTTGGCTATTTGTCACCACGCTTCTGCCCCCCAAAGCTTATACAGCGCCGGGAGTATTGCATTTGACCTTTTTGGGGCACACCTCGTGTCACGCTGGAACCGTGCCAGTGTATACAGATGGCTCCAAGTCTCAAGAGGGGGTCAGCTTCCGCACTGTATCCCCTCTGTTTGAAGCCAGTGGGGCTCTGCCAGCCGCTGCGTCTGTCTTCGTGGCCGAACTGGTAGCAATACACGACTCGGTACTGGAGATTACGCGACGTGCCCAGTTCAGAGACCAGATTGTGATCTATAGCGACTCACAAAGTGACTGAGTGCTATCGGAGCATTGGAATCTCCGTATCCCCTGGTTTGTGATATCTGTGACACCACAGTTTTGGTGAGCTGGGCGGATGTTGAGATTATCTTCTGCTGGGTTCCTGGACATGTAAGAATTGAGGGGAGTCTGCGAGGACTCTGCGACTGGACCAGCGTTTTGCTCTTCCTCACACCAACAACATGGCAGGAATACTGGCAGTTCTTCGGGCTGCTTGGCAAAGAAGATGGGAGACGGTCAAGGGGAGCTTAAAATTGCGTGTCATTGCGCCGGCGACCGTTCCCATGGACCTACCCCCCCAATGCCGCAAATGCTTCAGGTTGCTTTATGTCGTCTCCGAGTTGGACACACTCACAGAATTCACCGCCATTTGATGGAGCGCTCTCCAGCACCCTACTGTGAATACTGCATTGCTCCCCAGACTGTTTTGGCACATTCTTGTTGAATGTCCCAGTCTGGGCAATTTTCGTGCATGTTACCTGTCCCGGTACCGGGATGGATAGGGTCTCTACCGCCTGTCCCTTGTACTAGGGACGAGTTTGTGCACATTGACTGGTGGACTTATAGACTTTTGGGGGGAGGTTGGCCTTCTCCCCTTTATTTAACTAGGTTTTGAGTTTTTGTTGTTTTCTTTGTAGGTCGCACACTCCTGCGCCGGGTGGAGGCGGACCTCCCCCCGACACTGCAGCTTGCTTCCTGATTGTTGCCATTTTCTCCTTTTACTGTTGTTGTTTTTTCATATTCTTATTTTAAAGTAGCCTAGTGCTAGGCTGTCTTGAGTGCGGCGTCTTGTACCCAAGTGGTTAGTCGCCAGATAGGCTCTTAAAATAATAAAAACAAAACATTCCTAGCCTTTTCCTTCTTTGCTTCTTCCCTTTTTTACATTGCACCTCAATTACAATATCCTTCTTTTGTACTACCTCTCTTTGATACTTCCAGGGTTGATGTCATTTTTAATCCTTTATCTTGGCTATCATAATCCTTCATTCCATTGGCATCCTTCTGTTACTCTTCTTCCCCATCCCAAATATTGATAATAATTCTGTCAACTTTCCATCCATTTCCTTTTGCAACCATCCTAACCTCTCTATTTGCTCCAATCTCTCACCTGTTGCCCTCTGCATCCACTCTGACCTCTGCTCAAATCCTCTTTCCAATCTCATTTCTTCAACTCTAAAGGAATGCTCTGTGTAAACTGTAAAAGATGCTCTGTATAATTTGTAAGTGGATGCCCTTTGTAAAGTGTCAAGTGTTGGTGTAAAGTATTGGAGACTATTTTGCAATCTATCGTGGTTTACAAAGCAAGTTAAGTGCCTCTATGTTATTGGAATCTCCATATCCTGTAGTTATGGCTGCGGCAAGTTGGTAGAATGTTAATATTCTTGTCTGCTGTGTTTGAACATGTAGGGATTGCTGGAAATGAGTGTGCTGATGAGGGACCAGTCTCTCTGCCCAGATTGATCAACCAGTTTGGTGTTTCATTCTTCACACTTGACAAATCAGAGATTGAGTCAGCTCCTAGGGCAGCTTGGCAAAGAGGATGGAAGATGGCAGGTGGAAATTTAAAGATAGACCAGGACTCTTTCCTTGGGTTTATCCCTCAATGTGATGGTCATTTTCTGTCACCTCTGAATTGGATACACTTGTGAGGCAGCACCATCTGATAGGGGCACTCCCCTGAATGTTTTTACAAAGACTGCTTAGTTCCCCAGACTACATCACATTATGGTTGAATGCCCTAGTCTGGGGCAGCATTGCATGTGGTACTTGGCATTGATACCACTTGTCCCTCATGGGCTTGTAACATCTAGCTCATCAAATAATTATGGGCATTTTTGCTAGAAAGTTAAGTTGTTGCTCAGGCTATTTATAAATCTTACAACAACTCTTAAAGTTGCTTTTAGCATATCTTGTTTTATTTTTATTGCAGTCAGAATTAAATTACTGTTTTTATTTGTGCTTTTTTGAATTGCAGGAAAAACTTGAAATATTTATTTTTTTCTAAAGCAAAAATTTTACCAAATATATATATAGAAAATACCATATATTTTTAAAGTTATGTATAGATGTGTTGGAATTGAATATCCTGAATATCACTCAGATTGTACTTCCGGCACATCATTTATATCAGAAAATACCTCAAAGAAAAGAAGAGGCTCTGTTATGTAAGTAAAATTCCTTAGGGAGTGAATTCTCTCTTTAATCTCAAAATTGCATGAGGCTAATAGGCTACTTCTAATAGCCTGAAACAACTAGGCCATTTCTAATTGCATGAAGCTAGTAGGCCATGAAGCTAGTAGCTAGTAGTTCAGTCTAACTCAGGCTGGTGGACCTCATGGCCACCTGTATTGAAGTTTCAGCAATAAGACTATAATCAACTCCAACAAAAGATCATGACATTACACCAAGCAAAGGAACTATCTACTTCAAGCTGTGGAGTTTAACACACACTGACTGCTTTGACAGCTTTAAGAAACTCTCTCAAAAACTGACTGTGTAAATGTTATTATGAAATTAATCCTAAGTTCATCCTTTCATTTCTTGATCAATCAGACTTGTGACAAAATGTTAATCTCAAATTTGTGTCATAAATAGGCTCCTTTGTTTGCCTCGAGTGTGAGAAAATGAATTTTGTGATATTTCTGAAATCTTAGTGTGTTCCAATGTCCATTTCTTATTTCAAGACTCATAATTGTATAAGTTAAAAAGTGGATTAAATGCTTTAATCTGTTGCTTTATCTTTAGATAAAAAGTTATAGCACAAAAGATGATGTAAGGGACCCCGGAACTGGTGCTTTTGGCTGATTTCCAAACAAAAAAATTAAAGCTCCATGCAACAATGCTTCCCTTAGGTCAAAATAATTGTGATTTTCAGGTAAAAAAACATGAGAAAATATACAGAAATATATGAAAATAAGTTTTTTTTAATCCAGGTCTACACTGTTGCATGTCAGGTGACTATTCAGAGCTATTGATGGGATCCTGGGCATGTGGTGGTTGCTGGGAATGAGTGTGCTGATGATGGGGGGGAGGGCATCAACATAGACTGATCAACTGGGCTGGCATTGCACTCTCCTCCACACTGACCATATGACAGGGATCAAGTCAATCTTGCAAACTACATGGCAAAAATGTTAGATGGTGCTCCTGAATAGAAGTGTGTGGAATTCGGCTGCGACTGTTACTTTGAACCTTTGCCCCATCGCATCCGCAGTACTGAGTGATTTTTTGCCATCTTTGCATCAGACTGACTCATGCGATGGAGCACTCCACTAAACCTTGCTGTGAAGATTGTTTGATCTCTTAGGCAGTAAAGCACTTTTTGGTTGTGTCCTAGTCCAAGCGAGCTCCATGAGTGGTACCCGTCCCAGTACTGTGACAGGCAGGATCTGTACTGCCTGTCCCACATCCTTGGGATAGACTCGTGCATGACAGGTTGGTATATATTTTTTTTATTGATGGCACACTCACTTTCCTGGAGGAAGCATGCCTCCCTTAGACACCTTGTTCTACTTATTATGTTTGTTTATTGCTGTTTTTTTTATTTATTTATTTTTTTTTTACTCTGCTAGAATGTTTTTTTTTTTATTCAGTGCATCCTGATGACTACCCAAATGGGCATGTACTATAGTCGAGCTAAGACTGATAATTAAGACTAAAACAAAGAAGTACAAAAAAGAAATGACCACTAAAAAAAAAGAAAGAAAAGATAGAGCTACAAGGACAAGAAGTACCCTAGGAGACCTTACAGTCCATTCAAAGAGGGTACCTTTGGGCTAACAGTTGAGCAGGCACAGTTCTGCACAATGACTTAAGTGCCCAAACGGCCACTTTTCAAGACTTTGTCCAGTCTTGACTTGAACTGATCAACAGAATTGCACACTGGCATCCGAGGGAGGTCTAATAAAATTGCTTTTCAGTGGTATTGCCCATCTAGCTAACTGCCATTCAGGGCTACAAAAGTAAATTGATAGGATATCATGTGTATACATTTAATAGTGAAATGTAATTTTTAAGGCATTTATCTGATTAATTTTGAGTCAAGTTGAAAATTTCTTGTGACTTAGCTGGCATCATTTTAATAATTAACATACTGTCTATTACCTTTTCCCCCAATTCTCTCTCTGATAGACCCTACTGCTTTTCGATCTTAGTCCATTGACATATGCCAATATCTTTTGAAAGTACTATATATCAATAGGAGTTAACTCCTATTGATATATAGTAGATATATCAATTGCGAGGATTCATTCCAATATAAAAGCTTAAATAATTTTACGCAAAATGGGCTTCTTTTTTATAGGGACTGCAATGAAACCGATGATAAAGAAGCCATTAAGATGCCCCAAACTACTTCAGATTGGAACAAACGGTAGGTTTTTTTAAAATAAGTCAGGGGTGGGGAACTGTTATAGTAATGTTCGATATAATGTTATTTATGAGTTTGAATTTTCCTTTAAAAAAAATGTCTTACTTTTATCATTAGGCAAAACCACAGTGAAATTGAAAAAAGAAGAAGAGATAAAATGAATACTTATATAATGGAATTGAGCAGTATCATTCCAGTTGGGACCTCTCGTAAATTGGACAAATTGACTGTGTTGCGTATGGCAGTGCAACACATGAAAATGCTACGAGGATCACTTAATTCATACACTGAAGGTCATTACAAACCTTCCTTTTTGTCTGATGATGAATTGAGGAATCTTATATTACAGGTATGTTGCATATGTTCAGAAATGTCTATTTATTCAAGATTAAAATTTTTTTTTTAGTAAATGTTGCCAGAGTATGTGAGGAACCTGATTACCATTGATTCAAATTATCTGACCTCAAATTTAATGTGTGATATTAACCTAACCTTTCCTGTGTGATCTAAACTTCAGGTAACACCAATATATATATATATATATATATATATATATATATATATATATATATATATATATATATATATATATATATATATATATATCATAGTTAAACAAGAGTGGCAGCCCTGCCAGTCTTTGTTACAGGAGGAGCTTGCACTTCACTATGCCTTATCCATCTCTGTCAAAAGGGTTTTGGTCTAAAAAAAATTAAAAAGTTTCCAGTATATATCTCCTAATAATTTACTCATAGTGTATTGTTTTTCACATTGATGCTTATTTTCTAGGCCTAAAGGAAAGAAAAAAACAACCTTTTAGCAGAATTCTTTTGAAATCCAGAAAAAAAAATTTTTCAGAACTTTTTTCTAAATTTTCTCTAATAATTTCACTTTGCTTGTTTTTAGGTGCCAGTAGCTATTTCCCCCAACCAAAGATATTGAAATTGAAAATCTATTTAAAAATAACTTTGATAAAACCTTTTAATATATGACCCCCCCCCCCCCCCCCACACACACAAATAAACCCCAGCCATTCGTAAATGTTAATAAATTTTCTGAACTTCATGATTTGTAATTCTTTTTCTTTTAAAAAATTCCTAAACATTCGATAAGCATTTGTTTTTTTTCTGAACTTGACCATTTTGTTTCTATAAAATTCAAAAGTTAAAATATACTCTTACGATAAACTAATGTCAAAGCATCTGGCCATGAATATATATCGATATTGTGAAATTTGCTATTTGTACATATAAACTCCCCCCTCCCCCCCAAAATACAGAGTTAAATTATAATATAATGGAGAATTTATAATTGAAAAAACCCCCCATTAATTTCTCATTTACATAATTCAAAAGGGATGTATTGGATATATGTTTGAATAAAGCACATTTTTCATGTTGCTTTATTTGAACATTCTGTTCTTTTCCTATTTTATGTAGCTTTCATGGCAGTCTACACTTAGTTTATAAATAAATGGTTTTGTAGGGGAATCTTTTACATTAGCTACTATAAGTGGAATCATATTTAAATATATCAATAATGTCTAAAAAGGTTAGGAAGATCACAAATGGTGAGTTAATTGGTAAAATCAAATCTTGTTTTAAATATTTTTGGATCTCGATGGAATTTTGTATTTAGGCAAATTACATTTCCCATTGACCATGCCAAAGTTTTGATTACAGTAACTTCAGATTGTGTTTTGTATTTACCAAACTTGTAAATAGCCAACAGTTAAATATTTCTTACTACTGTTGGTGTTATAAAATTATGCCTAGTGTAAACATAAAAATATGAGTGAGTATTAATCACATAAATTTCCCCATAATGCTTTCAATGACTGGATTAATTAGTTTGCTGATTAAATGCGCTTTAAGGAGGTGCCCCGTGTCAACCCATGCACTTGGCACCTCGAGTGGCATGCCTTTCCAGACCCAGTCACCTTGGTAGCCTAAAACTAGATTGAAACTATCTGGTCTTCATTTCTAAACTCTCCATTTTTACCCTTTTTCCACCACTTCCTTTCTGAGCTCCAACTCATTTTTCTTGGCCAGTGGCTAATTTTGCCACTTAATCACGACTCTCATCCACTCATCCCTGGACATAGCTGTGTGTGTGTGTATGCCATCCCCATCCTATTGGCTCCAGTAGGGTGTGTAATATTTAATGTACCCGCTTTCTTTCCATTCTTCTCTTTATCCCTCATAATGAGATGTCAGGTCTAGTGTGAAAATGATGCTTCACCTGTATCTGGAGGATTATGTGCCCTACTGGCCTCAATGCCTGTGGGAAGACCTATGGCTATATATCTTTCACACATACTTCCTCTATCTTCACCACTTACAGATCTCTACAAGCAAATTTTCCGTGGGAGGTGCCCTTGTTAGTTTTTGTTTTACATTTTGAGTGGGTAATGGTGATGAAAAGTAAAGTAATCCATAAGTCTTATAATTTGTTACTCACCCTATATTGTATTGAGGCTGACATATAGATTTCCTTTGTTTACTTCCATACTCATCACAGCGAGAAGTGGACGATTGAGTGCAGCAAGCACCGTCACAGGTATCACCCCCAGTGTTGCCATTTCTCCACAGATCAGCTGTCTTTCATTCTGATCTGTGGAGATATGGCAACAGTGGGAGGGGACACCTGTGATGGTACTTGCCGCACCCCATCTAACATTTCTCACTGCAGCGAGTATAGCATGAAAAGAAAATTATTTAAAATTATAGAGTTGTTTCACCCTTTAAGATCTTTTTCTAGCTAGATTTTAAGCCAGTTATGGGCATTAATTTTTATCAATTATCTCTGAATGATGTATAATTTTCTAATTGATGGTCTTCTACCCTGGAAACATGGAAAGTATAACCACAGATATATCTATTACCAAGGTGTAGCCTTTCATTGAAAGTTTGCCTAAGATCACTGAATGCCTATTGTGATATAATTTTTAAATAAAACTAAATTGTTTTTTTGTTTTTTAAATCACTAGGCTGCTGATGGTTTCCTGTTTGTAGTTGGATGTGATAGAGGAAAGATTTTGTATGTTTCTGAGTCTGTGTCACAAATACTCCAATATGCAAATGTAAGTATATGTTGTTTCATTAATCTTTGCTATAAAGTTATTTTTCCAGTATATACCCATATCCCATATTCAGAGGCTGGTGCTGCAAATTGGCAATGGCATTTTGTTTTTATTTTAGATTTATGAATTTTATATTTTCATATTCACTGCCAAAAAAAACAAACAAATCCCACCTTAATTTTTTGGCCTCTTTACCTCTCATTTGTGAGGGTGTACTTCAGGAACATCACCCCAGGTACATCAATAGGCCCCTTAGTGAGGTGATGGAGAGTGCGTCTCAGGCTTGCATGAGGTTAAGGCAGTCTCATCTTTGTTTTGGTTACCATCTGCTGTACGTTGGGTTGGGGCAAGGTTTATTCTGTGGTTATATTTTGGAAAGAGAGTCAAGTGGCCTGGTCTTAGTTGAGCAATAAGTAATCTGTTATCCTGTCTAGTGATTTCTCCTAGTTGTCAATTTAGGGAGGTGGTTCAAGTATTTTGTTGTTTGGTCACAAGGAATAGTAGTACCTCAAAGGACATTGCTGACCATACTGAGGAGGTGCTATTTTTGGAAAGCCCTAACATACTACATAAGAAAAAGCCAGGCACAGAAAGCAGAAAAGATACCTGATTGTGCTGTGAAAGAGGACACAATCGGGAAATTTTAATGGAAAAGCTGAAACTTATCTACTTATGAGAGCGGTCAATAAGTTTTGCGAATCGGTAGGGCAAAACAGAGGAAGGGGGATGGCTGTTTATGGGGGTGTTAGGACAAGTTATGACAAGTCAGGACCTGCAGCCACATGCTCCTGCCTTGTCTATTTAAGAAGCAGTAGCTGATCGCAGATCGTCAGTCACAAATTTCTCGACAATGGAGAAGGTTGAGCACCGCGCAGTGATCAAATTTTTGACCAAGGAAGGCAAGAAGGCAAAAGAGATCCATGAACGCATGGTTGCAGTGTACGCCGACATCGCCCCTTCCTATGCAACCATTGCTCGCTGGAATAGGGACTTCCGCCATGGTCGTGAGTGCCTTGAAGATGACCCCTGTCCAGGACACCCATCAGACATGACCAACGAGGACAATGTGGCCCCGTGTGGAGAGGATGATCGTCGAAAATCGACGGATGAGGGTGGAAGAAATCGAGTGAGAACTTGGAATATCACATGGAAGTGTTATCAACATCATCCACGACAATTTGCCCATGACAAAGATCTCTGCCCGTTGGGTCCCTAGAAACCTCACGCCCCATGATTGACTTCAACGTCATCAAAGTCCACAAGGCCAGAGTTGCACAAGCTGCCCTGCGCAAGTGTGGATTCAAGGAGCTCAACCATTCCCCCTACAGTTCAGATCTCGCCCCTAGCGACTACTTTTTATTCCGCCAGCTCAAGGCTGCACTGTGTGGATGCCAGTTTGGGGACGATGAAGATGTCCAGCTCACCGTCCAAGAGTGGATTGAACAGCAGTCGGGAGATTTCTGGTTCTCGGGAATTTGAAGCCTCAGGGACAAGTGGCGTAAGTGCATTAAAGTCAAGGGTAGTTATTTTGAAAAATAATAAAACACTATTCCTCATATCTCGTTTACTTATATCCGAATTGCAAAACTTATTGACTGCCCCTCGTAAATGCAAAAGAAATATCATAACTACTGCAAAGTTCTGCCCTTCAGATAAATGCGAAAGAAACACCATAACTACCGCAAAGTTCTGCCCTTCAACACAAACATTGTTAAGATTTCACATTACTCTCACAATGGTACAGTAAAGCCAACTTATATACTGATATTTTTTGTTTTTACAGTATAATCACTAATCATTAAAAAAAATTTATGAATACAATCACAAGACTAGTTTCAGGAATAAGATCTGCATTCAGTATTCTGACTTATTGAGGTCACTTGCCAAAATCCAGGAGACTTTCCTCTACCAGAATTAATTGTATGTAAGAAAATTGACCCTACACAGCCTCCCTACACTCATTATAACTGTGACAAGAGAAAGCACATTGATGCAATTTTCAAAACAGTGAAATCAGTGAAACTGACGAGCGTTGTTCAAGTTTCCTTGGGCTAAATTTTCATTGCCCTAAAAAAAGAAATGAAAAATAATTTGCTCTCATCCTTACATATACAGTGGTACCTCTACTTACGAAAGGCTCTGCATACGAAATTTTCAGGTTACGAAAGAAGATCCAGGATACGAAAGGCCAAAATTTAAAAAAATACGCGCTGCTACTCACAGCTCCCAGAGTCCACCGAGCGTAAACATACTTGTAGCATCCTGTATCTTGGTTTGAAAGTGGCACGTCCAAGCTGCTCTGCCATTGGCTATTGCCCACCATCTTCCTGGCATCCCATTGGCTAGGATGGACCTCTGTGTGTATGTGCGTATACCCAGAATCCCCTTCGTTTTCCTGTCGGCCCATGAGGATCACCGAAGCCTCAGTCTCACGCTAGCGAAATTCAGTAAAGCACGAAGTGTTCAGACAGTTTTTCGTCAGCTATTGTTAGTGTTTATTGCAACTTTACATGTGCGTATTAACTTTTATTTACTATGGGCCCCAAGAAAGTGATGGAGAAAAGTGGTGAGAAGAAGAAGAGAGTTGTTTTGTCCATACAAACAAATCAAGAGATAATAGAAAAGTACGAAAAAGGGATGCGTTTGGTTGATCTCGCCAAAGAATATAACCGTAATCCATCAACGATCGGCACGATATTAAAACAAAAGGAAGCCCTAAAAGCTATGACTCCTTCCAAAGGCCTCTCTGTCATTTCAAAGAGGAGGTCGGCAGTGAACAGTGAGATGGAGAGGTTGTTACTCATGTGGATAAAGGAGAAAGAGATGGCTCGAGACCATAATTTGCGAAAAGGCGACCGCCATCTTTAATGACCTCGTAAAGATGGATGCAGGCGAGGGAACTTCGGCGCAAGATCCACACCAGGAGTTTAAGGCGTCGCGTAGGTGGTTCGAGAAGTTCAAAAGGAGGACTGGAATTCACTCTGTTGTTCGGCATGGCGAACAACCTTGGATCGGATCTTTACAAAACGTCAGGCAAAAACCACTGTTGAGAGTGAACCTGAACCAAAGAAGGCGAAAGGTGACAATGATAGCAGTTAAACAAGAGAACCATTAAAATAAAAAGGAAGAAAAAAACCTTTATTCTTTACATTATGTACAACTCTCATTTTTTTATGTTTATTGTGCAGTAATTTAATTCTAACATGTATTTGTTACAGGTTTTGATGCATTTTTGTAATTTATAAAAAAATGATGTCCGATTTTTAAGGGGCTTGGAACCGATTAGGGCATTTATAGGGTAAAAAGCGTTTTTACTGACAAAATTTTCACGTTACGAAACGATTTCCAGAATGAATTAATTTCGTAAGTAGAGGTACCACTATACTAAATTATTGGCAGAACACATAATGAATGATGTATAGATATATAATTACAAATTAATCAGTGTCACACAAGACAAAACAGAACAATAAAAAACAGAACATGCAAAGCATAATATATATTACCTGAGAGGGCCTAGTTGGAAATAAGTGCAGCCCCAAAATGCAATCAGTCTAGGAAAAGCATTAATGATTTAGCAAGCTAATTTAATTTATCATGCATGGTTGTACATATTACAGGACATCCTGAAACAAAAGGTTATAATTAACTTCATGGAAAAATGAAGGAGAGAGGTAGACATTTTCAGTAAATAAAATAATAAATACAATATATATATTCTATTTGCCCATTTCAGCGCTCTAAATGGGTACAATTGAACTTTACTCCTTTTGAACAAAAAGATGCGCCTTAACCTGGCGCTTCGCTGCATATAAAAAGGTGGCGAAATGTTTTGTCACTGATCCATACTTTTTTTTAGCCTTTTATTTCTGAGTAAGGGTTCGCTGTTTAATATGGGATCCAAACCACTGGTCACTACAGAGTATGGCAGCTGCTGTGAAGTTAACCGGAAGTAGGACTCCATTCAGCATCTTACCACAGTTAGCTAGGCTATAGCACTACCTGCCCCCCTAAAGGTAGGGAGAAAGGCTTTCAAATATCATCTTTGTTCTTTCTTCCAAGCCATCAATACCTGTAGGAGGAACTGCATCATATATCTTTCATACATTTTTTCTTTATCTCCACTTTTATTACAGAGGGAATGTAATCATTGGGTTTTTGCTTTACATTATGATGGAAAAAAAATCTTGACCTCCTCACCTATACAGTCACAGCAACGGAAATTGGTCGCCTGCCGAAAGGGCCGACTTTCACAAGAAAAAAAATGTTAAAAAGTTTAAAAAGTAAAAAAAAATGAACGATAACATACCTGTCAATATTTTATCATCTGGCTCTTTACTTTGAAGACCAAACAAAGATGCCTGGGCATTGATGCAGCTGGTCCCTTCAAGTATTTGTTGCTCAGAGTAATCCAGAGGGCCTTCTGCTCCTCGATGAGCTGTGTAATGGAGGAGGTTTTGGCAGTGGCGAGCTAGTCTTTCATAAAAGCCCAGCAATTTTCATTGGGTTTATGTCAGGGCTGTTCCCAGGCCACTCCAAAATATTGATATTGGGGCCAGCAAGATAGTTTTTTACCTTTCTTGTTGTGTGGCAGGAGGCCCTATCTTGCATAAAAAAAATCTGCGCCTTGAATACCCTAAAAAGGCAGAAGATGATCCTACAGAATATTCATGTGATGATCACTGTTCATTTTAGTGTTTCTAGGTAAAAAATACAAGCCACCCCTCCCACCTTTTCCACTAAAAGTTCTCCATACCCTCACCTGGTTTGGATGTTTAACAGTGTGAACGGTATAGCGGAGGTTGTAGTGGTTGATGATGGAGGGTCATTGCACTTTCCTGCTTGTCCCTCTGATACATTTAAAGCAGCTTTCATTGGAAAACATTACTTTCATCCAATCGTCTTCAGTCCAGTGAAGATATCTCTTCCCAAAGGCAAGTCTCTTTTTTTTTTTTGCTATGCTTCGGGTGAGGAGAGGTTTCTTGGCAGCCCATCGACTTGGGATTCCATGGTCTTTCTGCAGGCAATGCTGAATGGTCTGCATCAACACATTTTACAGCAGCTTGTAATGAAGGGATTCTTCAACACCTCCCTCCATAGCAGCAGATCAGTCTTCCTGAAAGTCTACTTTTGTCCCCCAGTCCCGAGTTTCCGCTTGGGATAAACATTGAGTGGTAAACTTCGAGCCAGAGCAGTCACCCTCCTGACGGTCGCTTCTCCTCTTCCTGTCCAGCGCTAGATCTCTTTTGTAGACAAATTCTCCTCCCTCAAAGCGAGTATCTGTGCCTTCTCTGCTTCAGAGAGATGGTTAGGCATCTCTAAAATCACACAGACAAAAATAATAAGTCATCAACACGAACACAATGAAAATAGCCCAACCTTGCAGAAAACTAGTGGCAAAACAACACGTGCTACACAATAGCTGAGGGGCACCTGAGAACTGGTATCATTTTCTTTCAAACCACGAGGTTGTACAGAGCTGTCAGATGTACGATATTTGTAAACAAACCATTTGTATGCTCTGAAATGCAACCAAATTTGATCGCACTTTTTTGTTTATTTCTAGTGCAACCCAATCATTTTCCATTGCAGTGACTGTGCAGTACAATGCTTGAGTCATACCAACTTAAAAATTCTTTTTATATTGCATGATAACATACATTATTATTATCGTCTATTTATGGGTAAAAAAGAATGTCTATATTCTGCCCCGGTGTGTTGTAAATGCATACTAAACCTGGATAAAGGCTGCTAACTGAGAAGTTACTCACTGGAAAGTCTTGTTCCTATGAATGAAACACAATGCGCAATGTTGGTGCTTTATACATCCATGTGTAGTCATGATACAAACCAACCCAATTTTGTGGAAAAGCAGTCAATGATTATTATTATTTGGTTATTGCCATATAGCTGCTGTGCTAATGTCACTTTCTTTTGCTTTAATAGTCAGAATTGCTTGAGACCAGCTGGTTTGACATTCTCCATCCCAAAGACTTGGCTAAAGTGAAAGAACAGCTTTCTTCAGTGGATATTAACAGGAGAGATCGTTTGGTAGATGCCAAAAGTAAGTTATTTCTTTTTCTCATTGCTTGAGAACATCTCTCTTGATAGATAAAGAAAGGTTCTCGTTACTTGTATTCCATTGTTTAGTTTGCATACCTCATAGTTGATTACCTTAGGGCTAAAAATTAAATGTAATCATAGTATTTCTCTTTTATTATCAGCGCTTCTTCCTGTGAAGACAGATATGCCTCAAGGATTATCCAAACTAAGCCCAGGTTCTAGAAGGTCTTTCTTTTGTCGAATGAGATGCAGATCTGCGCATATCATTAAAGAAGAAGCTGACACAACCACAGGGGGTCATAAGAAGAAGTTAAAACCACATTGTTCAGGTACATAGGGAATGTGATTGACTTGGATTTTACCTGTTTATGATAAAAGGGTTTATTTTGAATTTCTTTATTTTTTTATCATAGCCAGACTTCCCAATAACTACAGGGTGCGAAGGGTAATTTGTGGCTTAACTTCATTATAAAAGAAAATAACAGTTCATTTATATATAGATATATTTACAGAGGTACATGTTAAAGACTTTTGTCTGCCTTCATTTGGTACAAGAGGAACTGTTCTCACCCAGAGGGCAAATTAGAGATGCCCCATGACTGGGTTGGATTGAATTCTGATGGACCCTGGGGAAGTTGTTGGTGGGTTTCTTCCTCACTCCTCGGCATTCCTTTTTTCTCTACAACTATTCCCTCAACCCTCTGCCTAGGCTAAAGGACCTGACCAGCTGCCTCATGTAGTCTCAGAAGAGAGGGTTCACTCGCTGCTTTCCTTTCAAAGAGGAAATCAAAGAAGACAAGGGGTTCCTCTCCTTCCATGGGGCTTTCAGGGACAGATGGAGCTGCTGCTTTTTAAGCAAGTGACCAGGCCAAGAACGGCACATCAGGCCCTGAGGTGCCCTTGGGCAAGGGCAGGAAGGCCCAGACCAAGTAGCAGTCGAGGTTTAGTGTGTGATGAGAAAACAGGGGGTTAGATTTGGCCTTGAGAACCACCCCTACACTCTTTGTCATATTCGATCACTACAGGCTCCCTGAGTTGGTGCATGTCGGTTGGTATCCCTACCATGTGCCCCTCCATGAAGATCACCTTGTCGTGGTGGAGGGGGCTTGTGTACTCGAATGATGCAGTGGGCTATGTCGGTGAAGACTGACCAAGATGGTTACTACTTCCCATCAGTCGGTCTTCTGGGGTACAACCTTGCTGAACAGGCCACTGTAGAGGAGTCAGACTAACGATCCTCACACCATCGTGCTGAGTACCACTGTACGGGTTGCCAATTTGTTTGCCGGAGGTATCGCCATAGGCCGTACTCGTTCTGGAGCTGATAGCTGCCCACAGCTTGGGTCTTGGCCTAGCCAACCTCAAACTTCCATTCCTGTGGCTGCACCGTTTTTAAAACGACAGATGTAGCGTGGGGGAGGCCTACCCCGAGGACGGTGTAAAGTACCTTGTCAGGGGCATCTACAGTAACATGTCCACTTCCCCAAGGTACATATTCTTATTAACACAAATATATATAGGTAAAAACAATAAAAACTTTTCCCAGAGGCCGCAGGCTTCTGGTCCCCGTGCCACCAATGACCATGTTCTCCGTAGACTCTATCCTTTTGGTTCTGAGGTTGACGATGACTTTGACTATGGGAAATTTGTACTACTGAAATCAGATAATGATAAGCCATTGAGTAAGGCTGATATTTTCAACGTTTATGAAGACTTTGTTGCTAAATGTGTCAAACCAGCCCAAATGTGGCCTAGAAATGATGGCTGTCTGGTTGTGGAATCGACTTTGTTTGAACAACACCAAAAAATCAAAAAACTCGATTCTCTAGCTTCACTAAATATCTCCTCTTCAGCCCACCCTACCTTTAATATCTGCAAGGGGGTTATCAAGTCAGGGGAGTTGATTGAATACGATGTGGACCAACTTTTGATAAACTGACCCCCTAGAAAGTAATCAGCGCATACCGCATCACCCGCAATGTTAATAACACCAGAGTTCCTTCAGCTACCATTATACTAACTTTCAATCGGTTGGAACCTCCTAAAAACATCATGGCTAGCTACTTGTGTATCCCTGTGAAGCCCTATGTTTGGAATCCCCATAGGTGCTTCCATTGCCAACATTTTGGGCATGTCAGCAAATACTGCAGACAGATGAGGCTCTGTACCAATTGTTCTTCCGACTTCCATGGCATACCATGCTCACGTCCTCCTTGTTGTACCAACTGTGGTGGTGACCACCCAGCCAGCTCTAACGAGTGAACCTTTTTCTTATATGAGAGAGAGGTTATTGCTCTCTGAAATAAATACAGAATTAGCATCAATGATGCTAGAAGGAGAGCAAAAGAACTATACATCCAACCAGGAGTAAGTTTTGCAGATGCTCTTCGAGCAAATAGACCAGTCCGTAACAAACAACAGAAAACATTCAGGCCCTCACCTTTACAGTCACGGAATAGCCACCAAGTAGCCCCAACTGAACCTCTTCTCAAGAATGATGCTTCTCCTCCCTCTCCAATCATCAGAGAAGCTCCTGCTTCACCGAAACCAAGACGCAAGAGGACTCGCCATTCCTCAGATTCTCCTCCATCAGCATCAAACCAACCATTGCTATGTCCTGAAGAAATGGAGTCTGATTCTGGGGAAGTTTGTGTGGTGTGCATCTCACCTTTAGACCTCCACCCTCCTCCCACTGAAAATCCTGGCCATTCAGGCCCAGGATTGACTCTCATTCCGCGAGGCTAAGGACTTGGTCCTGTCACGCCCGGCTCTGCCTGGGATGTCATATGCCTCAATAGTTAGAAAGGCACCCTCTGCTCCTGGCCCATCCAGGCCAATGAGCATGGTTGTTTCAGCGCCCATTCAGAGCCCTTCTGCAGGCTCTACTCAACCCAGGCACTCCCCTGGTAAAGCTGGCAGCAAAAAGGATTCATACCCAGCCCCGGCTAAAACCAGGGCTCCCCCCTCTTCCCCCAGCGTGACCATTTTCCGTAAGGTGAAATGGCCAAGCGCCTCCACCGAGTTGTTAGACTCACAGGAGGCAACACCCCTGAATTTGGTCGCCAGGCCATCTTCCGGGGTTCCTAAAGCTGCCCACGCCTAGTGGTTGACCGAGTGGCTCGGAGACGGTCGTTCCTCGAAAAGAGGGCCGCAACGCCCGCCCAAGGTTTTGAGGCAGAGGGGGGAAAAAAACTTGCATGGCGAGCCCAACCTCCCCCAATAAGTCCTCGAAGGCGACCGCTTTGTCCGGCCCACAGCGCCCGTGGCTCTGCCTCCGGGAAGCGTACGGCCATTCCCGTGAGGGTCTTCTGTTCGAGGAGGGCCCCTGCATCTCCGAGCTAGGCCTGGAGGGCATATTCCTTCAATGGAATTGCCGTGGACTCCGGGCCAACTGGGAGTGGCTGCGGAGGCTCGTCTCGTCCCATTAGCTTTTTTTCTGCAGACCATGCTAGGCGCATGCCCCCTGCCCACCCTCCCGAGGTATAAGGGTCTTGTGACCCCACCACCACAGGATGCCCGGGCTGGGGGATTCGCGGTTTACACCCGGCATGATGTCTCCATTCTTCCTTTCTCTTTAGATACCCCCTTCTAGGCAGTGGCTGTGCAGCTGCACCTGGATAGGAGGTATACTATCATTTCTGCGTACATTCCACCGTCAGCTGACTTCAATGCAGGGGACTTCCGCCGCGTTGTGGCAGGGTTGCTGAGGCCATTTCTCTTGTTTGGAGATCTGAATGGCAGGCATCCTCTCTGAGGAGATTACTCCATAAATCCCAGGGGACAAGTCCTTGCCGATCTGATCGAAGAGCTTGAGATGGGTGTCCTAAACGTGGATGAGTTTACGCATCACTGTCCGAGAACCGCTTCATTTTCTTGCCTTGACCTATCTTTGTGCTCTTCGGATGCAAAGCCTGATTTTGATTGGGGGGTGGTCGATGACCTCTATGGTAGTGATCACTTTCCCATTCAAATATCATTTTCAGGGCAACTGCCGCCTGAGAGCCCACCTCGGTGGTGCTTGGCATGGATGCGGTGGCCTGCATTTCAGGAAATGACTGAATTCTCTATCTCAGTCGAGGAGTTTAGGTCGGTAGATGAGGCCGTTGAGTTCTTCTCCGGCAACCGCATCGCCGCGGGCCTGACCACTATTCCTAGAACGTCTGGCTGTTTTGCACGCCGACCACTCCCATGGTGGTCGGCCAGTGTGAGACGGCCCTCAAACAGAAGCGTTATGCCTACATGCGCTATAAGCGCCGCCCGAACGATTTCACTGTCGGTGAATTTCGTTGGGCTAGAGCTAGGTTCCGGTATATTTCGAAGCACGCCCGCCGCTCTTCTTGGCGGGCATATGTGTCTTCAGTTAACGGGAAGACCCCTTTAACAGAGGTGTGGAAGCGAGTCAAAAGGATTCGGGGCAGGTTCTCGCAGGACCCCCCTCCCGTTCTCCAGGAGAATGGGACCGCAATCTCGGACCCCGCGTCCGTGGCGGAATCCTTAGCGACCGCTTTTTCACTATTCTCTTGCCGGGATGCTGCTCCGCCAGCATTCAATGCACGTCGTGATGTCGCGGAAGGCCGCCGGCTGGACTTTACCTCCAGAGGCGGAGAACCCTTCAATGACAGGTTTACTGTGAGTGAGTTGCGCTCCGCTCTTGCTTCGTGCGCAGACACCGCCCATGGTCCGGACGATGTCCCGTACGCCATGCTTCGACACCTGGGTGAGCGAGGCATGCCCTTCCTGTTATATTTGTTCAAAAGGATCTGGGTGGAGGGTCTTCTCCGAGATTCCTGGCGAATCGCTACTGTGCTCGCCTTTCGCAAACCGTGGAGAGATCACTCTACTCCGACCGGTTTCCGCCCAATCTCTCTAACCTCTTGCGTGTGCAAATTGATGGAGAAATTGGTAAATGTTAGATTAGCCTTTTTCCTGGACAGTGGTGGCCATCTGTCTTCCACACAGTGCGGCTTCCGCAAGTTCCACTCCACGTCGAATGCTCTGCTCCGACTGGAAAATGCCGTCTGCGAGGCTTTCCTTCGTAGGCAGCACTACGCCACGGTGTTTTTTGATCTGGAGAAGGCCTATGATACCACATGGCGATACGGTATCATGGAGACTCTCCACACGATGGGGGCGAGGGGACGCCTCCCAATGTTTTTTCTGAATTTTTGCGAGATCGTTGATTCCGCGTACGGGTGGGGGGAACCCTCTCCGGCCCAAAGAAGCAGGAAGAGGGTGTCCCGCAGGGAAGAGTCCTCAGTGTCACACTCTTTGCCCTGAGCATCAACGGCATCACCTCGGTGCTGCCAGAAGATGTTCTCGCTACGCTCTATGTGGACGACCTTTCGATCTCTTTTGGCGCGGCCCAGATGCCAACTCTGGAGCGTCGACTCCAACAGGCATTGAACCGCGTCTCTCGCTATGCCGAAGCGCACAGGTTTCGGTTTTCTTTGGCCAAGACTAAGGTGGTGCACTTGTGCCGCTATCTACGGCTTCACCCCGACCCAGATTTGTTTCTTAATGGGGTGCGCCTGGATGTGGTTGAGTCGCACCGTTTCCTTGGTCTTGTATTCGACCGACGCCTCACCTGGGAGGCTCATATTCGCAGCCTATGGGTCTGTTGTACTGATAGGGCTACTGCCCTACTTTTTTATCGATCCTTTGTTCGTTCGAAGCTCGACTACGGATGCGAGTTTTATGCATCCGCAGCCGAGCGTTTATTACGGAAGGTAGATTCGATCCACCACACCGGCCTTCTCCTTGCGACCGGTGCCTTCCGCACTTCCCCCATTGAGAGCCTGTTGGTCGATGCTGGGGAGATGCCACTCTCGCCTGTGCACGCGAGCCCGGCGCCTCCCTCAGTTGCCAACAGCTCTCACTGCATCCGCAGCTGATCTCGACGGTACCTATGCCGCCGAGAGACGCCAGTCATACCCTAAGCCCTTTGGGTTTAGGGCCAGGAAACTCCTTCGAGAGGTAGATATAGCTCTCGGGCCGGTGGCGCCCCGGTTCTGCCCAGGACGCCACCCTGGAGGGTACCACATTTGGCTATTTGTCGCCACACCTCTGCTCCCAAAGCTTGTACGGCCCTGGGACATTGCGTTCGATCTTTTTGGAGCACACCTCGTGTCACGCTAGACCTGTGCCAGTGTATATGGATGGTTCCAAGTCCCAAGAGGGTGTTGGCTTCTACGCCGTGTCCCCTCTGTTTGAACTCAGCGTGGCTCTGCCAGGCGCTACATCTGTCTTCACGGCCGAACTGGTTGCAATACACCACTCGTTACGGGAGATTACGCGACGTGCCCGGTTCGGAAACCGGATTGTGATCTATAGCGACTCACAAAGCGACCTGAGTGCTCTCGGGGCATTGGAATCTCCGCATCCCCTGGTTCGCGATATCCATGACGCCACCGTTTTGGCGAGCCGGGCAGATGTGGAGATTATCTTCTGCTGGGTTCCTGGACATGTAGGAATTGCGGGGATTGAGCGCTACGATGAGGGCGCCAAAGAGTCCGCGAGGACTCTGCCACTGGACCAGCGTTTGGCAAAGAAGATGGGAGACGGTCGAAGGGAACTTAAAGTTGCGTGCCATTGCGCCGCTACTGTTGCCATGGACCTATCCCCCAATTCCGCGACGGCTTCAGGTCGCTTTCTATCATCTCCGAATCGGCCACACTCGTGTGACGCATCGCTATTTGATGGAGCGCTCGCTTGCGCCCTATTGTGACGACTGCGTCGTCCCCCAGACTGTTCTGCACATTCTTGTCAAATGTCCCAGTCTGGTTGATCTTCGCACACGTTACCTGTCCCGGTACTGGGATGGGCTGGGTCGCTACCGCCTGTCCCTTGTACTTGGGACGAGTTCGTGCACATTGACTAGTTGACTTTTGGTGGGAGGCCGGACTTCTCCCCTTTATTTAAGTAGGTTCTATTTTTTTTTGTTTTTGTTTTCTTTGTAGGTTGCACGCTCCTGCACCGGGGTGAGGGGGGACCTCCCCCCGGATGCCGGAGATTGCTTCCTAATTGTTAAGTTTGTTTAATTTTTATCATTATGTTTTCATATTCTTATTTTAAAGTAGCCTAGTGCTAGGCTGTCGTGTTTTCGGTGACTTATGCCCAAGTGGGCAGTCGCCAGATGGGCTCTAAAAAAATAATAAAAAAAATAAAAATATAATAATAATATCATCATCATCATCATCCTCATCCTCCCACTGAATCTGCCTTGACTCCATCTATCAAGAGACTGAGTACACATCTTCACCATACCCCACAAAAAAATCAAGGGGGAGGTGTAAGATGTGATGAAAGAGGAGACTATTGATTACACCTACACCATAACCCACAAAAAGAAGTCAAGGGGGGTATGGTGGGGTAAATGAAGATAGCATTGTGATATTTCCTGTGTCCAGACTTTAAGGACACCCTGTATAGTCTCCATCTCCTCCACTATGCTTCAATCATGCATCCTGTCCCTTACTCAAACTTGTACTTCCACACACCCATTCAGGAGGATACATTTCTTACCCATAACTAAACAAGGGGTGGTGTCAGGTTGTAGCATTAGAAACCCTGCTACAGGTGACATCTAGAGGATTGCTTGTTCCTCCAACACTCAAGTGGATCTGTATCTATATATCTTCCACACATTTTCACCACTTTCTGTACAGATCTTTTCTCTAAAACTTTCTAGTGATGCCCTTGTTGTTTTTTTCTTCTGGGTTTTATGTACCAACAACTCCTACCTATAATAATAAAGAATTGCTTTCCCACATAGATTGGCTCACATCATTACTTCTAAAGAACTACCCCCACACACCCCTAAGCACACAACCACTTATTTCCCCCCTCCCCACACATGCCTCGCTCCCACCGGCGGAACAAGCTTCCTTCTTCTCGCTTCCATTTTTTTGGGGGGAGGGACTTGTTTTTGGTTTTGTTGGTTTGTTTATATATATATATATATATATATATATATATATATATATATATATATAAACAAATAAAAACATTATATATATATATATATATATATATATATATATATATATATATATATATATATATATATATATATATATATATATATATATATATAGCGACATAGTATTAGGCTAAAACTTAATTACAGCGACATATGCCCTTGGTGGAAAGTTGCCATATGATATTTTGACACACCCCCTTCCAAAAAATTCACTCTTTGTAGCTTTGGGGTTTTATCTGCTGTAGCATATAATAAAAGTTTGTTATGGTTCTAAAAAAGGATCATTTTATTTGCAGATAAGAAATACAGTGTGATTCATTTTACTGGCTACCTGAAATCCTGGGGTCCAATAAAGGGGTCTCTAGAAGAGGAAACGGATGCAGAGTCTGATTCATGCAGCTTATCTTGCTTGGTTTGTCTTTTCTTAGTCAATCATTTGTCTTTTTCACAAAGGCAGATTCCTGTCTTGCATTTAAATGTTACTCATTCCTGTAAATTCACGTCACTGGTGACTGTGTGGAGTGTGAGGGGTTATAGGTGATGAGAAAAAGAGGGGGAGAGAGAATGGGTTTGAAATAAGATGATTGAAGATGCTTGCACTATGTGAGATGAAAAAGAAAAGGAATGAAGAGTTGCTTATTCCTAATTTTCAAACTCTGAGTCTGGACACTGATTTTGGCATTACTTGTGCCACCCATTCTTTTTACAATCGTCAATGAGGTCCCCCATCAGGACCTCATATATGAACCATCCATTTAAAAGTGTGATGGAAACCCTTTTGGCAGGCTCTGAGATCGAAGAGTGATGTGTGTGAAACATGAGTTTGGAAGATACAGCAGTGTTATGATTATGTCTGTGTTGGAGGAGTTGTCTGTGTGCACATATCAAGTTCAGTGCACCACTAATTGTTGACAAGATCCCTGCTCCTCCCCCTTTTGTTTCTGCTTTCTCCAGGGATCAAACAGGGTGTCTCAGCGGTAAAATTTGATGCTTTTCTTTTTTCCCTGTGTTAAATTGTGATGTATTTGACTTCTACCAGTTTGCCACAGTGCGAGCATCAGTGCCACTAAAACTACCCCCCCTTCTCCCACTCCCTTTATGCCATATCAAGCACACAACCGCCCATCATTTCATCCGCACCAAAATGGTGGCTCATTGTAAGATGGCATTCAATGAGGGTTTATCCCTGGGCAGATTTCTTTTGCACACACACCATCCCAAACCCCCTTCTATGCACATGTACCATACACATTATCATCCACTTCCATCAGTCTGCTCTTTCTCTCTCCCACACATTCATTCGCATAACCCACCCTTTACATGCTCTTTCAATCCTTTTCTCATCCTCGCACACTTGTATATTCTCTTTATGAATCTCCATCCATTCTTCTTACATGCCCATACATCTTAGAATATTCAGTCCCACCATAAACATCACTTACTCAGTCATTCCACACTCTGTCTACCTTTCACACACCAAGCATCCCTCTCAAATTGGCACTGCTCTCGCTTTAGATCTTTCCTTATCCTTCAATACCATCCTTTCACTCCTTTACACCAATGTTGGCATCAGCGTAGTCTTATGCAACCTTTTGGTACTGATTAACCTGTGCAACACTCATTTACAATGCATCCTAGATATGTAAAATCTTCACACTTGTTCCAGAGTAATGCCACACACTCGGATATCATACCCTACCCCAAATACTTACTCATTTCTGCATTCACTTTTAGCTCCCCTCCTCTCAAACACTGTCAAAAGCTTGGCTCAACATTTCCAAATTCCTCTCATACTCAGTGGCATTGTCATCTGTATAAACATAGCAGACCCCATTCCTCATCAATCTCACACCCATTTGCCTCATTCTCACACATACTTCTCTTCATACTCAATCTATAAAAATATCAAACAACCATGGTATCATTACATAACCTTGTTTTTCACCTTCACCTATGTCATACCAGTCACTCCAGTTTTCACACTAATGCATGAATTATTCCTCCCCCCCCCCCAAATTTGCTGTATTTCTTCTGTGATAATAATGGAATTATGTTTTTCACATTAATGCATGAATTTTTGCCCCCCCCCCCCATCCAAATTTGCTGTATTTCTTCTGTGATAATAATGGAATTATGTCCCTTTCCCTGTCTTTAGGTGGCTGTTGGCCGTGTCCATCAACCCCTGCTTGCTTCGAGCCCTCAAGATTCGATGCGGTTGAGCCGAGTTTTGCCAGTGCAACCCATTGAATTTATATCTAAACACACAAATGAGGGGAAGTTTGTTTTTATTGATCAAAAGTAAGTTTTTACTTTATATAAAAATGGCAATGGAATTTTAATGTTTTTATTCTTTAGTAACAGCATCATTAACCTCTCTCTCATAATATGGGGCTTATGCATATCTATGCTGCTACTGGCGTAGGTGGATGTGTTCTGCAGCATCCGCTGATTGCTCATGTGTACTAGTCAGGAGATGGGGGGGCAAATCTTTTGGGTGCATGGCTAACCGGGGCAGCAACCACTATCTGGGTTGATGATGCTAATGATTTCTCTCTACTTCCATTAGTGTATAAAAGGGTTATTTTATGTCAGGCTTCTTAAGCAATCACCTTGTTTGTTTCTAAATCATTTTCTCATCTTTAACCTTCATTTCCTTACTTAACAAGGTCCTTCCTTCAGTCTCTTCCTTCTCCTTTCACATTTCTTCTTTGGAATTATCCTGATTACCTGTGTATTAATGTTGGGCTTTGAAAAGTTAAATATATGCTAAAAAAAAGGAGCAGTTATACCTATAGACGGCTATGGTCATGCTTAAGAAGTTCTATCTATACCTCACCTTAAGGAGAAGAAATTCAAACCAAGGGATGAGGTAATCAAAGCAAAAGGAGGGATATGAAATTGACTGTCAATAAAAATATACTTTAATGATCTTAACAAACAAGGGAAGGTATAGTCTGAATGATGATCCAATGAATGCAGGCAACAACAAATTGTTAAAATGAATATTGGAGAATTTACCACCATCAAAATAAATGGAATATTATAATTCAGTGTGAAATAGGATATACTGAATTCCTTTACATATGAAACGTTAATTGAATGAAAGCAAACAAAATATATATTTCTAAATAATTATGGATGGAATAAGCAAAGTAAATTTGTGGGTTTGATTCTATTGGTAAATAATTCTAATATAAATATTTCAAAAATAATTCTTAATGATGGAGTTTAAGCAGTGGGAATTCTTAAATCAGGGGACAAGGACATAAGACTTCTTAAATATGAAAATGCATAGCAAGAATAAATGAGCTTAGATTCAGTGATGTTGCTCAGAGAGAACAGGGCGTTGCCAAGATCTCTCTTTGCAATTTAGATATTTCTATTGTGAAATTGGTGCAAACTTTTTCACTTGAACATAATTACATGAAGTAATAGGTTTTTTTTGTTTATTGGTAGAGGTTTTACCACACCTCCATTTACGATGACTTTATTTCTCAATGGAGCCTTACTGATTAATATAGATTCTGATGAAGTAGTAGGTGGAGAGGATTACTTCAATACTGTTGACAATTAGGAAAGGAAGAATGCAATATTAATAACTGAGACCTATGACTCTGCAAAATACTTTAAATTTTGTAAAATTAGTTGAGTGAAATTCATTTCAAGGAGAAAATCTTGTTAATTCAATTAACACATTGACTTCGATCATTGACAAAAGGTTAATAGTAAACGATTTATTCACCTAAGGCTGAAAGCATCGGCCTTGTTTTAATGCTTAAGTGCCATATTTCACAACATATAGGTAAATTATTTTAAACCAATGGTGTAGCATATATTGCTCAATTTGTGTTCATTGTGTTAATCCATACTTTTTAGTATTATGAAGTCAATAATAATAAATTATCACATATTGATTATATTTATTTGATGGCATAGTATACTTTTGGTATAATATTTCTCTTTCATAACTTCTTGCTTGTTTAATTCTTGTAGAGCTTCTCTACTGCTTGGTTGGCTTCCTCAAGAACTTCTTGGGACCAGTATGTATGAATATTATCATCAAGATGATATTACAATTCTGGCTGAAACTCATAGATTACTTTTGAAGTCCAATGAGCCTCAGCAAACTCAGGTGAATAATTGTTTTGCATTTCTTAAAGCCATTAATATGTCCACTTTACTGTTGTTGGAACCTTTTTGTAATGTATGATATATCTGAAGATCCGCATTAAGTATAATCTGTTCAATTTCATAAACTGAAATGTAAGGGTGACGAGAGATTTGTTAGATTTGAAGATGAGTTACCCAGGTTTGTACAGGTGAAAATTTAGATTTAATGTGAATATTGCTGATTCATTGTGTTCACTCATACTTCTGGTAGCAGGAAATAAACTTTAAGTTCTCTGGATTTGCAAGCTGTTTTTGACTAAGTTGTAATTAATTGTCAATTTTGTCATTAAATATTGAATTAATTTAAAATAGATGAAAATCACCATTACATTTCTTGTAAAAAAAACAACTGGTTTTAGTTATTTTAAAATTTATAAGTTAAAATGTTTGATTTCATATAGAGTGCTGATTGCCTCACTTTCCTTTGCCTCTACATTGCCTTGATCCAGTTGAAACTGGACTTTGGATGTGTAATGTATAACTTAACATCATCCTCAACCTTCCAAATCCTCGATTTAATTCTGAACTAGGGTCTTTGGCTGGCTCCAGGGGCTCTTCGCTCGCATAGAGTAGCCATTCTCAGTGCCCAATGCAACATCCTTTCCATATTGGACAGGCGTTCCTTCATGTCTGTGAAGATTTTTCCTTCACTTCTGGCGGATGCACACATCACCAATTTACCCTCTGTTATCCTTTGCCCCTTTCACTGAAGACCACTGGTACTTTCTCACTGTACCTCGCCTTTGCCCTATATATCAGGTTTGGATGGAAGTAATGTCTTATTTTAGGATATATATTAAAAATTAAAAAAACTTATGACTCTAGAAAATTTAATCATAACCATAACCGCATTGCTTCATAAAACCTCATTCCATCTGTCAACAAGCTTATAAATTCTTTGTTTTGATGCAAAATATGAATACAACTCTTTTTAATCTCTTTTCTTAATCTCAACCTAAGACCATACAAATGGTTCTGTTATCCTATAAACAAGTGATAATCAGAAGGAGCAATGGCAGGAGAAGATGGAGCTTGTTTGCAATATTTGCAAACAAGCTACTCAAGAGATCTTTGGTCATTTGAACTGTGTGAGGATGAGCATTATCGTAATGGAGGATGATAGCCCTTCTGTTGACTAAAGAAGATCATCCTTGGCCCAAAGCATTTTTTAAACAACGAAGATGATTGCAATAGAGATTAGCATTAATTGTTTGGTTATTGTCTTAACAGTTCATAATGGACAATTCCTTCAATAGCCAACCATACACTCAACATGGTCTTTTTTGGATGAGGCCTTCCTCTCAGTTGTTGAGGAATTCTGCTTCCTCTACTGGTTCATGAACAGCAATGTTTAATGTTATGATAAAGGATCTCATCACCAGTAACAAGCTTGGCCCCAAAATGGTCCCTTAAAGTGTCATGAAAGCACTGACTCACAGCAAGCAACACACTGTTGCAGATTAGCTGTGAACCCTTTGTGTGAGACACTTTTTCCAATCACTGGAACCTTTCCATTCCTTTTCAGTTGGTGTATGACAGTCATATGGATTATGTTAAATTGTTCTGTAAGTTCCCTAGAAGTTGCAGCATGATTTGCTGCGACAATAGCTTCTAACTCTTTGGAATCAATTCCTTTTGGACGACCTTTTGCTTGATCTTTTTGATACTGAAACCCTCACTTTGGAAATGGAAAATCCACCTCTTGCAACTTCTTTCATTTGCTGCATCATCTCCATAAGTGCTCTCTGTATTTGCATTGATACTTTTATGAATCTCATAGATTAAAATATGTCTAATGTGATCTTTAGATGGGAGGACATAGGTGTGAATACTGAAGAAGATTATGAAGAATATTTTTGTAATATGAAAGAAAAAGGTATAAATTACTCAATGCAACATTCCTAAATGATAACAAGAGGGTGTATATTGTTATTTTAGTGTGAGATTATGGGCAGTAGTCTACCCTTGTGCTTAATTGTGTGGGTTACAGCCTTGCATTCTGGATAGGCATCTATGATGCTCACATCCAGCATCTTCTGGTAGCTCAAAATGACTGGGTCATGTCTGCACATTCGCCTGGCCATGAAGACTCTGTCCTCTACAGGAAAGGAAGACTCAGAAGGGTGGAAAGTCCAAGAGGGCCATGCATGCAGCAGGGGTGTTGTGTGACAGTGACTGAGTAGAGTGGTGGGTGAAGAGGGCCATGGATATGCTGGTTTGGAGTGGGAAAGTAGACAGTTTAAACCTCAAAACATACACAAATTATCACAAGGCAAACAACAGAATACACAAAAGAAATTGAACAAACACTCTCCAATATCCAACCCCCCAAAGATGCAAACAAGGCAA